>ML797495.1:20409-50123 GCA_009831015.1 Picea engelmannii
TTGATATCCTACCTTTCTATTTTCATCGAGATTTGATTTAAAGGAATATAAATCTTTGGAAGTACATAAGTTTATTTCCATGCAACGCATGACTGTAAGTTCAGACTATAGACGCACCAGATATTAAATTTTCAATAGAAGACAACAGTCCAACTAAGTTTTAGTGGGATTTCTGGAATATATAACGACAAAAAGTAAATAGTATATAGAAATTGAAATGAGAGACCTAGAAAGGAAATTATTATGAAAGGTAAATGAATAGACTAAAATATAATAAACGAGAATCCGAAATAATGCGAAAAGGGTAAAGCTACAGGACTAAACAAGAAATCATCGAAACTCTCCATAAGATCCAAAGAAAAGAATCAAAATAGAATAATTGTTCATAGAAGCGTGTTGATATCCATTGAAGAATCATTCACATAACAGATCTATTGTTGTACAATAATTGACTGTTCATATTTCTACCCTAAATCGAATATACAACTCTTAAAGTACAACCATATTCCAAATTGTGCGATTCAATAAGTTACACAATAATAAGGTTATGATCCTTATGCCCTCCAATTAAATTTTAAAATACAGAGCTAAAGGAATGGGCTATCTTTGAATGGACTCTTCCACCATGATGTTAACCTTTCGGTTTAGAATCGTATTAATTCATAGAAAACCTAGGGCACTCCTCTAGGAGTGGCGATTTGAAACCCGAATACCTTTTACACTTTTGACAGGACCCTGCATCCCTATTTGCGCATGGTCGAAATCCCTGCAAGGGATTTACAAATTTACAATTAGTACTATATAACAGATTTAAGATGGGTGAAACTTTTAACAGAATGGTAAATGACAAAAGGAGTTCCATAGTGCTACTTAACTCACGACTCGAGATATGGTGTCCTTCCCTTGTTGCGATTTGGTTGGATAGAAGTCCCAGGCTGAGGAGAGGATGGTCCAAGGATTCCTGATGGGTACCCTTGCAACAACAGGGTCCCATCATTAGTTTTGGCACCAGAATACATAATCAAATTCTTTATGAAATGAAACGAGAAACAATGCTAACATTTTAAATGCAAATTGTATAAAATGTGTCATGCAAGTAGGCCAAAGGCATAGTGTAAACACAGAACAAATGCTATACGAAAACGTTGGGACTAAACCTTCCCTGGACCGACTGTCTATATTGCAGAGGGTATTTATAAACCAACGATAAATACAGAGTTAATCTTCTGCTGAATTTTTACCAGACTTCAAATGGAGGATACTACCCGTAGGCCACGATAATGACCGCAAGAGATACACTTAATCTAAGATGTCTCACAAACTCAAACATTTTATGTCGTAGGGTATTTTTTAATGAACTGTTTGAAAACATAGAAGTCACATTTTTAAATCATACCAGACAAGAATAAAATAGTCGGTGAAGAAGCATTATATTCTTAAATACCAACTAAGGTTCTGAGAAAAATTACAGAAGGGTGTATTCATCCTTCACCAAGAAAAAGAAAGAAAATGTAATTTAATATGCTATACACAGGATGAAAATTCAACTCTGGAATAAAACCCCGCGTAGACTCATGAAAGTGCAACACCAGGCCTTGACATAAATTAAGAGAGGGGTCGTAAAGAATTATAATAATAGGGAAATAACGAAACCCTAGGATTTAAAATACACACGAAAAATATGCAGGTGTAAATTATTTGACTTGGAACAAGGAGGTGGAATGTCAAGACCTTCAGAGAGATTGAGACTGGAATAACCGAATAATCCAACTTATATAGGAGCAGGAACAATCCATAAAGATTACAAGGAATAACGATAAGAGGAATATTTAATTCAAAGTTATAACAAGAGTTACAGAATGAATATTACTTTCACTTTAATGGAATTTTGAAACTCCACTCTCTTACTTAAATCACAATAGAATCTTAAACTTACCAGGGAAGATGGAAACATTGACTATTCCATAGGGTAACGACCTCCAATTTGACAGTCTCCCATGGTGAGGAAATAACATGCAGAGCCATTCGGAGGGCTTCACAATGACAAAAGAAAAACTCACTTAACCCTGAGAGAAAACCCTTGCTATATAGATTAAATGTCGAGGGTACAAAGGTTGGTTTGGCCATGTGATGGGGCTGAGTTGGAACGATTATATTGGAGGATGGGTCAGGTGAAATCCATCAAAACCCACACACACAGGACCCCATTAATAGCAGGTGCAGAGCTTTAACTCCTTTCTGACAAGTAAACCATTCTTTTGACATCAAGAAAATCGTGAAGTTAATAAGAGTCCCTTCGTGACACGACTAGTTGGAACACATTCACTCCAACTATTTCAATGCAGTTATCATATCATTCAATTGAGTCTTCATTGAGACATCGTAGAGTTAAACAAACTGTTAGCATAGAATTTTATTAACCAAAAACTTATGTCAATTATGACTGGGATATCTTTACCCAACTATTAAATTACAGGGGTTTCATTTCGATAACTTTGGCCTTGAAAAGAATTACCTAATATCTTATGTTAACCATCAACACTTCGCCAAGGTGTATAACCTCGACCCCAATATGGTATGCATGGTATACGAGCCCTGTTTGATTTGTTAAATGACATTAACCTTGAGCACAAGTGTAGAAGTGTAGTACTTAGAGGAGGGTTTAGGACCATAGGTCCTAATCTTATATATATATATATATATATATATATATATATATATATATATATATATATATATATATATATATATATATATATATATATATATATATATATATATATATGAGTGTTAGCATAACTTTAGATCTAAAAGGAAATGTTAGAATGCGGAGTTTTCCCATTTAGGGAGTCTGTTCAATATGTGTTAAGCTAGGATAGAATTGTCACAATTGACAATCAGACCATAAGAAAACTTACCAGAGTTTAGCAATGGAGATAAAAGGAAACTTTCTCTTAATTGTGAAGCTGTTAAAAGAATTGGAGGTTAATGTCCCTAAAAAAAATGCAAAAAATTATGACAAGTTTGAGGTATATTACATATGGTATCAGAGTGAAGGTTACAGAACTTGGACCTTCAAGAGGGCCAAAAGATTTACTTAACATTTTTTTTTTTATGATTATGAAAAAAAAAAAAAAAAACTAACAAAAACAACTATTGTTACAAGCAGAAAACACTTTATTCTATGTAAACATGGCATCCTAGGATGATGCAGAAATCAGACTGGGGGGAAACCCAGGACAAAGACCTCCTAAATATCAGAGACAGAATAGTGACGGGATCTCACCTACCAAAGTTCTGTAAATGATGAGAAATATCATTGTTGAGTTGCAGGTTTTCAAAGAAGACAATGAGAAATTGAAAAAAGCACAATAGGAACAATAGGAAATAAATGAAGTCATGTTGCAAAGCATAATGACAAAGAAAACTTGAAAGGACAACAACCATAAAGAGGAGGTCAGTAAAAGGGCCTCCAAGAATTCTGGTCCTAAAGCGGAGAAAGGGGACAGCTCATCTGAAGGTACACCTCGAGCTGAAGATAAAACAAAAACAGACAGAAAAAGGAAACATATGGATCACCTGGAGAGAGAGTTTAAAAAAATCAAACCCTTTACCTTTGATCGGGAATCCAGAACAGGGGAGGAAGTTGAAGCAGGGAAAGAAGGGATACCAGCCAACTCCTTATTGAAACACAACAAAAATCTTTCCAAGGAAATATTTTCACTCCAACAATCCAAATACTCAAGGAGGCGGTAAACTGGTAAATCTGGGAATAAAGAAGTTTGGGGACAACCCCCATGAACCGTTAAAATGATGGGAATGTGGAGAACCTCATCTAAGGAGGAAATGTCCACATTTGATTTCAACAACTAGAACTAATGTTCACAATCTGCAGGAAGCCTCTACGGTGGGAGATGTTGGCAGAAGCCTGCATCAGATTAATGCAACCATGGATGGCTGGCAAGCTGACCACCAGTCCTCTCTTGTGGAAATTGAAGGTAAAATAAATAACACTCGTATTTTTGTTTTAATTGATCCTAGAGCTACATTGAGTTATATCACTCCTGTTATTGTGGAGTCAAATAAACTTAAGAAATCAAGACATGCAAAATCTTGGATGGTACAACTAGCAACAGGAACGAAAAGAAGATTTGTCAAATTTATTTATGATTATGAGTTGAGTTGAGGTGGTCAAAACATAAAGACAGATATGAAAATTCTACCATTAGGGTCTTATGTTGTAATTATCGGAATGGATTGGTTAGAAAAGCATAAAGCAGTGTTAGATTGTTATGAAAAATCACTCAAGTATAAAGACAAAAATAACATTGCTAGGATATTTCAAGGTATACAAAAACCAGTCTCAGTTAGACAGATTTCAACAATCCAATTCAAGAAATTTATGAGAAAGGGGTGTCAAGTTTATGCCATCCAAGTAACAAACCTGTTAGAAAAAGAAAATAAACCCAACTTGGAGACTTTTTCCGTTCTGCATGATTTCAGGGACGTGTTTGTTGATGAAATACCTGAATTACCCCCAAGGAGGGAGATAGAATTTTCTATCGACCTACTACCTAGATCAACCCCTATCTCTAAATCACCTTACTGAATGAGTTTGCTAGAATTAATAGAACTAAAAATGAAAGTACAAGAATTATTGGATAAATAATATATGAGACCGAGTGTTTCACCATGGGGAGCACCAGTCCTCTTTGTGAAAAAGAAAGACAAAACTCTGATATTATGCATCAATTACAGACAATTAAACAAAATTACTATTAAGAACAAGTACCCCTTACCTAGGATAACTAATCTGTTCGATCTAGTAGGTGGGGCAAAGATTTTCTCGAAATTGGATTTACAATCTGGTTATCACCAAGTTAGGATAAAATATGAGGACATAAGTAAGACATGTTTTCAAACGAGATATGGACATTACGAATTTGTGTTTATACCTTTTGGACTCACTAACACGCCAACCACGTTTATGTGTTTAATGAACAATATTTTCAGCTAGTTCTTGGACAAGTTTGTGTTGGTATTTATTGATGAAATTCTATTATATTCTAAAACAGGAGAAGAACATGAAGTACACTTAAGGATAGTTCTGCAAACCTTAAGAAAGCACAAACGGTATGCTAAATTCAACAAATTTTACTTTTATCAGAAGAAAATACCATACCTAGGACATGTAATTTCTGCAGAAGGGATTGCAGTCGAACCGGAGAAAATAAGATCCATCATGGAATGGCCGATTGCTAAGGATGTAGTGGACATCCAATCATTCATGGGAATCAGCAGATATTACTGCAGATTTATAGAGGGATTTTCCAAAATTGCATACCCTATCACATCACTACAAAAGAAGGGAACCAAGTTCAACTGGTCACAAAAATGTCAATATGGTATCAATAAGTTAAAGGAATTATTAACGACCTCGCCCATTTTATAGGTAGCAGACCCAGACAAATACTTCACCATCTGTGTAGACACAAGTAAAGAAGGACTAGGTGGTGTCCTAACTCAAGAAGGGCACGTTATTTGTTATGAGTCCCGAAAACTAAAGGAACATGAACAAAACTATGTCACTCATGACTTAGAGTTCACAGTTGTAATACATTCCTTAAAGATGTGGCCGAACTACATTATGCGCAGAAAGTTTATGTTATTGACTTACAAAAGTGGTGTGAAATTTTTGTTTAGTCAGCAGGACCTTAATGCAAGGCAAGCAATATGGCTATCCTTCTTGAGCGAATTTGACTTTGAGGTAAGACATATAAAGGGTAAGGAAAACAAAGTAGTTGATGATTTGAGAAGAAGAATTCATGGGTTGTTTGAAATAAACATTAGTAGGGTAGAAAGTGATCTTGAACAAAGGATAAAGACTACAGGTAATAACGATGAAAATTACATTAAAACAATGGTAGAATTTCATAACACTACAGAAAATTCAGACAAAATAGATCAGAGTGTGGACAAAAATGGTCTACTACGATTCAAAAACAGACTATACATACCAGATTCGGCAGAGTTAAAATTTATAGTTTTGGATGAAGTTCATAAGAAACCATATTCTGGTCATCCAGGATACCAGAAAACGATAACAACACTAATAAAGTTATTTTATTGGCCCAATATGAAGGGAAAAACAACAGAATACTTAGCTGAGCGTCAAGATTGTCATTAGGTGAAATCTGAACACCAGCATCCAGCGGGCCTATTGGAGCCCTTACTTGTGTCGGAATGGAAATGGGAGACTATATCACTAGAATTTATTACAAGTTTTCCTAGAACTCATAAACATAATGATTCAATTATGGTGGTAATCAATAAACTTAGTAAGTTTGCACACTTTATTCCTATAAAGTCTACTTTTAAAGCTATTAACATTGCTGAAATATTCATGAAATAAATTTTTAGACTGCATGGTATTCCTAAAATGGTGATTTCAGATAGAGGCGTAAAATTTACATTTTCTTTTTGGAAAGAATTGTTTGCAACATTAAATACTAACTTGAATTTCAGCAAGAGTTATCATCCACAAACGGATGGACAGACTGAACAAACAAACCAAATCATAGAATATATGCTTTGCATGTACATAAGAAAAAAACTAAGCAAGTGGGAAGACTATCTGCACTTGGTAGAATTTCATACAACAATGAGTACCAAACTTCAGCTAAAATGAGCCCTTTCGAGGTACTGTACGACAGAAAGTGTACGAATCCAATTAGTTGGGATAACCCAGTTGACACACTCATGGTTGGACCAGAAATTCTCCAGGAAATGGAGAGCACGATAAGAAAAGTACAGCAAAAATTAAAGGAGGCACAGGATAGAAAAAAACGTTGCGCGGACCAAAAAAGAAGACACTTGGAATTTCAAGTGGGAGATCTCGTTTACTTAAAAGTCAAAGCCCAGAAAATTTCACTAAATCTAGGGAACTATGCCAAGTTAGCACTGAGGTTTTATGGGCCTTTTGAGAACTTATCTTGAATTGGACCCGTAGCATACCAACTTGCACTTCCTTCCAATCTAAAAATTCATAATGTATTCCATGTTTCTATTTTAAATAATTATGTTCATGACCCTACTCATATGATCGATTGGAACTTGGTGCAGGTGGAACCAGAAGGAAAGTTCCAAGAGGAACATCTGCGCATTCTAGACATGAAAGAAATAACACTTCGGAACAGAGTCGTCGCCTAGGTAAAAGTGCAATGGAAGCACTTTAGCCCTGAGGAGGCCACCTGGGAGTTGGAGGGAGATTTTCAGAAATCTCATCCAATCCTATTCCAAGAAAGGAAATAACACTAAGGATAGTGGTTTATTGAAGGGGGAAAGGATGTAACATGCCCAAAAATAAATTATTTTTGAATTTGAAATTTCTTAGGAAAATTATTTCCGTTTTTGGTAAATTCGAAATTGGAATTTTTTTTCCACTTATGGCAATTCTAAATTTTGAATTTAGTAATTGTAATTAATGATTATGATTGTTGGGCAGAGATCTTAGTTGACCCAACTAACTATTTGACTATAACACTTGTATGAAACAAAATATTTTATAATTATTGTTGATGGATAAATGGAACAACCATGTTAAAAATCAATTGACCATGACTCCATGAGTGGGGAACATGTTGGAACTACCTCAGGGCTGATTGTTACAAGTGGAAAAATCAAGAATTTGTCCATTGGCAGCCCCTAAAAATCAGGGATTTGAAAAGATGCAAAAAATCACAAGGGGGAAAAAATACCTAGGCAAAATGACTTTTGATATATAACATATGGGAGGAGGCACGATGTTGCCTAGTATGATGGAAGGAGGATAATTATCTCTTGTTGTTAGGAACATTGATTTTCTGAGTGTGAGGAAAGGAGAAGATACTGAAGCGAAAGGAATATTGCTAAGGGGAGTTCTAAGTTCACCCTCATGGATGCATCGTCATGCTAGGGGGTGAATGGAGCAAGTGACATTGCCTGTTCCGTGCTAAGGTTGGGAGGAACGTGGTTGTTCCCTTTTTCTTTCAGCGAACTGATTCAGATATGTTCATCCACTATTTTTTGGTTATATATCTCTTGTTGTAAATGGTTGTCAAAATACATATATACATTTCTGGGTGAATTATTTATGTTGATTTTCCCTTTAGTTAAGAATCGTTTTTTGATTTAAATGACTGAAAGAGTAGAGTTAGTATAATACCGTGTGATTTATGAATGATAGATAAACTACGAATGGTTGGGAACAAACATAGGATAAATCCCCCGCCAGTTTAATTTTATACTTGGATTAAAAATTTGCCTGTACATCCAAACTTTGAGTAGAATCATAATTTTACGAACACGCTAGAATATTTCGAGTTTTAAAACTAAATCACTCTGAATCTATTTTCAAATAGTATAAATCATGTGTTTATATAAGTACAGAATAGAAAGTAATTATACACTCGTATATTACTGTAAATAATTCTACAGGGTCATAACACTCACATAAAATCGATGTGAGGTAAGGATAACATTGAATGTTCATATAGCGTTATATATATATATATATATATATATACAGGTATGCATGCATAGAAGTTGATATCCTACCTTTCTATTTTCATCGAGATTCGATTTAAAGGAATATAAATCTTTAGAAGTACATAAGTTTATTTCCATGCAACACATGACTGTAAGTTCAGACTATAGACACACCAGATATTAAATTTTCAATAGAAGACAACAGTCCAACTAAGTTTTAGTGGGATTTCTAGAATATATAACGACAGAAAGTAAATAGTATACAAAAATTAAAATGAGAGACCTCGAAAGGAAATTATTATAAAAGGTAAATGAATAGACTAATATATAATAAACAAGAATCCAAAATAATGTGAAAAGGGTAAAGCTACAAGACTAAACAAGAAATTGTCGAAACTCTCCATAATATCCAAAGAAAAGAATCAAAAAAGAATAATTGTTCCTAGAAGCGTGTTGATATCCATTCAACAATCATTCACATAACAGATCTATTGCTCTACAAGAATTGATTGTTCATATTTATACCCTATATTGAATATACAACTCTTAAAGTACAACCATATTCCAAATTGTGCGATTCAATCAGTTACAGAATAATAAGGTTATGATCCTTATGCCTTCCAATTAAATTTTAAAATACAGAGCTAAAGGAATGGGATATATTTGAATGGACTCTTCCACCATGATGTTAACTTTTCAGTTTAGAATCGTATCATTTTATAGAAAACCTAGGGAAATCCTCCAGGAATGGCGATTTGAAACCCGAATACCTTTTACGCTTTTGACAGGAACCTGCATCCCGATTTGCACACGGTTGAAATCCCTGGAAGGAATTTACAAATTTACAATTAGTATTATATAACAGAAGTAAGATGGGTGAAACTTTTAACAGAATGATACATGACAAAAGGAGTTCCAGAGTGCTACTTAACTCACGACTGGAGATCTGGTGTCCTTCCCTTGTCACGATTTGGTTGGATAGAAGTCCCAAGTCGAGGGGAGGATGGTCCAAGGATTCCTGATGGGTACCCTCACAACAAAAGGGTCCCATCATTATTTTTGGAACCATAATACATAATAAATTTCTTTATGAAATGAAACGAGCAACAGTGCTAACATTTTAAATACAAATTGTATAAAACATGTCGTGCGAGTAGTTCGAAGGCATAGTGTAAACAAAGAACAAATGATATACGAAAACATTGGGACTAAACCTTCCCTAGACCGACTATCTATATTGCAGAGGGTATTTATAAACCAACGGTAAATATAGAGTTAATCTTCTTCTGAATTTTTACCAGACTTCAAATGGAGGATACTACCCGCAGGCCATGATAATGACCGTAAGAGATACACTTAATCTAAGATGTCTTACAAACTCAAACATTATATGTCGTAGGGTATTTTTTAATGAGTTGTACAAAAACATAGAAGTCACATTTTTAAATCATACCAGAAAAGAATGAAATAGCTGGTGAAGAAGCATTATATTCATAAGGACCAACTAAGGGTCTGAGAAAAATTACAGAAGGGTGGATTCATCCTTTACCAAGAAAAAGAAAAAAAATGTAATTTAATATGTTATACACAGGGTGAACATTCAACTCCATACTAAAAGCCCACGTATTCTCATGAAAGTGAAACACCAGGCCTCAACATACATTAACATAGGGGCTATAAAGAATGATAATAATAGGGAAATAACGAAACCCTAGTATTTAAAATATACACGAAAACTATGGAGGTGTAAATTCTCTGAATCAGAACAAGGAGGTGGAATGTCGAGACATTCAGAGAGATTGAAACTGGAACAACTGAATAATCCAACTTATATAGGAGTGGGAACAATTGAGAAAGATTACAAGGAATAACAATAAGGGGAAGATTTAATTCAAAGTTATAGCAGAGTTACAAAACAAATATTACTTTCATTGTAGTGGAATTCTGAAACTCCACTCTCTTACTTAAATCATAGTAGCATCTTAAACTTACCAGGGAATATGGAAACGTTTTATGTTCCACCGAGTAACGACCTCCAAGTCGAAAGTCTCCCATGCTGAGGAAATAACACGCAAAGTCATTCAGAGGGCTTCACAATGACAAAAGAAAAACTCACTTAACCCTGAGAGAAAAACCTTTCTATATAGATTAAATGTCGAGGGTACAAAGGTTGGTCTGGCCATGTGATGGGCCAGAGTTGGCGTGATTAGATTGGAGGAAGGGTGGTGAAAGCCATCAAAACTTGCACACACAGGACCCCATTAATACAAGGTGCGGAGATTTAACTCATTTCTGACAAGTAAACCATTCTTTCCACATCAAGAAAATCACGAAGTTAATAACAGTCCCTTCGTGACATGATCAGTTGGAGAATGTTCACTCCAACTATTTCAATGCAGTTAGCATATCGTTCAATTGAGTCTTTGTTGAGACATCATAGCGTTAAACAAACTGTTAGCATAGAATTTTATTAACAAAAACCTTATGTCGATTATGATTGGGAGATCTTTACCTAACTATTAAATTACAGGGGTTTTGTTTCGATAACTTTGGCCTTGAAAAGAATTACCTAATATCTTATTTTAACCATCAACACTTCGTTGAGGTGTATAAACTCGACCCAATACGTTATGCATGGTATACAAGCCCTCTTCGATTTGTTAAATGAGATTAACCTTGCGCACAAGTGTAGAAGTGTAGTACTTAGAGGAGGGTTTATGACCATAAGTCCTAAGCCTGTTATAATGCATATATATATGAGTGTTAGCATAACTTTAGATCTAAAAGGAAATGTTATAATGAGGATTTTTCCCATTTAGGGACTTTTTTCAATATGTGTTAAGATGGGATATAATTGTCACCATTGACAATCGGACCATAAGAAAATTTACCAGAGTTTAGCAATGGAGATAAAAGGAAACTTTCTCTTAATTAGGAATTTGTTAAAGGAATTGGAGGTTAATGTCCCTAAAACAAAAAACAAACAATTCTGACAATTTTGAGTTATATTACATATGTTGTACTAAAGTTCAGTTGTGTTCCCAAAGCCTCTTGGAAACTGGTCGAAAAACATCATGTAAACAATGATCCTAATCGGATATGATCATTTTTGGTACACCGTGTAACCTCACATTCTCGCTGAAAAATACTCTAGCTATATCTAGCGCCTGATACATCGTATGCACTAGAATAAAGGGTGCACTCTTCGTCAAAGTGTCAACTACCACAAAAATTGAATCATGTCTCCTTTTTGTTAGTGGAAATCCAACAATGAAATCCATCAAATTGACCTCTCATTTCAATTAAGGAATAGTGTGTCATTGTAATAATCCTATTGGATGTCTATGTTCAGCCTTCACTAGCTGACATTCTAGACATCTCTCCATGTAACTAACTACATCATCTTTCATTCCCTTCCATAAGAATAAAGGCTTAAGGTCTTCCTTCATCTTTGTGACTCCCATATGAGCCATGTACATTGCTCGATGAGATTCAGTCAAGATCAAAATTCTTAATTCGTCATTAGGTAATACATAAATTCTTCCATTAAATGTCAACAATTCATCGTTGTTTAAATAATAACCTTGAAACTTCGGTACCATCATGGTATTTCATCCAATATTATTCTTAAATTCTTTATACCAGTCAACATCTATCTATAAATTTAGAATCCTTTCTCAAATATTCATCTTAAGGTGTATTACTGAAAACATGTGTGGTCTCCAACTCAATGCATCTGCCACTCTATTCATCGTTCCTTTAAAGTAAGTAATCTCAAAGTCGTATTCTCTAAGTAATTCTGACCAACTCCTTTGTCGCGCATTCAAGTCACTCTGCATAAATATATGTTTCAATCCATAGTGATATTTCTTTAATTCAAATTTACATCCAATCATATAATGTCTCCAAAATCTCAAGAAATATACAATTTCTATTAACTTCAAGTCATGCGTTGTGTAATTCTCTTCATTCCTTCTAAATTTCCTTGAAATGTAAGAGATCACTCGACCGTCTTGCATCAAAAATTCTCCTAAGCCTTCCTTGGATGCTTCCGTGCATACCAAGAATTCCTTGTCCATGTTGAGGACTTTCAGTATTGGTGTTGTTGTCAACAACTCTTTAAGTTTTTTAAATTCTTCTGCGCATTTCTCTGTCCAAATAAACTTCTTGTTTTTCTTTTGCAATTTTGTGATTGAATTTTCTGTCTTTGAAAAACCTTCGATGAATCATCGGTAATATCCTGCTAAACCCATAAAGGTACGTACTTATTGTACGTTTGGTAGTGCTATCCATTCCATAATAGCCTTGACTTTCACTGGATCCACAATGATACCTTCACCAGATATGATATGTCCCAAGTAATGAATCTTCGATTGGTAAAAATAGCATTTCAATAGCTTCCTATACAATTTGTTTTCTTGTAGACACTGTAGGATCAATCTTAAGTGCTCATCATGCTCTTCTTGTGTTCAAGAATAAATCAGTATGTCATCAATAAATACTTGAACAAACTTGTCCAAGTATTCGTAGAACACCCCGTTCATCAAACTCATGAATACCTCCAAGGTGTTCGTCAATATGAATGGTAAAACTGTTAAATCATAGTATCTAAATCACTTCTTAAATGTGGTATTAGGGATATATTATTCCTTAATCCATAATTGGTGATATATTTATCTCAAAACAATCTTTGAAAATACCCTCGCTCCCTCCATCTGGTCAAACAATTCATCTATTCCTGGAAACAGATATTGGTTCTGAATCGTTTCTTTGTTCAATTGACGATATTCAATACAAAATCTCCATGATCCATCCTTCTTTATCAAAAAAATAATCGAAGCATCCTAAGGTGACAAACTTGGATGTATAAGTCCCAAGTCCAATAATTCCTTCAATTTCATTTTCAACTACTGTAATTTAGGCGTTGACATCCAATATGGTGTTCTCACTATCGTTTCAGTTCCAAGATTCAAGTCTATTGTAAAATACAACTCTCTTTCAGATGGTAACCTTGGTTACTCTTCTCGAAACATGTCTTCAAACTCTTTCACTATAGGAAGGTTTTATAATCCTTCCACCTCACCCTTTTCATTTATCGCTAATATTGCATAAATATTGCAGCCCTTGCACATACTATTCGGTAGCTATAGAGAAGAAATAAATCTCAAGGACACCCCCTAGTTCTTTTTGATTAATTAGGCTGGGTTTCATTGATGTCAACCCTTCAATAAAGTTCGGTAGTGAATTCCAGTAGCACAAAGGTTTGGGTAAAGGACCCAAGTTTGTTTGATGTATAATGGTATGATTTTTAATATATTTGAAGGTAAGACTATTCTATATGGATATTACATTGCGAGGTCATTGAATAAACATATCCAAGTAGCTATGATAAAAAATTAATCTTGTGGGTCATTTAATTTTTGGAGTTACATTATGTGGAAAATAGGGTTTGTGGCTAGACCTAAAACTAGTCTAAAACAGGTGTTTCGTCTAAAAATGTCATAACTTCTTCATAACAGATAAAAAATAAATAAGACAAATTCTATTGGTTAGAATATGGTCTTTAGTATTCTTTTTATCATTTTCATATCCATACAACAAATATTCTATGTGGGGCACACTCTACAAGTTATCTCTCTAGAATAAGCCAGAATTCAACAAGCTATTCCATTTTTTCTATAACTCCTTTTCTGAGAGATTCCAAGTGGTGAAATATGGAGGAATTGAATTAAAGACATTGAATAACATTGTGTACCATTTTTATATCGTTATTCATTACATGTACATAGTTATGATGATTTCAAGCTAGGATTGTTGACCAATCCAAAACTAGTCATGTGAGACTAAACTAAAGTTTGATGAAAATGCTAGTGTCTTGTTGTTAAAGTTAAGGAAGGTTTGTAGGTATGTGATAATATACATCAAGTCTATTACAAAGTTAAAAATCATATTTGGATAATTAAATTGATGAGGGATTTTGGTTGAGGTACATGTTGGGTACATGGTTGAGACAATTAGTTGATGAGTTGGCACATACATGAAGTGTATAGTTGGTGATGTTGGTACATCTTGATGAGTCATATTTGATGAGTAGTTGATGTATGATTGGTACATACTTGGTACATGGTTGGAGGAAATTGTTAGTAGTATTGTTGACACGTGGTTTATGGATGATGTAGCATACCTGTATTGATATATTATAAGCACATATTGATCTTGGTGATGATTATGAGTTGTTGTGTTATTCTTGGTTGATTCACATCTTGGTGATATTGTGCATATGGTTTAGAGTTGTCTTGGTTATTGATCATGGTGAGTAGATCTGATTTGGTTGATAATATTAATGAAACAGGTTGTTGTGATAGGTTGTTTGGACAGGTTATTGTGACAGGTTATTTGTACAGGTTTGGTGAATGGTTGATGCATTTGTTTATGGTACAAGTCGGTACAGGTTATTGGTACAAGTTTTTATAGGTTGATTGGTACAGGTTTAAAGTAGTATATCTCAAAGTGATAGTGTGAAAGTGGTTCCATAATTCTACTTCTACGTCAGGTCATTTGGACGGGGCAAGGACAGGTGGTTGTAGCTAGAGAACATAGGGGGTTGTAGACTGCTTTTGGTTGTAGCTAGAGAATTGGGGAGTTGGAGCCTCCCTCGGGTTGTATCCTGAGAAACTAGGGGGTTGGAGCCTCCTTCCAGTTGCAACTAAAAAACAAAGGAAGTTGGTGCTTCCAATGAATGTAATTCTTAAATACATATAAGAAAAACATTATGTGGTTTTCTCCCGCTTTGGGTTTCCACATAAAAACACTGGTGTACTGTGTATGTGTATGATTGCTCATTTTTTCATTTTGTATTTACTCTGCAATTATTGGATGATAATGCTACATTGATATAACACTTACATTATATGGTTAAAAATGATTAAATTCCTCTATTAATGATTCACACCCCCCCCCTCTCAGTAGTCGAAAAATTGGTATCATAGAAGGTTCCCTCAAGAAACAGTTTAACCAATGGAAGGAGATCATGGATTATTGTGAGGAGTACCACTATTCAATGTTTAGAATGGTTTAATTTATGAGATGTGGAGTGGAAGGACGAAAGTATTTTTATAGGAATAGGGGTATTATATTTTTCTATCAGTCATAACAGGATATGATAGTTCAAAAAAGGAAAAGACTGTAGCCAAGAAGGAATTGAAGAAGAATAAGAAAACAAAAATGGATTTCATCTGGGAAGGATTACCTAAGTCGGTAAGAGAAAAGGTCGGTAAATGTTCATCAACCCAAGAACTTTGGGATAAGTTGTATGATATATATTCTTCACCTATCGTAGATTCATAAGATGTCAAAGAAGATGTAGGTACAGATCAAGAATAAATATGTTCACCATGTCTAACAGATTCAGAAGATGAAGAGTACATAATCACTAGAGGTATGTTGTTTTTTTTTAATTGTGAAAAATGTGGACATCTTGAAATATAATGCCATGAAGGAAATGAGATAGAAAAACTAATTGAAAAGGAAGACAATTATGAAGATAAATCGATTAGTTCTTTAGATGAACTAAGAGAAGAAAACGTGTCACTCAAGAAATAATTGATGAAACAAAAGGAAAGTGTTCAGATTTTTGAAGAATCCCAACATGTCATCAAGAACTTAAGAACTCATCTAGAAAAATCCAGAAAGATCGAAGAAAATATTGAATATCAAAAGCATTATTTGGAAGCCGACATAGAAGCATAGAAGGAAGAAGCATAAATGAGAGAGAAGAGATTGGCATATCATCTTAAGGAAAGAACTAACGATCTAAATCAGCTTGAGGTAGAATTTGGTCAAGAAGAGAAAGGACTCGAAGAAGAAATAATCACATTAAAAATTCATCTTGAAGAAGCGAAAAGAATAGAAGAAGTCATGAAGTCTCAAATAATGAAGAAAGAAGAAGAGGTTGAGAAGATTGAAGAAGAAGTTGTCAGGTTGAGAAGTAAAATCGTCAAGCTCAACAAGAACATTGAAGAGACAAAAACATCCACATCAATTATAAAGAATTAATAAAAGGACTCTAGGTTGCTAGAAAAAAAGAAAGAAGAAAATAGAAAGAGTTATGAAGAAGTACTCAAAGGAAATAATCATGTTCAACGAGAATCTAAGAAAAATATTGAAGATACATCTTCAAGAAAACCATCCATGTTCAATACACAAAGAAGATTCAATGATGATCATGATCAGTCAATGCATAAATTCAGAAGGAATACACCACAAAGAAGATCATTCACTCCCAGGTATGAAAAATTATTTTATGGTCATTGTTTTTATTGTACTAATTTTGGACATAAGGTTGCAAATTACATGGATTATAAAAGAAATGTTCAAGAAAGAAGTGCATATGTGGCCCCACGTAACATCAAATGTTACAAATGTCATAACCATGGACACATAGCTACTGATTGTAGAAGCATGATCGATACTTCCATGAAAGAGAACACTGATATCAGATATAAGAAAGTATGGATAAGAAAACATGAAGAACAGGTGAAGAAAGACCAGGTCCCAGAGATTACAAGATTGGAAATAAAACGAGACGAAGAAAATTCTACAGAGAAATATGTCAGATACACAAAGGTTTGGAAAATAACTGAAAGAAAATAATGACATGTAAATAAGGAACATGTTCAAGAGATTGTACTTTCAGGCACTGTAGTGAAAAATGAATCCACAGATAGAAAGAAAGAATTCAAAGCTCAGAGAGATGATGAATCTACTAATGAAGATGATAATGAATACACTTGAGAGAAAGAATTTTTCTGAGACATATGGCTTAGAGAATCCCGAATAATATGAATAATAGATAGGGGGAGTCTATGCAGTAGCTGAGACAGACCAGAGAACCATCCTTTGAGAAGCTTACAGAATTTGAGTAGACAGATTTAGTGCATTCAGTTAGCAAAAGTACAATATGATAGATTAATCGGTTGTGGTAGTACTTCATAATAGTACAGTGACATATGAGTCAAAATTATGGACATTTGTGTAGCAGAGTCTTGAACAGTATGGAAAGATATGGACGTGAAATCAACTTTTCTGAAATCAACAGGTTTTGTGTCCCTTTCAAGATCTTAACTCGAATTGGACCTGTAGAATATCAACTTGCACTTCGTGCAAATCTGAAAATTCATAATGTATTTCATGTTTCTTTGTTCAAAAATTATGTTCATGATCCTACTCACATGATCGATTGGAACATGGTGCAAGTGGAACCATAAGGTGAGTTCCAAGTGGAACCTCTGTGCATTCTAGACATGATAGAAACAATACTATGTAACAGAGACATCGCCCAGGTAAAATTGCAATGGAAGCACTTTAGTCCTGAAAAAGCCACTTGGGAATTAGAGGAATATTTGCAGAAATCTTATCCAACCCTATTCTAGGAAAGGAACAAACACTGAGGATAGTGTTGTACTGAAGGGGGAAATAATGTGATATCCCCCAAAAAAATTATTATTGAAGTCTTAATGCACTTAGGAATTTATTTCCATTTTTGGCAAATTCAAATTTGGAAAATTATTGCCATTTATGGAAATTCCGAATTTAGAATTTGGTTAATTGTAATTAAATTATTGTGACTGATTGGGCAAAGATTTGATTTTCTCAACTAACTCCTTGACTATGTCACTTGTAAGAGAGAAATAATTCTATATTTATTGCTGAAGGACAAATGGAACAACCAGATTGAAATCAGCTAACCATGACTCCATGAGTGGGGAACAAGCTTGAACTACCTCAGGGCTGAATTTTACAAATGGAAAATAAGGAATTTGGCCATTGGCAGCCCCTGAAAATCAAGGATTTGTAAAGTTGTGAAAATTCTCAAGGGGAAAAGACCTAGGCACAAGATGCTTTTTAATATATAGCATATAGGAGGAGGTAGGATGTTGCTGAGTATGCTAGGAAATGGAAGATCACTTGATGTTATGAGCACTAATTCTGAGTGTGAGGCAAGGAGAGATTGATATTTGGAAAATCCTATCACTTGTTGTTATGATCACTAATTATGAGTGTGAAGCAAGGAAAATTGGGATCTGAAAGAAGACGACAACGAAAGAGGAGTTTTGAGGTTCTCTCTCATGGATTCAAGGTCAAGATAGGGGGTGAACGAAACAAGTAGTTTTGGATGTTTTGTTCTATGGTTGGGTGTAACTTGGTTGTTCCATTTGTTGTCCCAACAATTTATTCATATATGTTCTTCTACTGTTCCCTGGATGAATGTTTTGTTGATTAATAATTGGTAGAACGCATTTACTTAGTTATGGTTAAATGTTATATTGATGAAAGACAGTTAGTATACAACTACTAGTTGGGTAGAAGGAAATGAATTATTGAATAAGCCTCTATCTTTGAATTTATGCATTGAGTAGAGCCAAGAAATACTGTTGTGTGTGTTAAATGTTGATAAATGTATGGAGTCTTCCTGAGTAGAACTAAGAAAATTGTTGTGTGTATTGTTGTAGATGAAAGTTTGAAAGTTCCTATTCATGTGATATAATATACAGTCTACAATAGGAAATTAATTATTGGATCAATCTCTGACTGAAAATAAGAAATGTTTAAATTGTGCAATTACCAAACAAAATTTTGAGTGAATATCAGAATTGAAATATATATCTATATATGTGTTGTTAACTATACAGATTTTTTGAGCTACATGAACATCTATTACACGGAAAGGTATTTCTCAATTTTTGCAAGTATGTTCCTTTTTAGATGACTGTGTTGATTATAACAAAGGGTTACAGTTTTCTTCTTTTTAATCTTAGGATAAAATGTCCAGGGATTTAGATACATAAACTTGTTACCTATTACAGAGTCGGTCCATTATTTAAACGAGTCTTCAAACTCTACATAACACTTGCAATCATAACTATTATTTAGGGAAATCGTCTCCAGTAGGGGTTTCAGAGAAATTTGGAAGGTGTAGACTTCAAAACGTTTTAAAATCTCCCAATTTAGGGAAGAAAGAGAAAACAAACCTCAGGAGGAATAGTGGTTAAGTATCTAGAGGAAACACTTAGAAAAGTGTCTAAGTCTTGAAGAGTTGAAGTGCCTAAAGGAGAAGCGCAGAAATTTGAGGTAATCAAAGGAAGATCAAGGGTTAATATCCACTCAGGAGAAGTCAAAATATTTCAAGTTATTATATATCAGAGAAGTATTGCATTGGTTAGTCGCGAGGAATTATCAGAATTTCACAAGAAGAAGATTTGGAAGAAGCAAAGTGAAATCTGCGAAAACCCCGAAATGCAAAATCCTGAAATCATTTGGACCATCCATCGAAAGGGGACACATGGTAAGGGATCAAAAATTTTCTGACTCGTAAAGTGAAAATTTCAAAGGGCGGAGTCGTGAGGATTCATGAAACATGAAATCATGATTTAATATGAGTCGTTGATTGAGGATAGATGTGGACTGTCGATTATCTAGGGAGAATTTTGGGATATTGAGGATCAAGGGCAGCGAAGTGAGCGACCATCCAACTTCGTGAAATGTGAAGTCTCGATATGCAAAAGGAAGATTTGGACCATTACATCCAGAGGAGCGCGAGCCGTCAGATTTGGGTGCTCAAAAAATATTGGCATTTCGGAAGTCGGGAATGTGGAGGAAGTGTTAACTTGGAAGTCGCAAGTCATGAAAACCCGATTTGTAAAAGAATATTATGGATTGTTGCAT
The DNA here is from genome assembly GCA_009831015.1 of Picea engelmannii. Lineage (NCBI taxonomy): Eukaryota > Viridiplantae > Streptophyta > Pinopsida > Pinales > Pinaceae > Picea > Picea engelmannii. The sequence goes on from ML797495.1 coordinate 40,660, forward strand.
CCATAGAGGATATGTGTCAATGGGTTGGGGGATCCAAAAGGAGGCAGAAGTTGAAGTGTTGAAACAGTCGAAGCCTGGAGAGTCGAATATTTGAGAGTCGTCGATCTGCGAGGGTACACTAGTCACCAGATCACGAGCTCCAAAGAAACTTTCACTGGAGTTTCAATTTGAGAACTGAAACATCAAAAGCCTGAATAGCGAGAGCAAACATTAGCCATTGATATAGGTTGGACAGGTGTCACCAAATCATGGACTCCGGAAGGATTCACTCCGGAGACTCGTGGTTGTTGAGATTTGAAATCACCGAAGGTCGGAGTCCCGAAAATGACGAGGGTCGTCGATGTGAAGGAGGAAACATGGCGATTGATCTAGAACTCCAGGAGATATCCAATTAGTAGGGACAAGAGATTGATATTTGAGATCCCCGAAGGCCGGATCCTTGGAGAAGATCCTAGCCATCGATTCAAGGGGATAGGTGGCAATAGATATCCCACTCCGGGGTATTGGCACGCAGAGGAGAGTGGAGTTGAGAGTTGAAACTCCCAGAGGCCGAAAAGGCAAAGTCAAAAATATTTGTTGATCTAGAGGAGAGTTACGTGGTGCAGATCGTGGGAATCTAGGGAGACGCGTGGAAAAAGGAATGAAGGGCAGAACAAAATTTGATAGCAATCGTTGATCGGAAGAAGCACCGAGAGGTAGGAGATCGACAGAAGGGGAGGATTGTGGATCTGGATCTTGCGCGAAGGATATTCGTCCTTGAGAGGGTCACAATTTCAACCACTATTTTGGCAACGGTAAACTGAGAAGTGCCTAGAGTGCACAGAGACAGAAAGTTTTATGTTTGTGATAGATGTATTGAACCTTAATTTTTAAGTATGTTATCTATGTTTTAAACTCAACTTTGTTTAGTCCTGTATGATATGGGTATTGTATATGCTTAATGATTTTCTATAATTGGAGTGGGGTTCTTCCCCTATAAATCTAACGTTAATACGTATACATATATATATATGGATATATGGATAGGATCATAATGTTAGTAGGGGTTTACTAACCATTATGCTTATTTATATATGTTGGTAATCTGAGAGGTTGGGGTATAGTGAAGTTACCTTTGTCCCTTTAAGTATATGACTATAGTGCAATAGGAAATAACGCAGAGATAAAATATGTTATAATGCTAGTTAATTGTGTCAATAACTGGAAACATAAACCTTGAAAAAGTTAATAGTGATGACAACTACCTACTTTTAGTAATAGTAGGTATTTTGAGATAAGTTGTTCGAAGAGAAAGAGATTTAATGTCCCTAAGAAAAAAAATAATTATTTGGTAAATTTGGGGAACATTACAATAAGAGTTTGTATTATGGTATCCAAAAGGAAAGGATCTATCACTTATTGCCTACACAGATGCAGATTTGGCAGGTTACATTGATGACCGACGAAGCACCATTGGAGCAGCGTTCTACTTGGGTGAGTGTTTAGTATCTTGGCTAAGCAAGAAACAATCATCAGTATCTTTATCTACAGCCGAAGAAGAGTATATTGTAGAAACAACATGTTGTACACAGGTTCTATGGATGAAAAAAAAATTGACAGATATATAGGTTGAGTATGATGATCCCATTCCAATCTATTGTGATAATACAAGCGCCATCAGTATCTCAAAGAACCTGGTCATGCACTCCAAGATGAAGCACATTCCAATAAAGTATCACTTTCTATGGTAACATGTTGTAGAGACGAACATCAAATTTGAATATGTGGGAAAAAAAGAACAAGTGGCAGACATCTTTACAAAACCGCTTCCAAGGGAAGCCATTGAGTATCTTTGCGATATACTCAGAGTAATTTCTACTCCAAAATGCATGCTATTGAATGCTTATCTTATATATCTTACATTTACATGAGGAAGCACCATAAAGAGGTTATTTTAGGTTGGGAGATCAGTTTCAGGAAGAGTTTAGTCAGGGGGAGCAACCCCAAATGGGAAGATACCTTTTCCATTGATAACAAAGGGGGAGAGATTTATCAGATGGAGAGGTAAATGCTTGGAGAAAGAGCACAGAGGCATGGTTCCAGAGGAAGTGATGGTCACAGGGGGAGTATGAGTGATATGACTTCATTATTGCATCAGAGTGTTGTCATCAATGTCAAAGGGGGATATTGTTGATTAATTGGGTTGGTTTTCATTGATGTCAACCCTTGAAGAAAGTCTGGTGAAAATTTTGGTAGTACAAAGGTTGTGGTAATGGGCCCAAGTTTTTTTTATGTATAATGGTATGAGTTTTAATATATTTGAAGGTAATAATATTTTATATGGATAGTACATGTCATTCCATTTCCTGTGGTATGTGGAACGTCACATAACTACCCACGGTTAGAGAGTTATGACCATATGAAGTTGGAGAACCCTCATGATTCATCTAGAAGCCCCAAAAGGTCAAAGTAGTCAAAGTGGTTGAAAAAAATAAATTATTTAAATAATAAAATGAAGTGATGAGTTTACTATAAGTCAAAGTGGATACATAAGAAATTATTTAAATAATAAATTTAATGGAGAAATTACTAAGTGGAAAAGTGGTTAGAAGTGGGTTAGCCCTAAAATAAGGAAAGTGGGTTAAGATGGTTAGAAGGTAATTTAAATAATAAAGTAAAGTGATGAGTGTACTATAAGTCAAAGTGAGTATGAAAGAAATTATTTAAATAATAAATTTAATGGATAAAAGTGGAAAATTGTTTAGAAGTGGGTTAGCCCTAAAATAAGGAAAGTGGGTTAAGATGGTTAGAAGGTAACCCTTTGAGGAAGCTACATGAAAGTATAAATAAAAGGCAAGGGTCTTTCATTTTTAATCACACTTGAGAATATTGAATATCTACAAGTGAATGAGGTAACCAAAGGATATATAAGCCTAATTTCAGAGGGAAGGTGAAGTAAATAAGGATGAAATTCAAGGGAGAATAAATAATTTTGATGATGCTTTCTATGGTATGTTATTTACAGGTCATCTCACCATTTTCACAATAACTTGTTTTATAGAATGAATCATACCTTGAAATTGGGAGGCGATTGAGGAAACATATCCAAGTCACTGTGATAAAAACTTCAGCTTGTGGGTTGTTGTATTTTTGGATTTACACTCCGTGGAAAATATGGTTTGTGGCTAGTCCTGAAACTAGTCTAAAACAAGCGTTTCGGGTAAAGATGTCATAACTTCTTCATAACAGATCCAAATTCAGTAATAGAAAATGTATTGGTTAGAGTACCGTATTTAGTATTATTTGTACCAATTTCAGATCTATAAAACAAATATTTCGTGCGGGGCATGCTCTACAAGTTCGCTGAATAAGCCAGAATTCAACAAGGTATGTCATTTTTGCTATAACTCCTTTTTTGAGAGGTTCCAAGTAGTGACATATGGAGGAATTGCATAAAGACACTGAAGAACATTATGTACTATTTTTATATATTTATTCATTACAGGTACATAGTTATGATTATTTCAAGTTAGGGTTGTTGACCAATCCAAAACTAGTCATGTGAGACTAAAGTAAAGTTTGATGAAAATGCTAGTCTCTTGTTGTTAAAGTTATGGAAGGTTTGCAGGTATGTGATCATATACACCGGGTCTATTACAGAGTTACAAATCATATTTGGATGATGAAATTGATGAGGGATTTTGGTTGAGGTGACATGTTGGGTACATGGTTGAGACAAGTAGTTGATGAGTTGGCGCATACATGAGGTGTATAGTTGATTATGTTGGTACATATTGATGATTCATAGTTGATGAATAGTTGATGCATAATTGGTACATATTTGGTACATGGTTGGAGGCACTTGTTAGTAGTATATTTGACACATGGTTTATGGATGATGTAGCATACTTGTCTTGATATATTAGAAGCACATATTGATCTTCGTGATGTTTATGAGTTGTTGTGTAGTGCTTGGTTGATGCACATATTGGTGATATTGTGCATATGGTTGATATTTTTCTTGGTGAGTAGATCTGATTTGGTTGATAATATTGATGAGACAGTTTGTTGTGATAGGTTGTTTGGACAGGTTATTGTGACAGGTTATTTGTACATGTTTGGTGCATGGTTGATGCATTTGTTGATGGTACAGGTTGAGGTACAGGTTGATGTATGGTACAAGTTGGTATAGATTATTAGTACAGGTTGTTACAGGTTTATTACAGGTTGATTGGTATAGGTTTACAGAAGTATATCTCACAGCGATACTGTGACAACAGTTCCATCATTCTACTTCTACATTAGGATGGTTGGACGGGGCAAGGATAGGTGGTTGTAGCCACCTTTTGGTTGTAGCTGGAAAACATAAGGGGTTGTAGCCTCCTTATGGTTGTAGCCAGAGAATTGGGGAGTTGGAGCCTCTTTCCAATTGTAGTTGGAAAACAAAGGAAGTTGGTGCTTCCAATAAATGTAATTCTTAAAGACATAAGAAAAATAATTGTGTGGTTTTCTCCCACTTTAGGTTTCCACATAAAAACATGGGCGTACTGTGTATGTGTATGATTTCTCATTTGTTCATTATTTATTTACTTTGAAATCATTGGATGATAATGCTACATTGATATAACACTTGCATTATATGGTTAAAAAGGATTAAATTTCTCTGTTACTGATTCACCCCCCCTCTCAGTAATCCAACAGTTCCTTCCTACAATCACTCTACTCTGCCCCAAATCATCTATCAGATTTAACCATTTTGTGTTATAGTTAAGTATCGCATCATATTATTCTAGCCAGTCCATACAAATCATTATTTCATAAGTTTCTAAGATCATAACATATAGATCTACCTTCGTTACAAACTCTCCCAAGTTAATAATACAGTCTGTAACGTTTCCTCCAATTTTCTATTTGGCACCAGATGCCATTTCTATGTATCTGAACTCATCTTGCTCGACTTCCTTTACCTTAATTCTCTTTAGCATTGCACTAGAGATAAAGATATTTGTATCACCTGGATCTATCAAAAAAATAAAAGTTTGGTTGACGATTGTACTTGACATCTTGAGCACAGTGGACTCGTGCTCTTCCTAGAGGTTGTTCACTACTACATGTATCCTGTGGATCTTGCCCAAATCTCCAACTGTAGTGGGTCATGATGATCCAAACACTCTAGCCTCCTCAATCAAAAAATATCATTGTTAATGTGCCTCTCCACATTTCCAACATCCATTCTTCAATCCAGTACTCCTAGTTCCGGATGTAGAAGTTGTTGGCCTAACGGTTTGTGATCCTAATTTGTTAGACTGAACATGATTAAAATTTTGTTTTTTCTACTACTACGTTCCTCTGTAGGATGAATCCTATATGTGAGCATTAATTATGTGTCTTGGAGATCCTAACCCTACAAAGTGGGTGATCCGGATTATTTTCGGCACGAAATGAGAGCGGAGATATAATAAAGAAATGCACAGAGATGTTGCAGATATTCAATAATATACCAAAAATGTATCAGAGATGAAACCATAAACACAGATATACAGTAATACATGATTTTTATTAATCAGAGAAATGTACAGAGACTGTAAAAATACAGAGTGAAAGACTCGCTAGAATGGTGGCAGCTTATCTTTGAGAAGAGATGTGACGGCTACTCGCATTCGCAAGAAGATGATTACAATGAGGCTCTGAAGGCATTTTTACAATAAACAGGAATGCCAAAAGTCCTAGACATCCAAAAAACTAACCCTAGGATATGAAGCGCCAAAATTCATGTGGGCCCCGTTTGGGTAAGTTAGTACATCAACTTCCCTGAGTCGTAACTTTTGCATACGATCTCTGTTTTAGGCGTATGATAGCTTGTTGGAAAGGTATCATCGAGGAGATTCATTTTGGGGGCTCAGATATGCCTTTGGCTATCATTGAGAACCTCGATCTTGAAAAACCTTCATTTAGTCCCTCAAAATGGCCCCGGAAGTTAAAACCTGCTAAAAATAGTAAACTGTCAAAATTGCCAGAAAACTGTTTTGAGCCAGTCGAAAAAGGCGGGTAGCCACCGATATCCACCTGGAACAATCCTCCCTCCTTAGGAAGCAATGGTCTCCATTGTGTTGAGTTCCCGAGGGAGAGGGAAAATCATTTGTTGGATCTGCATCTGGGTGAGATGCTTGTATTATTGGAATCGTCGCGCTGCTTGGTTTCTTGAAGGTCGTCACGAATCTATCGCTGGAAGGGTTGGACCTTTTTAACCAGTCTGGCTACATGAGATGACTGTGTGCAGAAGGAATCTTTGTGCTTTGTTGCAACCTTATCGACCTGCTTTTGATGGATAGAAGGTGCTTGGGCCGAGGCTGTAGTGGTTGCAACATCCTTGTGTTCCCCTTTTGAACAGATTGTGGAGAAGATGAATTTTGTAGTATGAGATACTACCTTGCATCACTGTTTAGGTGGGGTAGTATTTGGAACTAGCTCTGGTATCCTGTAGAGATGACCCCCCAAAGTAATAATGACACTACGAGGTCGAGACTCACAGATAGCATGGTGTTTCCACATATATGGCTGGACCAAGAGAACATCACAAACATCCAGTGGGACAACATCACATAATACCTCATCCTTGAAGGGTTGGATGCCGTATGACAATCGACACTGTTGGCTGACACAAAGATCTCATCCTTGGCGAAGCCACCCGATGTTTTATGGTTGCGGGTGTGGTGTTGTCGAAAATCCCAACTGTTTGATGACCTCTGCTGAGATGAGGTTATTATGGCTTCCTCTATCAACAATAAAATGCAGCGGGGTCCCCTTCACCCACATCTGTGAAGGAAAAAGGTGCTCCCCCTCTTCTGGATCTGTTGGTTCTTCTGGTTGAATTGTTGTGGTCATGACAATAGCAGTGGGATCTGCATCAATGATCTATCTTTTACCAGTATTTTCAAAATCAGATTCTGAATCAGTGTTCGGCTCCTTGTCTTTGATATCGTCCACCAATGATTGTTTTGAGCAACATTCATCGGTGTTGTAACAGGGGCTTTTGTGGAAATCACACCATTTTTCGGTGTCCTTCTTTGTCTTCCCGTGACCCTTCTTTTCCTGTGTCTTGGACTGGTTTTCGGCAGACTGTTTGTTCGGGTCATCTTTGTCATACTTTGATTGTTGCGTATTTGCAAACCCAAATTCCCATTTGTTCTGGTGCTTAAATTTCTGCTCAATTTTAACAGCATATCGATAAGCAACATTGATTGATGAGATGTCCAGAAAATCCATTTCAGTTTGGATGTATCTGTGTAGAGCCCCACAGTATTTCAGAACCAAATGTCGCTCGGAGTCTTTGATACCCAGCTTGGTGCGCAAGGTATGGAAGGTATTGGTGAACTCTGAAACTGCTTGGCCCCTCTCTTGCCGCAGTGTGGTCCATCTCATGTACTAGTCCTCATAGTTGCCAACAGGGTAATATTGTTCTTTTACCATATCCACGAAGAAATCCCAAGTGGCATCGGCCGTAGATATTCCAGACTCCTCTGTGGAACTTTGCTCACAGTAAGTTTCCCACCAATGTTTGACATGAGGGAGATCTTTAAGGAGTGCGAAGGTGATATTTTCTTTGTCAGAAAAATTGTGAACAGAGAAATAACCTTCTAGTAGAGTTAACTATTTTTCTAGGGCATCTGCATTTATTTGACCTTCAAATACGGGAATATCAAAATTAACCTGTACCTTGAAAGGCGAGGTGCCTCCAAAGTAGTTTCTTGATGAAGATGTGCCTGATGCTATCGGCAGGCGTTGAAGGATGTGGGAAAAATTCTCCATCATTTCGTCCCTCTGTCGCGTGAGAGCTTGCTCAAGCAACAAATTGATAGGATCGTCTGCTCCGTCATTTTTCTTTTCTTCTGCCATTGAGGGTTTCTTGGGTGTGCGAGAGCAATTGTCTTCAAGAGAGACAAGCTCAAGACCCAACTTGCTATACTCGGACCTCGTCAGGGACATGCACTGAAAAAACGATCAAGAGCAGCCTGCTCTGATAGCACTGATCCAGATTATTTTCGTCACGAAATGAGAGCGGAGATATAATAAAGAAATGCACATAGATATTGCAGATATTCAATAATATACCAGAAATGTATCAGAGATGCAACCATAAACATAGATATACATTAATACATGATTTCTATTAATTAGAGAAATGTACAAAGACTGTAAAAATACAGAGTGAAAGACTCGCTAGAATGGTGGCAGCTTATCTCTGAGAAGAGATGTGACGGCTACTCGCATTCGAAAGAAGATGATTACAATGAGGCTCTGAAGTCCTTTTTACAATAAACAGGAATTCCAAAAGTCCTACACATCCAAAAACCTAACCCTAGGAGATGAAGCGCCAAAAGTCATGTGGGCCCTGTTTGGGTAAGTTAGTACATCAACTCCCTGGGGTCGTAACTTTTGCATACGATCTCCGTTTTAGGCGTATCATAGCTCATTGGAAAGGTATCGTCGAGAAGATTCATTTTGGGGGATCAAATATGCCTTCATCTATCATTGAGAACATATATCTCAAAAAACATTCATTTAGGCCCTTAAAATGGCCCCGGAGGTTAAAATCTGCTAAAAATAGTAAATTGCCAAAATTGCCAGAAAACTGTTTTGAGCCAGTTGAAAAAGGTGGGTGGCCACCGATATCCACCTGGATCAATCCTCCATCCTTAGGAAGCAATGGTCTCCATTTCATTGAGTTCTCGGGGGAGAGGGAAAATCGTTTGCTGGATCTGCATCTGGGTGTGCTGCTTGTATTGTTGGAACCGTCACGCTGCTTGGTTTGTTGAAGGTTGTCACGAACCTGTCGCTGGAAGGGTTGGACCTTTTTAACCAGTCTGGCTACATGAGATGACTATGTGCGGAAGTAATCTTTGTGCTTTGTTGTAACCTTGTCGACCTGCTTCTGGTGGATAGAAGGTGCTTGGACCGAGGCTGTAGTGGTTGCAACATCCTTTTGTTCCCCTTTTGAACAGATTGTGTAGAAGATGAATTTTGTAGTATGAGATACTACCTTGCAGCACTGTTTAGGTGGGGTAGTAGTTGGAACTACCTCTGGTATCCTATAGAGATGACCCCCCAAAGTAATAATGACACTACGAGGTCGAGACTCATAGATAGCATGGTGTTTCCACATATATGGCTAGCCCAAGAGAACATCACAAACATCCAGTGGGGCAACATCACATGATACCTCATCCTTGAAGGGTTGGATGTCGTATGACAATTAACACTGCTGGCTGACATGAATATCTCGTCCTTGGCGAAGCCACCGATTGTTGTATGGTTGCGGTTGTGGTGTTGTCGACAATCCCAACTGTTTGACGACCTCTGTTGAGATGAGGTTCTTCTGGCTTCCGCTATCAACAATAAAATGCAGCGGGGTCCCCTTCACCCACATCTGTGAATGAAAAAGGCACTCCCCCTCTTCTGGATCTATTGGTTCTTCTGGTTGAATT
>ML797495.1:66023-89179 GCA_009831015.1 Picea engelmannii
TATTGAAGTCGAGTTATACTTTCTACAAAAGAGGAATATCATTGAGGATAAAATGAGTGGCTCGGAACCGCTATGACATTTCATAATTTAAGATGTTGAGACGTCGCCATAAATAACACACTACTCAGGGATTGACACACAATAATCTAGCTCAGATCCACAACAAACTAGAGATCAACGAAGGCTCAGTGTAAAAAATAATAAATATCAAATGGCGGGGTCATGTATCTTCAAATGTATTCTAACCTTACGTTCAAAATCAAACAACCATTTCCACACCAAACAATTATGCGGTGAACCTAACGAAGTTCCATCGAAAAATAATTTAGTTAAGAGCTATCATACAATTTCAATTTCTGATTTGCTAATATGTTCAACGGTGACCCTAAATTTCTAGTTTCCATAGTTTACCCAATATTTTTGCAGCTACCATATCAAGTCAAATTCGAGTCTGCAAATTAAAGTTTTGCAGCAACCTCAAAATAACTAAACTTCATAGTGCAAAAATCATTTTTCAACGACCACACAATTCAATCAGGCTCGCAATTAAATTTTTATAGCAACCAAAATTTTAACTAAAAACACAGCAACCATACGAGACTCAATAGGAATTTGCATATGAGTTTTACGAAGGCCAGAAGAAAATGAAAAATTTGAGTTGCAATTAATTTGTCAGCGATCCATTATTTGGTGTCCAAAGTACATCTAGAATTTCAACTACTAGCGAATTCTCAGCGGCTATTGATGTTTTCAATTCAAGATTTTCAAATAATATTGCAGCGACCCTTTTAGTTTAAATGCCAAAAATTGCAATTTAATAAACGGCGAGGATATGTAACAAATTTTTCAGCGACTTCATAATTTCTTAACTTCATATTTGTAAAAGTAAAGATGGAGTGCCACCAAAATTCCGGAATTATATAAAAGTTTTACAGTGACAACAAAAATCTAAATCCCAGAGTAGCCCATAAATTCTACAGTAACCAATTGAATTTCTACAATCAGGATTTGCAATAATTATTGCAGCGGCTATACAATTTGGTTTTAGATCCGCAATTATATCGCAAGGATCATAGAAATACCAAATTCAAATGTGTATTTATATAATGCGACCTCAGGAAGTTTTAAATTCAGAAGGGAAATAAATAAATAAAAACAATCGAAATTCAAGTTACGAGTTGCAAATTATTTTTGCAGTGATAAAAAAAAAATCAAACTTTCTGAATTACCAATAATTGGTCCACAAACAATAAGAATCAAATTCCGGGTTTGTAGTTAATTTGACAACGTTCATATAAACTTTAAATTCCAAAATTTCGAATTGATATTGTAGAAACTATGTAAATTTGATTATAGATTACATCATAACTCTACAACAACATACCAATTTATTCCAGAATTACAAATGGTTCAACAATGATTATAGAGAATCCTAATTTTCCATATTTACAAATAATTTTGCAGTGACTATATAGAATTCAGATTTTTTAGAAATACAAAATGTTTTACAGTACTGAAAATAAAATACCGTACTGATGATGATGGATAATTTGAGAATGTCCTTCAACGTCTCATTCTTACTCTCGCTTTCTAACAACAAAATTTAATCAGTATCTCCTAGTCAATGCTACGGGTACTCTTCTTCCCCTTAGCTCCCCGAGCCACAAAGGGGTCACACACAAGAATCAAATAAAAAATAGCTTCAAGGCTTTCCTCACAAGGTAGAGCTTCCACTCTTTCTACAAGCTTGGTATCCCAACTCTCACAAGTAAAACACAGTCAAAACAATTTTGGCAGCATAACATTAATGATATCATTTTACCTTCTACACCATTTGTTTTATAGTGTCTCATAACTATATCTTAGTTGGAGTTTGATTATGAGTCTTCTTCTAGTTAGACTAGTGATAGTTTCACTCTAGATACTATTCTATGTGTACACATATTCTCTCATATTTTATTTCTTTCTATTTTAAAAATCTCTTTTATTATTTTCATGCACACATGTGCATTTTATCCAATTTTTAGATTTTTCTCCCTTTTTCCTAACAATTTATTTATTTCAATTCTATTAATTTATTTAATATTTTTATTTAGTCCCCTAATTAAAATTATCCTTAGAATTCGTCTTAGAATTAGGCTTAGAATTTTGTTGGGATTTATAATTAATAAATTCACTATATAATTAATTATTTTAATCCAACAAGGTCTAATCATTTCAAATTTTTTTAGCCAACCTAGATTTATTGACTCAAGTTTTTAATTATGCGACGTTCCCTTCAAGATGCACATCCATGCTCCAATGGTATCACTCACCTTTGACTGTTTTTGAAAGTTTTTCTGACCCTTGGAGTCAACACTCCACTCGGTTGACCTTGTGAGAGACTAAGGGATTCTAAGTAATAAGGACTATGCCTTATTGCAGACACCTTATAAATCTTCGTGAAAGACTGTCTTAGTCTGCCCTCATGACATCGTGGACCTCCCAAACTAGGTAATCGTTAACCTACCATTCGGCCATGGCGGGATTGTTAGTAGGTTGTGACATGGACACTTCCACACCTCTCCCTCAACTGTCTAGTTTTTGTGCATGGCCCCTCTACTCCTTATCTGAGTCAGATTAGTAAGCATCATCCATATACATAAATAATCCATGGCCCCTTATTTGAGTCAGATTAGTTTTTGTGCATGGCCCCTCTACTCCTGCATCTAGTGACAAAAACACTGTCAATAATCCATATATGTAAATCATACTGAAATCAATCATCTGTCACATGTGCGTAAAATTAAATACTCTAACAAAATACAATCAACTCCCTGAATCGATCCAGAGTCCAAGAAATTTCATCGATTCCATCAAAATACATAACGTGTCATGTGCCCTGCACACTTAGGAAAACTCGTCAATAACATCTACCAATATATACATCAATATAACAATAAGTCACAATACAATATCATCATCATATATAACCCATAATCGAAATGAAATCATAATATACCATAATCAGATCACTTGCATGCAAGTGTCTTCAAAGAATATGTCAATAAAGGTGTGCTCAATAGAACAAAATGTTACACAATAAAAGAAGATAAGGATGAAAAACTATTCAAATTGAAAAAAATAATAAAAATGAAAGAAATGAAAAAATAATATCCACACTTCAAAATAAATAAAGAAATATTTGGACTCTTCAACTAAATTCAATTAAACTAATCTGTGGATTTTTTTTTCACATATGCCTACTTCAAAACAAATGGAGGAATATTATAAGTGCTTTACTAAAAAAGTCATGAACTCCTTTTGTCACACATGCCCACTTGAAGATAAGTGTAGGAGGAATAATGCATAATCATAAGTATCTTTCATAACATATTGCCACATAACATTGAAAAGAGAGAATATTTTTCACTTTGACAATGACTTAGACTTAGAGTACCTCCATAAAGAATTTTTAGATAGTCTAAGAAGAAAAAACATATGAAATCGAATAATATTTCATAATATATAATTCTTAATGAATTTTAAGATGGTATAATATGATAAAATTAAAGAAATTGAATAATTTTTTATAATATATAATTATTATTTATGGAAAATTTGTATAATTTTTTTTGTGAAATGGTTTTTTAATATTTCAACATAATATAATATATATAACTTTATATAAACTAATTTATAATGGATCATAATATAATATATATAACTTTATATAAACTAATTTATAACGGATAATTGGTAATAATGTGAAATTATTTTTTCAAATTTTTTTTTTAATAAAAAATTTATTTTTATTAATATTTTTTATTAAATATTAAACTTAGTAATCCTTGAAACTATGATGTATGCACACATAATATTTAACATGCATAACATAATAATCAAGTGTTGTGTGTGAGGTATTTAGAGGTATATATTTATAGGAAATGGTTAAATTGATCAAATGTTAAAGATAAAAATAATAAGGTGTTGTATTTTAAAATCATGATATGTGTTATTAAAAACTTAAAAAAGAAATTAAATTTTTTTATATATATTTTAAATTTTTAAATTTTTTATATAATTTTTTTTAATTAAAAAAATTATTATATTTAATATAATTAAAAATATTATTACATATTTGAAATCTTTAAATTTTTTATACAAACTTCTTAAAAAAAAAATTATAATTTTCAACATAACTAAAAATATCATTTTGTACCTTGAAAGAATTCAAGAGAAAACTATTATCTTTAGCATAACTAAAAATATCATTTTGTATCTTGAAAGAACTCAAGAGAAAACTAGTAACCACGTTAATTTTAGTCCTCGCCATTATGCGAAATAGAATAAACTTGATTCCAAACTAGCCACATTTTCTTACAAGGCTTGTCATATATTCATGTCCAACACTTATCCCATCTTAAAATTAAAATAAAGTAAAATTATAATTATAACGTGTATGCATTCCATAATGCATATGGATTATGATGCATATATTTTTTTAAACCATACACGTTATAACACGTATGGATTTTATAACACGTATTCCTTACCTAGAACTATATAATCCTTTTAGGCCTCTATAAAGAGATATATAAACTTAGAATATGTTGAGGGGTGGGAATGTAGAAGAAATAATATCCATCCTTCGTATAATTGTATTTGAATTGTTCTATATCACCATAATTATATTCGTCATGGGGTAAGCAAATATATTCATATGCAACAAACTCAATCTACTCATACTATTTAAAATTTTCATTGATTATATTCATTTAGTACCTCAATAAGAAGGCCACATAAACCACAATATATGTGGGTACCTCCATAGACAAAAGGAGTATTTTGGGACTTATAATATATTGAAGACCATATCTCAGTATATATATGAACACACATCATAAGAGAAAAGAATATGATATTATTTAGAATATTTAATTGACCTTAAATCAATTTTTGGACCACAATTCTTTTTTTTCATGATTTTTTTCAATACTCTTTGTTGTAAAGGGCTTAGGACCCTATATTTCATCCGTTGATAATGTCAAATCCTTAAGATTAGTTTGTAGTGGGAAACACCTCAAAATAATTCTCACATCCTTAATCAAATTTGAAAGATCCCATACATAGTTCATGTATGGTGGTTTGAGACCTCTTCTATGGCTATTAATCCCAAGAATCATCATTTTAGACCAAAGGCTTTATATTTCATTCATGTATATTTTGAAGGATTTGATACATGTCTATGGTCTACAATATATCCTAATGGTGCTCATATATTTTTAATCAGAAGCTAAATATCCCCTATAGATGTCATGCTTTGTGGATTGAGACCTCATTCATGGTCATCATGCCTAAGAATAATAATTTAGGTCTTTAATCCCTTGTTCTGATCCCGTGGCCACTGTGAATTCCAAAAAACCCAATCCATGGCCTTTCATACCTCCTAACTATGCTTATATTCTCAATGGGAGGCCAAATATCTCATGAATATGTCATGTGAGGTGGTTTGAGGTCTCATACATGACCCTTCATCCTAAGGAGCATTAATGAAGGCCTTAAGCACTTGATTTTATTTGTTGACCAATGTAAAGAACCCAAAATTGGTCCTTTTTCGGAAATTCCTCCCAGTGGCACTCATATTCTGAATGGAACAACAAATATCCCTTATATAGGTCATGAGTGATAGTTTCACGCCTTTCCCATGGCCCTCAATCCTAGTAATCATTATTCAAGGCCTTAGGCCCTTGATTTCATCCCCTAACCAATGACAATGCCTTGCAATTGATCATGGTGGGAAATTCCTTGTAATGACAATCACATTTCTAGTTATAGTCCTAAGATACTCTAGATAGTTCATTTGTGGTGGTTTGATACATATGCAATGGCCAACAAGATCAAGAATCATCATTCAAGGACCATTCAAGGGTCAAGACCTTGATTTCATCCCCCAACATTCTGGAGGCCACAATAGTTACTTTTGGTGCATAATAACTCCTAATGGTGTTGATGTATTTTAGGTGGGAGACAAAATATATTCTATATATGTCATTTGCAATGGTTTGAGGCCTCATTCAAGGGCATCAAGATAGATAATCCTAGGAATTAAGTTAATTTTTTTCATTTCTTAGCCATTGTCAAGGCGTAGAGACCGATCCATGGTGTGAAATACCACCTAAAAATAATCATATTCCTAGTGGGAGTCCAATGATCCCATATAGAAGTCATTTGTTGTGGTTTGAGGCCTTTTTCATGGACATCGAGCCCAATAAGCATCATTCAGGGCCTAAGGCCCTTGATTTAACCCCCCAACCATTATCCTAGCCTTGATACATGTCTGTGGTGGAGAATATCTCATAATGATGTTGATATTCCCACATAGAGATGAAATATAACCTACAAAGGGTATGAGTGGTGGTTGGATGCCTCATTCATGTGTGTCGAGCATGAGAGTAATCATTTAGGTTCTAAGTAAAAAAATTTAATCCCTCGACCATTATGAAGCCTCTGTGCCCAATCCATGGTGTAAAATACCTCCTAGCAAAAATTTAGTAAGAGTTGAAAGATCCACTACACATGTTATGTGTGGTGGTTGGAGTCCTCTTCGATGTCCATTAACCTTGAGAAGCATATTTCATGACTTGAGGTCCTCGTTTTCATCCCATGGACATTATAAAGGACTTTACTGATCCAGGTGGGTATCAGTGGCCACCCACCTATTCCACTTGCTCAAAGAACAATTTCCATGTTGGCATTTGTTCTTACAGTTTTTTGGGTCCCAAACTTCTGGGGCCATTTTTAGGCCCTAAATGACTTTTTTGGGCTCGATAGTGCCTATCAAGTAGCGTGAGGTAGATGTTAGGTTGAA
The DNA here is from genome assembly GCA_009831015.1 of Picea engelmannii. NCBI lineage: Eukaryota > Viridiplantae > Streptophyta > Pinopsida > Pinales > Pinaceae > Picea > Picea engelmannii. Next base: position 72,874 of record ML797495.1, read on the forward strand.
AGGAATATGTGCTCCTCAACTAGGCCTTTCCAATGGTTTATTGAGAACCCCAAATGGAGATTGTATCAAAAATTTATGCCCTCGATAAGTTGACATATCAACTACCCCCATCAGGGCCCACAATCCTTTTGGTATTTCATCTCCTGAGATTAGGGTTTTGGATGTTTAGGATTATCTCATTTATGTTTTATGTTAAAAAGGCCTTTGGAGCCTCATTGTACTCATATTCTTGTGAATAAACGTAGCTTTCACATCTCTTCCCAGAGATAAACTGCCACCATTAGAGCAATTTTGTTTCAATCTGCATTTTTACAGTTTCAGTAGGTTCTCTTATTAATAGAAGTGAAATTTTATGGTATCTTTGCGTGTTTCTTTTCTATACATCTGTATTTCATTTTGTTTTGTTTATAAATTTGGATCAGTGTTATCTAAGTGGTCTTCTCTTTATTTATTTCTTTGTGCATGGCCCAAATAAGGTCAGGGTACAATGAGTTGGCACTCGAAGTAGTTGAGCCCTTACAAGACTGTCCCCACCAATCATGATGACCTCCCATGGTAGAAGAAAAGAGAGATAATGGAGCAGGAGTTTAAAATATTTCTCTAGGAATCCCTCGCGTGACAAAGGAATGAGATGACGGATAACTTTGGACATATCCTTCAATGAATGCCAACAAGCGACACCTCTTCATCAAGCGACCACTTTGGAGGCACCGCCCCCTTCAAGGTACAAGTCAATTTTTATATCCCCTTACTTGAAGGCCATATAGATGCGGATGTTGTAGATAAATCGTTGAATCTTCTAGAAGGGTATTTTTCATTCCATAATTTTTCCAATAGAGAAAATATTACCTTTGCAAGCCTCCTTAAGGTTTCCCCCCATGTCAAGTATTGGTGGGAGACTTGTTATGAGAAAAAGGCCACCAAGGAATTTGAAATATTTTTGGTTGCCCCCACTTAATATTCTTTCAGGGATGTTATTGAGGAACAATAGTACCCTATTGGAAGCTATGATGACCAATATACGAAATGGACCACACTGCAACAAGAAAGGGACTAGACAGTACCAGAGTTCACAAATATATTCCATAACATTTGCACCAAGTTGGGTATCAAAGACTCCTAATGACATATGGTGCTCAAGTACCATAACTGTTTTCATAGATAGATACAAACATAAATGGATTTTTTGTACATCTCATCACTGGGCGTGGCTTATCTATATGCAGTCAAAATCGAGAAGAAATTTAAACAGAAGAAGTGGGAGTTTGGATATGCAAATTCCTCATAGCATAAGTAGGGAAAATGTGGACCCAAACCATTGAATGAAGGAAAGATCAAGGATGGACTCCCTCAGGACAACCATTCCAAGCCAAAAAAAGAGAAGGCTAATGAGAAGATGAAGAAAGACATTGGGAGGTGGTGTGAATTCCATAAAATCCCCTAGCATAACACTAATGAATGTCCCTCAAAGAAGTCGTTGGTGGTCGAGCTGAGAGACTTAGAGTCAGAGGAAGGTTCTGACTCTAAACTAGATCCAGGAAATGGAAAGTGGATCATTTATACATAATTGAGTGTCACTGTCGCTACCACCAAGGTCAATCCAAGTGAACTAGAAGAACTGAAGGAAGGTGAACTCCTTTTTCACTCCCAGGTGTGGGTGAAGAGTGCTCCGCTGCATTTCATTATCGATAACAGAAGTCAAAAGAACATAATATCAACAAAGGTAGTTAAGCAATTGAACCTGCCGATGACACTACACCCACAACATTACACCACCAGGTGGCTCTACCAAGGAAGAGATCTCTCCATCTGCTAACAGTGTCATCTACCCTACAACATAAAGCCCTTCAAGGATGAGGTATTGTGTGATATTTCCCCCCTTTAATTTTGTGATATTATTTTAGGCCAACCATACTTGTGGAAATGGCATGTTGTATATGAGTCTAGACCTCACAATGTTATTATTACTTTGGGTAGAGAATTGTATATGATACTAGAGGTAGCTCCGCCTACCGCCATTTCTTTGATCTCTACTAATAAATGTAGGAAGGTCATGTCCCAGACTAGAAAGTATGTATTATTCATTATTCACTCTCAAAGTGAAAAAAGGTCATAGCCACATCCATGTCCTCTGCACAAGGCCTCTCCATGCAGCAAAATCACATGGACAAGATCATGGAAAAATACAAAGACATTTTATCCTTACTTATTGGGGCACCGCTACACTTTCTTTAAGGAAAAAGAAGCATGCAAACATAAAAGAAGGAAAAACAATCTTGATCAATGAGTCAACGTGAGTTGTCATGAGTTGTAATAGGGTTTTGGGATGAGAAAAGTAAGGTTTTAATCCCTATAATTCATGTACAAATATGTAATGGATTGGGAGAATAAGGGTTCCAATATGTTGAGAGTTCCTATTTTGTAAGGAGAGTGATAGAATAGGATAAAAGAGTCGATGTATGAATATTAGAGAGAACTTGCAGAGAGAGGCTTGTACTACAGAGCGACTAGGAAAGATGAAGGGAAAGGTAGAATGATGTATATTTTGTAAGCACAACACGCAAGCCTAAGACAATTACAGAAAGAATAATAAATAAGACAGACGTTGCAGACATAGCCCAAAGTTTGGTGAACCACATTAACTACTATGTTTTCTTGTCTTTTATGTTATTGATCATGGATACTCTCTTGATGTATGTTAGACTAGATTTTTCTTCAATGTGATCATTGTGAAATAGTTATGAATGTTACATTTATTGGTTTATGTTACAATTTGAAGTAGAATGGTAATATATAACTAAATTCAATAAGTAACCAAAGAAGAAAAAATACAGAATAACACGTCATAAATGATAAGTAAGAATGAAAAGGATGATAACCTCCCATTCCCTCACTACTGCAAAAACTCAGTTCCTCAACCCAAATAGATTCCTCAGGTGATACTTCACTTGCATGCAAGTGATGCCGAAACGACTAGTGTCTGAAGGGTTTTGTTTGTCAAGATAAGTCTAACCTAGGGTCTTACAACCACGTGTGCACCAATAGTGTTCCTTCAAGAGAGTGTGTGAAGCTGATTTACGAATATCACTACAGTCGAATGGCAAGACATTTTGGCATGGAAAATATCATGGAAGTACTACAAAAGCATTTCTATTGGATGAAATTGCGCTAAGACGTCAACAAGTATATCAGGTCATACACTTTCTGCACCATTTCCAAACCAACCACTAATAAGAAAGGCCTGTACACCCCTCTTCCTACTCACGAAAGGACATGGGAATCCATATCGATGGACTAGATGTCGATCCTTCCTTCAAATAAGAAGAGAAATGACTGTGTTTTGTGGAATTTGATCTGTTTTATAAGATGGCCATCCTAACAGCCTGCAAAAATAATATCACAATGGAGGCCACTCCCAAAATCTTCTTCGAATGGGTGTGGGTACACTTTGGGATACTAGAAAACATCATATCAGATCGAGACAAAAGGTTCCTAAGAACATTATGGTCCATCCTCTAGTCACTATTGGACAACAAGCTCACCAAATCCACCACCTTCTACCCCCAAATTGATCTCTATACAAATGTTGTTAACATAATGATCATGCATATATTGCAGATGTACAACTCCAAACATCCATGCACATGGGATGATATTCTCCCCTATGTTCAAAATAACTACAAAAAATCCCTTCATAGCTCGACTGAACACACTCCCTCTCAGGTGGGGTTGGGATTTCAACCATTGGGTCCCATTGATGTTGTGCTTCCCCTTACAACCACGTAGGTAGAATCATCCCATGTTTAATATTAGGTCGAAAAATACACCAAATTTATTGAACGAATTCAACACATCTGACAATAGGTAAATGTTATTTTATAGAAATTCAATGCTAAGTACAAACAACACCATTATCAACACCAGGTGTTGCACAATTTTTAGGTGGGAAACAAGGTATGGTTGAATTTGCAGAAAGTCTTCCTTATAGGACCCCATCGGAAGCTTCATCCACTTCTCTATGGACCTTACACCATCACCAATGATGTGGGTGACAATTATTTTGAGCTAAGTATTCCCCCTTTCCTTGTTCTACACCCAATATTCAATGTGTACCTCATTAAAACATACTTCCCACCATTATTGGATGCATTGGAGATCGATCTATATTTATCAAGTTGTGAGAGCAGGGAAACTCCTGCACCAAGCCAAGTGGCTCACCCGAGGCTAAGTTCAGTAGAATTTTCCCCATATGATGGGGGCACTCAACACAATGGATACCATTGATTCCTAAAGGGTGAGGATTGATCCAGGTGGATGTTTTTGGCCACCCACCTGTTCCATTGGCTCAAATAAAAATTTCCATGTTGGCAGTTTTTTTTACAGTTTTTCGGGTCCAAAACTTCGGGGTCGTTTTGAGGCCCTAAAAGAATTTTTTGGGCTCAGCAATGCCTAGCATGTAATCGAAAGAAAATTATTATTTGAACATAATATTTACTCCTTGGATATATCTTTCCAATGGTGTATCGATCACCCCAAACGAAGACTGTATGCAAAAGTTACGCCCTCGGGAAGTTGACATATCAACTACCCCCATCAGGGCTCACAAACATATGTTTAGGGTTTTATCATTTATGTTTTATGTTAAAAATTCATTTGGAGCCTCATTGTAATCATATTCTTGCAAATGACCATAGCCATCACATCATGTTCTCTTTATTAATAGAAGTCAATTTTTACAGTTTCAGCGAGTTCTCTTTATTAATAGAAGTCAATTTTTACTAGATCTTTATGTGTTTCTTTGATATACATATGTATTTAATTTCATTCCATTTATAAATATATATCATTTATAATTTTATGTGGTGTGAAATACTGATCCAGGTGGATATCAGTGGCCACCCACCTATTCCAACTGGCTCAAAACAATCTTCTGGCAATTTACTAATTTTAGCAGTTTTTTGGTTCCTAAACTTTCGGGGCCATTTTGATGGCCTAAATGAAGTTCTTTCAGGATAAATAACCTAAATAATAGCCAAATTATTTATTGATCCTCAAAAATGAATCTCCTTGATGATACCTTTTAAACGAGCTATCGTGTGTCCCAAATGGAAATCGTATGCCAAAGTTACTCCCCTGAGAAGTTGATACACCAAACTACCCAAAATGAGGTCCACAAAACTGCTGGCTTTTCATCTTCCGGGGTTAGGTTTTGGATTTTATTTATGTTAAAAATTCCTTTAGAGCCTCATTGTAATCAATCATCTTCTTGCGAATGCAAGTAGCCATCACATTTCTTCCTAGAGATAAGTTTCCACCATTCTTGCGAGTCTTTCACTCTGTATTTTTACAGTCTTTGTAAATTTTTAGCTCATTAATAGAAATTGTGTATTACAGTATCTATGTGTTTATGGTTGCATATATGATACATTTCTGTTATTTTATTGGATATCCAAGATATCTTTGTAAAAATATTTATTATATCTCCACTCTCATTTCGTGCTGAAAATAATCTGGATCAGTGGTATCAGAGCAGACTACTCTTGATCATTTTTCAGTGCATGTCTCTGACGAAGTCCGAGTATAGAAAGTTGGGTCTTGAGATTTTATCTCTTCAGGAAAATCGATCTCAAATGCCCAAGAAACTCTCCATGGTGGAAGAAAAGAAAAACGACGAAGCAAAAGATTTTATTAATCTATTTCTTGAGAAAGCTCTCACGCGGCAGAGGGAAGAAATGATGGAGAATGTTTCCCACATCCTTCAATGCCTACGGATAAAAACAAGTGCATATTCATCAAGAGGCCACTTTGGAGGCACATTTCCATTCAGGATACAAGTTAATTTTTATATTCCCGTATTTGAAGGACAGATAGATGGAGATTCCCTAGACAAATGGTTAAATCCGCTAGAAGGTTATTTCTCTGTTCACAATTTTTCCAATGGGGAAAAGATCACCTTCGCAATCCTTAAGGCTCTCCCCCATGTAAAACATTGGTGGGAAACATACTAGGATAAAATTTCCACATAGGAGTCTAGAATATATGGGGTTGAGCCCACTTGAGATTTTTTTGTGGATGTGGTCAAGGAACAATATTACCGTGTGAGAAACTATGAAGCCCAATACATGAGATGGACCACGTTGCATCAAGAGAGGGGCCAAGTAGTGTCAGAGTTCACCAATATTTCATACCTTGCTCACCAGGCTGGGTATCAAAGACTCTGAGAAAAATTTGGTTATGAAATACTATGGGGCTCTACACAAATACATCCAAACTGAAATGGATTTTCTGGAAATCTCATCACTCAGTGCTACTTATCTATATGTTGTTAAAATCCAGAAGAAATTTAATGACCAGAACAAGCAGGGCTTCAGGTCTACAAATCCGCAACAACCAAAGTATGGTAAAGATGGCCCTAACAACCAACCTTCAGAAAACCAATCCAAGCCACAAGAAAAGAAGGGTAACAAAAAGATGAAGAAGGACACTAGAAAATGATGTGATTTCCCCAAAACCCCCGGGCACAATACATATGAATGTCGCTCAAAATAGTCATTGGTGGCCGAGATCAAAGACAAGGAGTCAAACTCTGATTCAGAATCTGATTTAGAAAATAATGATAGAAGACATATCATCGACGTGGATCCCACTGCTATTGTCGTGGCCACAACAATTCAACCAGAAGAACCAATAGATCCTAAAGAGGGGGAGCACATTTTTCATTCACAGATGTGGGTGAAGGAGACCCCGCTGCATTTTATCATTGACAACGGAAGCCAAAATAACCTCATCTCAGCAGAGGTCGTCAAACAGTTGATATTGTCGACAAAACCACACCCGCAACCATACAACATCAGGTGGCTTCGTCAGGGACGAGATATCCATGTCAACCAACAATGTCGATTGTCATATGGAATCCAACCCTTCAAGGATGAGGTATTATGTAATGTTTCCCCACTATATGTCTATGATGTTCTCTTGGGCCAACCATATATGTGGAAGTGCCACACTATTTATGATTCGTGACCCCATAGTGTCATTATTACTCTGGGGGGGCATATCTACAGGATACTAGAGTTAATTATGACTAATGTCCCACCTAAATAGTTCCACAAGGTAGTATCTCATACTGAAAAATTCAACTTTTTCACAATCTGTTCAAAAGGTGAACAGAAGGACACTACACCCATGGCAGCCCCGGTCAAAGCACCTTCTATCCAATAGAAGAAGGTCAACAAGATTAAAACAAAGAGAAAATATTCATTTTGCACACAGCCATCTCATGTAGCCATAATGTTTAAAAATTTCCAACCCTTCTAGCCACAGGTTCATGACAACCTTCAACAAGCTAAGTAGTGCAACTTCCCCAACAAGGTAAGAATCTCATCAAGATGCAGATTCAACAAACGCTTTTCCCTCTCCCCCAGGAACTCAACGCAATGGAAACCATTTATTTCTAAGGAGGAACAATTGATCCAGGTGTATATAGGTGGCCAACCACCTATTCCAACTGGCTCAAAACAATCTTCTAGCAATTTACTATTTTTAGTAGTTTTTCAGTTCCTAAACTTTCGGGGCCATTTTGAGGGCCTAAATGAATATTTTTCGGGATCGATCACTTCAATGATAATAAAAGGATCTAATTAATCCCACAAAATGAATATCCTCGACGATACCTTTCCAACGAGCTATCATTCACCCCAAACGGAGATTGTATGCCAAAGTTACGCCCCCAGGAAGTTGATACACGAGACTACCCAAAACGGGGTCCACAAAATTGTTGACTTTTCATCTTCCGGGGTTAGGGTTTTGGATTTTCTTTATGTTAAAAAGTAATTTAGAGCCTCATTGTAATCGATCATCTTCTTGCAAATGCGAGTATCTATCACATCTCTTCTTAGAGATAAGCTGCCACCCTTCTTGCGAGTCTTTCACTCTGTATTTTTACAATCTTTGTACATTTTTCGCTCATTAATAGAAATTGTGTATTACTGTATCTATGTGTTTATGGTTGCATATTTGATACATTTATGTTATATTATTGGATATCTGATATATACCTATACATTTATTTATTATATCTCCACTCTCATTTTGTGTCGAAAATAATCCAGGTCAAATACCTACTAATTGTTGTTGATGTGTTTTTATGCATAACGAAAGGTGGCATATCCCCTACAAATGTCATGTTTTGGCAGTTTGAGGCCTTGTTCATCATTATCAATGCCCAAGGACCTATGTTCAATGCATAGTACCTCATAATGATATTCATGTTCCTAGTGGAAAGTTAAATATCCTCTATGATGGTCATTTTTTGTGGTTTCATATCATCCATGACCCTTAATGTCAATTGGCAACATTCAAGGCCTAAGTCCCTTGATTTTATCCTTTGAATACTGTTAAGATATTTACTCGCATTCATGGTGAAAAATACTTATTAATGATACTCATATTCCCATGTGGTGGTTTGAAGCCTTGTCCATGGCCTTCAAGTCCAAGAATCATAGAGAGGAAATATTTTTTATTAGTTTCTTTCTATTTTGAGAAAAGTAAGTGCCAAATTTAGAGTGTGTTTTTTTGTTCATATTCAATTAAATGATATTTCCAATTGTAGTAGTTCAGTTCTGTTTTTGCATGAACAATTAATTAAGAGGGCATTAATTCATAGGTAGTGGTTGTGTGAATTTCATTGGAGTAGGTGCATATCTCAAGTATATAGAAGGCTTGTATGCATAACCCATTATTTAGTTGAGGGACACTCCTTATTACCTCTTCTATCCACAAAGGGAGGCAGCATATTTAAGTAGGGTTTGAATTAGTCTAGTAAGCACAATTGTGCATGAGCCTAGACTCAATGTACTCACCATTCTCCTAGTCCATAAAGGAGGTAGAGGGTGAACCATTGGAAGTGTGTGCCTATTATTATTTTGAGAGTGTTGTAGATTATTATTTTTCCATTTCATGAATAAAAAAAGTTACAGATTTGAAGCTTATATCTTCTAAGAGTGCTATTATGTTTCATTGTTAATAATTTTCAATAGTCTATGTACTAGAATTTGTATATAAGTTACAATAATTTTGAATAAAGGTGAAGATTTCATTTCCTAGTCTTACTAGGGTTTGAATTTAAGTAGAAATATTATTACCATGGTTTGTAAATTTAACAAAGTTCCAATTCAAGTTTCTTTGAGAATATACGCATGGACCATACAACCATGCTACTAAGGATAAAAATAAAAAAAAGGAAAACACTAGAATGGACTACAAAACATCAACTCAATGTTGTCCATGTATACTCCAATGCAAGGCTAGGTAGCACATGAATAGAGAATGAAATGATTATTCAAGTTTGATAATATAGGGCATGTGATGAATATGCATTAGATAATGGAATAATTATCATGTTTAATTCCTTGCCATGTATATCCCTTGAACAATTTAGTGCACTTTTTTAACAAATTAGTGCACTTTTTTGGGTTGTGTGGTTCACTCTAATAGTGAAGGAATTGAATGATCATGGGAATATTATGGTGAGGCCCGTTGATGGACGAGAGATGAGGCTTGCGGATTAAGTATACAATTTTTGAATCCCCGGTTGTAATTTTTGGGGCCTTGTAAGTTGTTTTTGAAGGTCCTACAAAAACTCATAGAGATGGGAAATATTAATTTTTTTTGGACCACTTACTATTCCTCAAAATTGTTGTTACGGAGTACATTGAGGCATGGCTCGTGGTGCTTAATCCTTTAAGGGTTCATTTATGGTTTATATATTGTAACTCATGTTTGTTTATGAGGAGTAGTTAATGGTCATGGGGTTTTTGGAACTTATGCGTTATAATGCACTATGCATCATGGAGATTTAAAAATTCATTTTCTTATGTATAATATAACACATATGGGACATACTTAATATCCTTTATATAAAGCATATGTGTTATGTCACATATGCATTCATTAAGCCTTTCCATCACTCTAATTTTAGGCTCAACATCCCCAAGGATAAGCAATGAAATGGATAAGCAATGAAATGGTATTTTTCATTTTAAATGGATTTTAGTAATTGGGACACATTTTGGAATTCTGTGATGTTCTAAATTAGTAGAATCAACTTTGTGCATATTTCCAATAATATTTGGAATTCTCTATTAATTCAAAAAATATTGAGAAAATGTTGTAGATATCATTGGCATGAGAAATTATGTCACATTTTTACGACCCCATCTTCCCCTCTTCCTAGTTCATATCCCCTTTTACTCTTATTAATATTTACCATATGCATATTTTATTGTATTACATTTTTTGTTTTAATTCTGCAATATAATAACTGATATGTTAGATTAATTATTGAAGTTTCAACTAGCTCAAGTTTTCAAACATAAGGACCCCGATAAATTTTAAATAAGCTTCATCAAGAAGACTTTGCTCTCCATTAACCAGATTCACCTATGCTTATTTGATGATAGTTATGGTTGGTTGAAATCCGTGAATGGACACATGACTAAATTTCATACTTTAACTTCATTTTTTATAATTTAAATCAATTTTCACTATAAATTTAGGACTTACTTTTCGAGTTTTTTATTTTTTTACTTTACTCACATCATATGATTTGATTTATCTAGTTAAAAATGGATCTAAATTAATGAAGGATCTTATTGAGCCTCATCTTGAGCTTGAGTACAAGGAATAACCATGACTTCAAAAAACCAATGTGAGTATAAGTGTATGATGGACACTAAAAAGATAGGTGCATGCATGCATAAGTTTATATAAACAAAAAATTGTTATATTTAATTATGAATGTAGTGTGGTTGACCATCCCTGCACCTAATGGGATGGTGGGGTGTTGGATAAATTTCTCCAATTTCTCACAAATTAGACATACACCATAATCACACAATACATCTCTAATACCATTTATTGTTATTCCCTAACATATGACACTATTATACATGCATAATGACATGAATATTCATGCAAAACTCATACAAGCATATATATGTATACACATGCACATATATGCTTTCAACATACAACAATTAAATTGTAATAATGCACATAATTAAAGAGCATAAAAACTAATATAAATATAACACTTATAATTTATGAAAGAACGAAGTAGCTACATACCTCAAATTTTCCCCCCAGCCATAGACTCTTCTTTTATGTCTCTCCTAGTATAAAATCACCCCCAACTTAGGGCCATTACCCCACAAGGTCATAGGATACCTAAGCCAAATAGACCTAAAATATGTAAAAAATGTCTATGCCAAGGTACCAAAATCATGCAATAATTCTAGCCAATATACTTCCATTCCCCTTATCCTACACAACCCAAGGATGTGTACCTCCTTCTCTACATCACAATCCCTCAGCCCGTCACACTTCCCTTTCAGGTCTCTATCACAAGTTGAACAATAAGTATCAAAGTTGTGGCTCCAAAAACTCCAGTTACAATAAGGAATTGTCCAAGCACCCTCTAGTTGGCCTCACACAATGGGAAATCCCACCCACACAACTATCCATTTGAGGCCTTGTCCTTCACCAAGGTAACCCCAGGGAGGATTGTCCACTAAATTCACGTAGAATTTGTAGGGTCCACAAAGTAAAAAATTCTTAGTAGCTCTCATTAGATCACACCTTCAGTCTCAACATTCATTGGTAACCATGGAAAAGAACAATGGGAAGAATGGATCACTTTTCCACTAAGTTCCCCACTTAAATATCCTTGGATCCTTTTTGAAAAGTGGCATATAATGATCCCCTTTCCCCTCACTTGGGAAATCATCCCATCTTTTAGGAACTTAGGTTATCACATAAAATTATTCTTAGGCTTGGGATTATTTTATTATTTCTTTTATTATCCCCCTTTCTAAGCCCCCAAGCCCCCTTACCTTTCCATATTGTGAAGTTGTATTCCCCCATACTCTTTTGTTTGTATGGTCTGTAACCATGATGTATTTTATTAATCAGGTTTTATGTAAACTTGCATAGCTAAGCTATCTAGCCTTTGATCATTATAGGGATGCTAGCACAAAATCATACTATCTCACTAGACTATATAAGACACACACATATTACAACTTGGGGATCAAGCTACGGTATTACAATGAATTTATAATTTATTTTATAGATTTTTTTTTATAATTTTTGCTTTCTCACATAATATGATTTGATTTACTTGGTTGAAAAGGGTTCTAACTTATTGAATCTTCTTATTAAGTTTTATATTTATCTTGAGGAAAATAAATAACCATGACTTTAAAAAACCAATGTGAGTATAAGTGTACGATAATGACACTGAAAAGATAAGTTCATGCATGCAAAAGGTGATATAAACAAAAAAAAATGTATATATTTCAATGATGTTGAGATGTAATTGAAAATCCAATGGCATACAAATAGTAGGTTCATGATGATTTTGATCTTCTAGAAACAATCATTCAACAGTCAACTAAGCATTCAATTGGTTAGTTGGGTTGACCATGACATTCCACTAGTGCATAAGTCAAAGTAGAGATTATCGAGTTTAGTGAATTACCTAGTCAATCAAATTTGACAGTGTCTTCCTCCCTTCAAGTGATTTATTTACTTATTGGTGCTATATATAAGTGGTTTTATGGATCAACATATTATATACTTGTGTATGCAATTTATTTGATTTATCATGTGTTTCTATGTATGTTGTTTTGTGTTAACTTATGTTTAAGTGTTGAAACGATGTTTGAAGACACCAACTCTTCTAGGAATGTATAATTCTTTCATCTATTAATTTCTTAGGTCTCCAACATGGTATCAAAGCTATTGGTTTGAGACCTAGTTTGTTATCTACAAGTCTTTAAAGACTATCATTTGCATGTTGTCCTGATGAGTTAGATATATTTAGTAGATTGAATCAAGGTTTTGGATTGAAAATTAAATCAGGGCTTAGATCTATTGATCAAGATCATGAGTTCCAAAAAATAACCTATGTTTCTAAATGGCCAAAAGTATGGTATGTGGACTTACGATATCAAATCTTAATTGAAGAGTAAAGTACTTTATAGTTTAGCAAGATTGAAATTCTAGATCTAATGGATTATAAATATGTATTTATCATTGATCTAGGTGGATATCAATGGCCACCATCCTATTCCAATTGGCTCAAACTGTCTTTTGGAAATTTACTATTTTTAGCATCTTTTCAAATCCTAAAATTCTGGGGCCATTTTGAGGGCTGAAATGAAGTTTTTTCGGGATCGAGCACCTAAATTATTTCTAAGGGATCTTTTTGAGCCCCAAAAATGATTCTCCTCGACGATGCATTTCTAACCATCTATCGTTCACCCCAAACAGATATTGTATGCCAAAGTTATGCCCCCAAGAACTTGATACACCAAACTACCCAAAATGGGGTCCACAAAACTGTTGGCTTTTCATCTTCTGGGGTTAAGGTTTTGGATTTTATTTGTGTTAAAAAGGTCTTTGCAGCCTCATTGTAATAATAATATTCTTGTGAATGTGAGTATCCATCACATCTCTTATCAAAGTTTTCACCATTATTGCAAGTTTTTCACTATGTATTTCTACAGTTTTGTACATTTCTCTCATTAATATAAATTGTGTATGATTGTATATCTGCATTTATGGTTATATCTTTGATAAATCTTGTTTATACAATTGGATATCTGATATATCTCTCTACATTTCTTTATTATATCTCTTCTCTCATTTCATGCCAAAAACAATATGGATCAATCATCAATGAGAATAATGACAATGCTATAGGATTTATAATGGCCTATGATTATATTGGGATTTTTTTTCATATGAGCATGAATAAATATCCTAGTCAAGTATGGATAAATTTTAATACTCTATTTGATAATACCATTGAAGTTACAGTTAGGAGGATTGAAAAAGGGTCAATATCTCTTGATACTCTCTCCTTCCATAGAATTCAATATTACTTGGATGACATGAATGAACATTATTTGAAATTCGGTGAATGTGAAATAATTTTTTCCAAGAAATATGGTTATCTCTTAGAATGAATTTATATCAATTTGAAGACACCATACGATGTATTATGTTTGACATTCTACGCTAAGTGGGATTATAGAAAAGAGGATGGTAAGGATTATTCCTTTGATTCTTTATATGTTTAACTAATTAGGGAACAAGAAAAATTGTTTGATGAAGGGAAACTTGACATTAAAGAGCATGACCATTTGATTAAGAGGTTAAAGTCAACATAACTATATATAAAGAGGTTGGGTGGGAGATTAGGAGAAAGGATGAGATTAATCAATCATTCTATTAAGAAGAATCATGAAAACAAAATATCCTCTAATAAAGGTAAGAATAAGAAGACCCATTGATATTGGAGTAAGTTATAACATTTGGAGAAGGATTGATGGAAGAAGACTAAATACCTCAAAGTTAAAGTCAATAATATTTAAGGAGACATGTCAACCAGGAGATTGAATGACTTGTAAAAATAAAATAATATAACTCTATGTTATTTATTAGTTCTTCTCATACCTTGCATGCTCACATGTCTCAAAGTGAGGGATAGCCAAATCTGGTTGTACTAATAACATGGCTAGGGATTCTTATCTTATTTCTTCATTACATAAGAATATGAAAAATAAATATTTGTGGTATATTATTATGCACTTACCATTTTTTGTATGGTAATTTTGAATTTTAGAATGGTGTGATCAATGATGTGTATCATGTACTATGTTTAAATGTTAATTTCTTGTTTATACTCTAACTATCCCAAACTAGAATGAATGTAAGGATTTAGTTATATTTGTTGTGAAATATATGCATAATAATTTTTTGTTCTTGAGGATACTATTGACCCTAAGGATAGACTATATAAGTTTTGTGAATTTCCCTTAAAGGACTGAAGTCCTACTACATTCATATCCATGACTGAGGATTGAAGTAGAATTTGGCATTTAATACTTGGACATGTGAATTTATAAAGTACGAGGATGATGGTGAAGTACAAAATGGTTAGTTTACTACCTAGAGTTGTTACCTATGATGGTGTATGTGAGAGTGTGTGCTTGGGAAGCATCTCCTAGTTTCAATTGAGACAAGGAAATCATGGAGAGTAAAGACTTAGTTGGAACTTGTCCATAGTTACCTATGTTCCCCAAACAAGCCATCACTAGCATGATGTAAAAGGTATTATTTGACTCTCATTGATGATTTTTCCAATTATATTTAGTCATATTTATTGAATAATAAGGATAATTATCATTGTATAGTCAAACAAAGGATTATTTACAATAGACATGTTGTATTTGATGTGAAGACTTTAAGCATTAATATGTTAAATTCATCTTTTGGTTTTTTAAGCTATGATCCACTAGAATTTTGAATAATTATGAAACAACTAACTACAACATATGTTGATTTTCAACTATAGCATTAGCTCATAGACCAAAACTAAGTTATATTTGACCTTCCACAACTATGTTAACCACAATTTTTGGAATGCCTACCAAGTATGCAAAGACATATGATTGTATTATGATGGGATACTTTGAAGATTCAAAATACTATAGGTTGTTTGATTTCATGAAATGAAATATTATTTGGAGGAGAGTTGTTTTCCTTGAAGAGAACACTTAAGGTATTCCTTTGTTTAATTCATCCTCTAGGTTTTTAAGTAGTGATCCGCTTGAAATTTTGAACAATTCTATTTGAATGACTACTACATAGGGAACAAAGTTACCAACTTGACAAACACTATGACCTTAAAATGAGAACTCTATCCCTAAAAACTCATATTTTCTAATAAAAAATAATATTAACCCTCAAATTTAAAAGTGATGTCTCTAGAAGCACCCTTTCTAGCGGGGTTAAAATTAAAACTTGTTAAAGAAACCATGGCCTTAGAACCTAGTTTCAATGCAAGAAAAATGTTAAAACTAACTCATAAATTGAAAAGTGGTGCTCCTAGAACCATCCCAGTTTTAGGTTAAATTTAAAATTTGTTTGAAATCACGACCTCAAAAACTCATGCTACTACAACCAAAACATTAAACCGACCCTTGAACCAAAAAGTGTTTCTCCTAGAATATTCCCCCGCTTTTTTAGAGTTATAATTACAATTTGAAACCATGGTTTTAATAGCCCATATTTTTGGAAAACAAAATCTTAAAATCAAGCTCTAAATTCAAATGTCGTGCTACCAAAATCACCCCTTTTTTTAGGGTTAAAACTACAACTTATTTGAAATTGTGGCCTTTACAATTCATATTGTTTCACTCGAAAACCTAAAATAAAATATTGAATGGGAAAAAGGTAC
>ML797495.1:95252-105654 GCA_009831015.1 Picea engelmannii
CTGGGGAGGAAGGAGGGGGGACTATTCTTAGAATCAACACACCCCCTCCTAAGCTCCCATAATCCCAAACCCTCTATAATCCTTTCATCCCTTCCCATCGCATATCCACATCCTTGCTTCCCCTCCCTTTTGCATCCTCCAATAGCTTACTTCTCCTTTTGGCCAGGGGGTGGGGAATATTCATAGAATCACCACATGCCCTTATAGCCTGCTAAACCCTCCAAACTCCTCTTATTCCCACCCACTTTTCATTCCCCCTCCCTCACTACCCTCCCCTTAGAATCCTCCACTCCTTAGGAGTTACAATTCATTAGATGGTGTTCATCGAAGAGGAGGGAAGCACAAGGATGGGTGGTGGGTAGGCATGGGAGGAGAAATATTTTAATGGATGATTACAAGGGGCGTTGTGGGAGGAGGGTTATATGAAATAGATCATAATGGGAGGAGTCGTTACAACAAGTTTTTTTTAGGATGATGAGGGGAGGGGAGAGAGGAAATGGGATGGATGGTAAGTGGGAATAGGAGGATTTTATAGGGGATGGAAGTGGGGTATGGCAGTATGGGATGTGGTAGGGTAAGTCTACGAATCACCATCACCCATAATGTGATGTACTATTAGAGGATATTGAATTTAGATGAGGGAGGATCATGATGGGAGGGAACATGCACACACGTGAGGAGTTTGGAGAGGTTGGGATGGTTGTATGGGATACTAAGAGGAGGTGGTGCAATCCTAGTAATTCCCCCACCATATGACCACCCTCCACCAAACCCCACCCCCAAAGTTGTTTTTTTTTTAATTATTTTCTTTTTTATTTTATTTTTATTTTTATTTTTTGTATTTTGTTTTTTTATTTTTGTTAAACTTTGTTTCAAGTTCATTATTTATTTATTTTTAGTTTTAGTTTTAAATCTACTTTTTATTTTTTGTTTAATTTTTTTTTTTTTAATTGTTCTTTTTGAAAAAATAATTGGATATTTTAAAGGTTTTTTTGGTTATAAGGATCATAAAGAAGGTGCAGGGGTGAGCCTTTTTGTATTTTTCCATTTTTATTCCAATTACTTTTAAATTAGGGCTTCCTTTCTTTAAAAATTAAAATGTTTTTGATCTTTTTATTAAAAAAAAAAAAAAAAATTATAACACATGTTTTTTCCCTCCTTTTTTTCATTTCTTTTCAACAGTGTCAAATATTTTGGCCATGTTTTAAATAATGTTGCAATTTAAGCTAAAAAAAAAGGGGTGCCACTTATAGTACATTTCTTCATTCAAGGATTGATTTAAGGTTTTGGGTGCAATGGTATCGGTTATTAAGGCCATCATTTTAAACAAGTTGTAATTTTAATCTTGAAAAATAAAAAAGGGTTGATTATGTGAGCACCACTTTTCAATTTGGTGTTTGATTTTAAGGTTTTGGTTGCAACTATATCAGTTGTTAAGTCCATGGTTTCAAACAATTTGTAATTTTGACTCCAAATAAAAAGGTTGAGATTATGGGAGCATTACTATTTGGTTTGAGGGTTGATCTTAACGTTACATTTTCAATGGAACCAATTGTTAAGGCTATAATTTCATACAAGTTGTAATTTTAACCCTGGAAAAAATGATGATTCCAAAAGGACCACTTTTCAATTCAAGGGTAGAAACAACTACTAGATGTGACATATAAAAAATGTGAATTTTGTAGGGTTGACATACAATAGGTAAATATATAAGTATATTAACTTTTAAAATTGGGCCATTAACTCATACATCACAACCAAATTGCATTCAACCTTCCATAGCTATGTCAACCAGAATTTTTGGAACACCTACTCAATCAACCAATGATGATTGTGGCATAAAAAGTCCTTTATTAAGGGTCATTTGTCTTCCCAAATGGGATACTAAAAAATTGAAGTTATTTGTGATGATTCATATATAAATGATTCAAGAAAAACAATAAGTGAGAAACAATGTGGTAGTTTTTCTTATATGACAAATGTTCCAAAGGCATGTGATCATGACACATGTGTAGACGTAGCTAGTCAACTTTAATGGAAGGATGTTATGGATTATAAGTATCATTCTTTGATGAACATTAAAGCATGGGTTTTATCTCCTTAAATAGAAGCAAAGAATGTTGTGAAGTGTCAATTGGTCTGCAAGACAAAAATAAGATATGGAGCTAGGGTTCAAAGGAATAAGGTTCTCTTGGTAGAAAAGGGATTTTTTCAGTAGCAATTCATCAACTATACTAAAAACCATTGCCTATGTTGCAAAAATGAATCAATCAGAATGATTCTTTCACTTGCTACTTGGATGGGATGTACATCATATGGATGTTAAATTTTATTATTACATAGTGATATCACTAAGTATATTTATATGGAGCAACCCCTTCTCCTTGATAAGAATGGGAATCTTGTATTTCAACTAAAAAAATCATTGTATGATTTGAAACAAGCCCTTAGGGAATGATATGAAGGAATTGACCATGTTTTCTCAATATTGGCTTTAGAGGTTATAAATCAAATCACAATGTCTATGTTTTACATGAAAATGGTGAAACTTAAATTATTTCACTATATGTTGATGATTTGGTCATCATTGGAAGTAATGTTTCTTTAATTTGTGGCTTGAAGAAGCATTTAACATGTACTTTTAAAATTTTGACCTTGGTTCATTGCATTTTGTTTTGGGAATCCAAGTCTTACAAATGTATTATGTTGTATTTATTTCTCCTAAATGTGTATTGAATCTATTAAACAGGTTAAAAATGTCAAGCTATAAACCACTTGCTACACCTTACTAGTATAAATTGAAGCTAACTAAGGAGTGCGATTCTCTGAGATTCAATGCTACTCTCTACAAGAAGCTAGTTAATATCCATATTTATCTAACTTACAGTCAAATCAATATTTCATTTGTTGTTAGTGTGGTTTTTCAATCCATATAGGATCCAACAGAAAGCCACATGAAGACTCCAAACACAATTTTTCATTATATCAAAGGTACTTATCAACTTGGTATAAAATATTGTAGTAAAAACATGAACTAGTTAGTTTTCTACAGTTACACAAATTGTGTTGGAAATGGAGGTGACATGAAGTCCATGTCTATATATGACTTTCATCTTAGATATAGACCCTGTTACCCCTCATTTTAGCATGGGGTAACCCTAGTGAATTTCTTCACTAACCCTTTTTTTGTTTGATCTTTGGATACCTAGGACATTTACTTCTTTTCATGAGTAGGAGGGTTTTATGACATGTGGAAGAACCATATGATGTGGAATGATATTTATTGGGTGCTTGGAGTCATCTATATGTTTTGGCCATCTTCACATTTTCCAATGTATTTCATGGTTCTAAAGGAATTAGTTAAAATTATTTTGAGCTATTTTTCATGTGTGAGGGATTCTCATGCCATGCCACATTCCAAATTTCTGAAAGATAACATTATTCACTTTGTTTGAGGCATGGGTGATTTAATATGATGGGGTGTCGACCTAGGAGTTTTCATGGAGTTTTTATTTTGGCACGTGTGCTCTTACTTAGCCCTCCCATGACTTGAGGGGGTGATTTGGCATTTTGAGGTCTAAGATGGCCCCTTTTTAACTTCACACTTGGAATCCTAAGGATTAGTTAGATGATATTTTCTATTCTATTGGACTATATTGTTTACTTGTGGATCCTTTTCATCTTCCAAATTTGTATGTTCACAATCGAATGGCCTTAGGGGATTTATGAAGGTCGTCTCACATTGAAGATATCACATATGACATATTTGGAGCTGATTTATAAGGTTTGCCCATTTTTGAAGAATTTACTAATGATATATGGAAACATTCACCCTAAATATCACAATCCCACATTTGGAGGAAACCTAGACAAGTCAAATAGCATAATTAGAGGACTTTGTGAAGAATTTACCTATTTTGAGTCCCTTGGAAGCTAGGCATTGCACAATGGACTCCATTCATACATATTTATAGGAAATGTCTATATGTATAGGGGTTATTTCACCTTGATAATTGTACATTGTAGGATTTTAAGAATAAACAAAGATCTAATTTCAAGGAAAAACTACATTATTAAAATTGCAAGAAAAAGAGAGAACAAAGAATGAAATAACACTCGAAAATAAAATATGGTTGAAGAACCAATTTATATTTCACTTGTATATTAATTATTGACATCAGTACAATATATAGAATCTCCAGGGAGAAATGCACATCAGTTTGGGGTTTTTGTGCATGCACTAATTAGATTTAGTTGTAACGACCCTAGTAGGAGAAATGTTCAAGAATTATAAAGTCAAAATTAATTAAGGGATTAATTGTCTTAAAAAAGTATTAATTAAACAAATATTGATCTAGTGATGTTAATTAAGTAAGTTATCAATTAATTAAAGGTTATAATTGCGATTAATTAATTAATAATTTAACTACAGATTACATTTGATGACATGAGTAATAAATTTAAGAGGTTAATGATATATGATATAAAAAGGTTACGTACCCAACAAGGGATAACCTGCTAAACCCAAGAAGATAAAACATTAAAGGATGGATCAGGGACATTAAGGAGGGTAGGTAAAGAGGTAAATGCATGAGTCGGTGAAGGAGGAATAAGGGAGGTAGGGAGGTTCACATGAGGGGATGGGACGGAGGATGGATTGGGGGAGGATGGTGAGATTTGTAGGGAGCAGTAGAGTTCTGGCTATGGCACTTTTGATCAGTTGAGGCACCGAGTTGCTGGAGGTTTTGGGCACGGGGGCCAGGATATCCATAGATATATTGGAGCTAGGTATTTTTTCCTAGTTGGCAGGGAGGACAGTAGGTTTGGGCAGTTATTCTTTGTTTGTGGCAGTGTTGGTCTGTGTATCAGGAAGCAGGAAGGCAACAACAAGGAAGCAAGGCAACATAAATTAGCATCAAAACCAGGTAATTTGTTAAACTATGTGTTTATTTCATTCTGCCATGAAATCATTATTCATTGATATATTTAAGTTACTGAAGTTGCTATTATGAAGATTGTTGTTATGTTATGAAGTTATTATCTCAGTTCATGAAATAAATTGCTTATGAAAGTAAATGATGTTTAGAAATATTTGGTTGTTACATATGGTATCAGAGCGTCTTAGTTCGAAATCTGGGCCTAAGGGCCAAAACCCCAATGCTAACTCCAGCCACACTTAACCTGTAAACAAAACACATCATTTGCATCTTAGTAGATTATGTCAAGCAACATTCAGCTTGACCCAATATGATTGATACAGTATCAGAAAATATACTCAAGGTAGCACCCCTACATTATCCAAGCAAATGGTCTCATATATATCACAAACAACCACTTTAGGTAATAACCTTTTACTAGATCACAAATGGCTAATACAGTCTTAGTCTGAATATTCAAAGGAACGCCCTTTAAAATAGTGGCAGCAAACCAGATAGTTTGAAGGATCACTTCCCACAAAATGGCTACCCTTAAAGCAGCCTAATAAAGCTATTAAGCATGAAAAAGTAAGTTGTTAATTTAATTTTATTTGAGCAATACTTGTCAATGAAGTTTTGGGTAAAATAGACACATGAAATCGATGAAAATATCGAGGGAAGCTTCTATCTAAGGCTTGAAGTTGGCAAGATTCAATAACTACACGAATTATACTATATAAAATGCAATAGGACTTTTGCAAGACCTCAAAAAGGCCTACTTCATCTCGAACTTACCTAAATAAGGAACTGCCAATGCGCAGTCGAAAAAAGGAAATTTTGAAGACTTGTATTGCGCGGGAATGGTGTAAACTACTTGCCTGTATTAGCCTCGGTGAATTTTAATAATGAAAAATCTCAGGAACTATAGACCCATACAAATTTTAACCGTGCCAAAGAGAGCAATTTTTACACCACGTAATGTTCATGCAACTATCATTATCCCAAAGGAGAGTTGTCTATTACGTAGGAGAACGGATCTGAGCCGTTAGATCTTGGGCAGATACCCGACAGCCATTGGATCTGCATGGAGTTGCGAGGGAGTTAAGTCCGCGAGGACAGAAGGAGAAATCCCGATGACAGGTGTGAAGGCATCGGGATATCGGCGTTCGTGAATTCAGGATTCACGAGGTCGAGGAATTCGGGACATTTTAAGTCTCGAAATAGCGGGAACGATCTGGACCATCCGTTTGAGGAGACACGTGGCGGAGATCGAACGACCCGTCGGTATATCGGCTACCTGGGTTTTGAGTTGAAAGACGATTTATGTCACCGGAGCTTCGAAAACTCCGAAACAGCGAGAGGCAATCAGGACCGTCCGTTCTTAGGACGCGTGGCAGTGATTGGAGCCATCGGGAAAGGTCCCGACAAGAAGTTGTCCATCGGGAAATCGGGAGTCAGGAAATCGCAGATCCTATGGACAAGTGGTCCTTGCAGTTCAGAAACGCGAGGCCCAGTTTTCCGAAAAGTGAAAAGCCTTGTGGTGGAAGCCAGTTGTCATCGCAGATCGAGATATCGAGAGTCCCGAGAACATAGCAACGAGAGTTGCGAAATCGCGAAATGCGATTTCCCGATGGGCCAAGGGACGGCGTGGGCCACAGAAAGGTCAACGGTGGACAGGTGGCAGATTGCATCGCAGATCGGGATATCGCGAATCCCATGGACAAAGTATCCACGCACTACGAAACTGCAAAGTCCGAAACCACGAAAGGCGGGAAGGTTGTGGTGGTGGGACAACGGTCACGTGGGCCAAGAGCCTAGCTCCGAGGGCTAGCCGAAGTTACCGTGTATCGGAGTTCGGAGTTTCGCAAGTCCAGAGGACATGCGCGTTTCATCCCGGAAAACCCCGAATCCCGATGAGGAGTATGACTAAGGTCATATGGGAGGAGGTCACACGGAGCAGTGGTTTAAGCTATCGGGATTTAGGGAAATCGGATTTTCGGGAAATACGATGACGAGAGATGCGCCCTTATAGAACCACAAACCCCGAAACCGCGACGTAATTAACTTAACCCTTAAACCTTCGTTAAAAAGAATTAATTAATTGATGTTTTAATTAAGACTTAATCACATCGCAAAATCGGAGATCGGGGTTTCGTGATTCAATTTACATTGATCATTTGTTACGGAAAGCCCCGAATCCCGATTTCTTTAAACATTAAATGAAAAACTCGCAAATTTAAAGTTATAACCCGCTTTAAATAAAATTCTTAAAGGGGCGCGGAAAATTTATATTTTTATAAATTTTTAACCATTCGTTGTCCAAAACTAAACGATAAAAGGCATCGCGAATTTTAGAAGTGATGAAACTCTTGCTTGAGAAGGACCAAAACCCCGATGGGGAGCCATAAGGCAGCGGTCACACCAGAGAAGGTCACATGGACCTCGGTATAGCCGGAAAGGGCTAACGCGCAAGGAAGAGGCGTATCGGGTATCGGGATATCGGGAATCCCGTAGACACGGGGCTCATACATTTCGGCATTGCGATGTCTGAAACCCCGATGGGGGGGGGACAAAGTTGTGGCCTTGTCAGATAATGGTCATATGGGCTAAGGGCTTAGCCAGGAGGGATAACGCACAAAGCACCGTATCGATAGATCGGTGATTAGGAGATTGTGAGGACAAAGGTTCGTGACAGCGAGAGTCGCGAAACCCCGAATCCTGACAGGGAGTATGATTGCGGTCACATAGGAGAGGTCGTGGGGACCACGAGCTTAGCTTGGAGGGCTAATGCGCTAGGAGCATATCGGGGATCGGATAATCGCGAGGCCTAAGGAATTGTGAGGTTCGACATTTGGAACCCCGAAACTCAGATGTAGGACAGGGCTGGGGTCACATGGAACTGCAGTCATATAAGATGGATGTCTAGCCTGGAGGGATAGTACATAAAGTGTCGTATCGGTGAATCGACAATTGGGAGTTTGAAGGAACAGAAATTCTCGACATTGGGGATTACGAAACCCCAAAGCCCGATAAATAGGATTCTTGTGGGGAATTTGGGTGCGGTCCGGGGCAGAGGCCGTGAAGAAATGGGAAAGACCTATGGGTCAGATATTGACCAGTGATTCCCGGGGGAATCCAAAGAGCCGCTTCGGTTCGGTTGATGAAATTGAACGATCCTGTGAGAAGGAGGTCGGGAGAAGACCCTGCGGGGTAATAGAAGGACCTCATCTGCATCAGGTGGTACTGGGCATAGGAAACCCCGAAACCCGAAACTGAGTCGGGAATTTCACAGTTAGGTGAAAAAGGCCGTGGGGAATACGGGAAGACAATGTATATGCATACATATATACACATCTAACTACATGCATATACACAGATGAATAAATTTATAAATACAAAAGAAATAAACTGAAAGCAAAATACCAAAATCTGTCCAGAGCTGGAATTACAAGCAAATCATTTTTATTTCGCACTACAAAAATAGGAAATCACCATTTATCACCAAAGTATAAGAAAGGTTCATGCAATTTCTTGACTCGATTAACTCCGCGTTCTTCACGAAGGTATTGAATATGTGCACAAGCTGGCGGACTGAATCATACTTCTTACCATACCTGAGAGGGAACTCCGCAAATTATACTGACTTGGGATTAGTTCCCAATATTTTAAAGAGACTGGACTCCAGGTCCTGGATCTTGTCAATGACCATATCAATATACTCTGTTTCTGTAAAATGATCTGGCAACAGATACAGCAATACCAGCGAGAGAAAAGTGCTAAGAACAATGGAGAGGAGGTGAGCCATGGCGGGCAAGATTCTTGGAACCTCTAACCAGAGCGAAGGAAAGATCTGTGGTGGAGAAAGAATGACGCGAGGAAAGCCCCAGTGGATGAGGAGGTGGAGGCAGAGGAAGGACGCGTAGGGATTTGAAGAGCTGATAGGTGTAGAATTTTGGGGTTAGATACGAGGGAACTAGAGGAAGCCAGGCAGGCACGTGGAATCCATGCGTGCCCGAGTCCATGTGTGTTCGTTTATTTATTTTTATATTTTAAAGTGTAAAAATAATTTAGAGTAAATTGAATAATTTAGTATAAATAATTTATTTATATATATAAAGGTCAAGTTAGTTTAAATTAAAATAAAGCTAATTTGGGTTAAATTAGTGTAATAATAATTTTAAACTAATTATTTTGTTTAGGTATAAGGTTAGTCTACCTTAAAGTAATTAATGATATTAGGGATTAGACTAGGACAAGCGGGAAGGAGGTGGCATATGTGCTAGGAAGTGATGAGTAAAGCACCAAGCTAACGTAGCTACAGGGTAAGGGAACCAATAATTCTTTTCGTAAGGGCGAAGAAACCAAGCTTAGATGCTTAATCCTAACCTAAACCTAGCCTCAGGGGGAGAACTTCCACCTGAAGACATCACACGAGAGTTGCAGAAGATCAAACTTCTGGAGTTTGTCAGAGGTCGTGCCAGTGAACACGCGGAAGCATGGTTGGAAGGCATGATAAGGTGTTTTGCCTTAAGGGACTATGCATCCAACTCAAAGGCAAACATTGCAATTTTTTTCAGTTAAGAGACAGCGCCTTGAAGTGGTGGGGAAACTTGGAAAGACAACTACACCTTACCCCAGACACGGTATATTGGGAACTTTTCGAGGAGAGGTTTCGAAGGAAATATCTACCATCATACTACGAGGAGCAACAGGTAGGGGAATTTCATGCCTTAGTACAAGGAAACAAAACTGTAGAAGAATATGAGATCAAGTTTATGGAACTGGTCAAATATGTTTCGTATATGGAAAATGACCAACGACAGGCAGAGTGCTTTGTATATGGATTGAACCCGAAGATAAGAGCTATGGTGCAGATGTGGAAACCGTCTTCAGTAGCGGAGGCGGTAGAAAATGCGCGTTACGTGGAAGAACACATGAACTTAACCGGGGGTACAAGATCGACATTTCCGCATCACCCTGGATTCATAGGAAAGACCCGGAGGACATTTCCTAGGGGAGGGGACTCAAGGCCACCACCTTATGGTAACAAAGTCGTGCCAAGGACAATAGCTGCATGGATTTCAATGGCAGCTAGTGCAGCATCTCGTTTATCGCCAATGATGCAGATAGGTCCACGACCATCTCGGGGAACAACTAGTAGGGGCAGGGGTTCCAGAGGAAGGAACTCATTTCAGAATCAGTCACATAACAGTGCACCGGTTCAATCTCGTATTACCTGTTGGAGGTGTGAGGGACCCCATTACCAACAGGACTGCCCAAATTTACAATCAGGGTTTGTGCATAGAGAAGGAAAGGCACTGATGGGAAGATCAAGTAGCAGCCACCATATTTACGCAGCGGTTAATAACCGCCAGGCTGAAAATCAATCCATGGTAGTAGATTCATCAGGTACGCTAAATCATGTTAATGTTAAGATTTTGTTTGATTCTGGTGCGACAGATAGTTTCATTTCACCATCTGCATTA
>ML797495.1:111050-147937 GCA_009831015.1 Picea engelmannii
TTAATTGTCTTAACAAAGTATTAATTAAACAAAGATTGATCTAGTGATGTTAATTAAGTAAGTTATCAATTAATTAAAGGTTATAATTGCGATTAATTAATTAATAATTTAACTACAGATTACATTTGATGACATGAGTAATAAATTTAAGAGATTAATGATATATGATATAAAAAGGTTACGTACCCAACAAGGGATAACATGTTAAACCTGAGAAGATAAAACATTAAAGGATGGATCAGGGACGTTAAGGAGGGTAGGTAAAGAGGTAAATGCATGAGTCGGTGAAGGAGGAATAAGGGAGGTAGGGAGGTTCACGTGAGGGGCATGGGACGGAGGATGGATTGGGGGAGGATGGTGAGATTTGCAAGGAGAAGTAGAGTTCTGGCTATGGCACTTTTGATCAGTTGAGGCACCGAGTTGCTGGAGGTTTTGGGCACGGGGGCCAGGATATCCATAGATATCTTGGAGCTAGGTAGTTTTTCCTAGTTGGCAAGGAGGACAGTAGGTTTGGGCAGTTATTCTTTGTTTGTGGCAGTGTTGTTCTGTGTATCAGGTAGCAGGAAGGCAACATCAAGGCAGCAAGGCAACAGAAATTAGCATCAGAACCAGGTAATTTGTTAAACTATGTGTTTATTTCATTCTGCCATGAAATCATTATTCATTGATATATTTAAGTTACTGAAGTTGCTATTATGAAGATTGTTGTTATGTTATGAAGTTATTATCTCAGTTCATGAAATAAATTGCTTATGAAAGTAAATGATGTTTAGAAATATTTGTTTGTTACATTAGTCAATTCTTAGCTAATCAATACCATGGTTGATATGAAATCATTTCTTAGTAATTTACACCTTGACTTTGATTTTAATAAGATATTTTCTGACAATGCATGTGAATTATATAAGCGGTAAAAAAAAAACTTAAAGAATGAATAATCAAATATTCAAAGAGATAATTGCATCCAACAAAAAGAAGAAAACCATAAATATAATAGAACATCAGAAGTTGATAATGGATTTCGGCACAATTTTCCTATGTCTTCGGGCCTTTGTCTCTAGTGGGGGAGGCTTCTTTATTAAAATTCAATTCTTAAGAGTATGCATCAAAATTATATCATTTAGGTATTTTATTGAATCAACTATATTATTCTTTATCTTAGGAACCCGTTGCAATAGAAGACACTGAAAAAGGTGGAGTAGAACTCCCAACAATGGCCTTCAAAGATCAGCTACTCTTCTGGATTCACTGCATAAGACAACTTGGACTTCACAAATTCTTCTTCAATTTTCTCCAAGCTACTATCTTAAAATTCCACAAA
Source organism: Picea engelmannii (assembly GCA_009831015.1). Classification (NCBI taxonomy): domain Eukaryota; kingdom Viridiplantae; phylum Streptophyta; class Pinopsida; order Pinales; family Pinaceae; genus Picea; species Picea engelmannii. The sequence goes on from ML797495.1 coordinate 112,372, forward strand.
GCCTTGGTTTATATATCCATGAGGCAGAGGACTCAAATACCAACAACCCACATCTTGTGGCACTCAATTTGGGCCAATATCCAGCAAGATATGACCAAAAAGGCCTAAAAAGGCTAAAATTGATTTAAAAAAACCTTATAATAAGGTTTAAAAACACACTTGGGAAACCAAATTAGGTATGTGCCCCTTTCTTCAGGCTCCTCGTCATATGGAGGGCCTTGTGGCCAAGTGTCAAGCCCCCAAATGGAATCATGCACTGGTTCGACTCCTAGTCCTCTGGGCTAGTGATGTGACCGAGTCTTGGTCATTTGGGCTAGCCCCAAAAACTCCACCATGATGCACTTTAAATAAATATATGGCCATATGGTTAACAAGAACCACATATATCCCGATCGGTGCACCACCTTTATTCAAATCGTTGGCATGCAGATAGATTGGGGGTTTAATTCTTGTAGAGATGGGAACAAAATATTTACTCGACCCATATTGGCCTTATCCGGGGTGTCATGTTGCACCCTGTGATTCAGCCACATGTTACACCCTTACTTTCTAATACAGCCAAGTCAATTGCATAGTCATCGACCAGTCAACCTACATAGTGAGCACTATATGTCACATGTCATGCCTAGAGCCTACTACCTATCTCCACGTCACTTCCACATGTCAACCTATCACTAGGCCACATCATCGTATGGATTTCCACACCAACTTCTATACAATGCCACATGTCCACTTTTTACTGGTCCAACTCAACCATGAAAATGTCATAGTAATATGTATTTCAATTCAAGGATACCTACATTTATCCAAGTGAAATATCTATTTCAAATAACTTTGTTAATTTTTAACCTTTTTATATAGAATAAAGGGTTTTCACTCTTCTAATTATATATTTTAAATTAATTTTTACTTAAGAATTTATTTGTGAATAATTTATGAATAGTTTTTAAATTAATATTTTAAATTAATTTTTACTTAAAAAATAATTTGTGTATGTTTTTTAAATTATTTTTATTATTAATTTGAGTAGTTTTTCTTGTAAAAATAAATAAATTATTATTTTTAAAATTTGTTTATGTGAAACTTAGTCTTTGTTGTAGGACTTTTTACTTAGTTTTAGGTTTAAGATAACATTTTTTTAAATATTATTTTATATATAATTGTTGCTTGGTTATGTTAATTTTTTAGAATTTAATTTATTTTTAATTTTTAGCTTATTACAATTATTTTATATAAAACAAAGGGTTTCCGCTCTTCTAATTTTACATTTTAAATTATTTTTTACTTATGAATTAATTTTTGAATAGTTTAAATTAATTTTAAACTTAATTTGACTAAGTTTTCTTCTAAAAATTAAATTAATCATTATCTGTAAAGTTATTTTTATGTAAAACTTAGTATTTGCTGGAGCACCTTTTACATGTTTAGTTTTATGTTTAAGATAACATTTATTTTCTTAAACATTATTTTGTATATAATTTTTGTTTGGTTATGTTAATTTTTTTTAGAATTTAATTTATATTTAAATTTAAAAACAATTGAATACTAAATTTAAAAAATAAAAATATATTGTAAGTACATAATAATAATAATATCTTAACTCGCCTGCACGGGTGTAGATGGATTGGCAAGTGCCGTGTAAATGGAAGGAAATTTGTAAATGAAGTTTCATGTTTGATTCTCAAAAAAAAAATATAATAATATCTTAACTCTATAAAAAAATAAGTCATTTTAAACTTGAATTTTTCAAACACATTGTAATTATTTTATTATTATTTATGAGTTATTTTTATTAATATATATGAGTGATTAATAAAAGCAAGTTTGAAATAATAATAATATTTTAACTCTATAAAAATAAAATAGTCATTTTAATATTGAATTTTTAAAACCAATTGTAATGATGTTTATTATCTATATGGGTGATTAATAAAAGCATAGTCCAAACATACTTGTAATAGTTTAAAAAAAAAATTACAATTGTAATGATGTTTATTTATCTATATGGGTGATTAATAAAAGCATAGTCCAAACATACTTGTAATAGTTTAAAAAAAAATTACATATTTGGGATACAACTTAAGAGAATAAATATAATTGTCCTGGGATACAACTTAAAAGAATAAATATAATTGTTCAAACATACTTGTAGTAGTTTTAAAAAAATATTTTACATGTTTGGGATACAACTTAAGAGAAGAAATATAATTAGTAAAAAACTTATAGTGTAATTAGTTTAATTTAAATGTTTTATGTTTTTGGAGGTAATAATAGAATAGTATAAGGGACTGGTTATCAAAATTATAATTTTACATTGTTGGGCTTTGAATGCTTCAATCAATTCATCATCCTAAAAAAAACTTAAAAATCAAAATATATAATCTCAATTATTAAACTTTACAATTTTCTAAATTTCTAACAAAATTTTGAAATGTTTCTAAACGTTATACAACTTTTGGTAATTACATGATTATAAACGCAACTTTGGGTAAATTTCTAACAAAAATTTGAAATGATTCTAACCGTTATACAACTTTTGGTAATTACATGATTCTAAACGTTATACAACTTTTGGTAAGTTCAGTTCAATTCGATAAAAAAATATGGCAAACATCCATTTTCACTTTTGCTTATCCATCTGGATCGATCTACATCGTAAACGCTCGCAAAGCAAAATTTCAGAAGGTCCAAACAGGCCCTTTAATTAATGTACATCGATGGCGCGACCCAGATAGCCTGCAGCGTCTTCTGGTTCGCCAATGTGTCGCGTGACTAAATCTGATTTTGGTTCACGAATCAAGAGGTCTCAGTTTGTCCTTCCCATTGCCCCAATGTCATTAAGGTCTGCTGCTACCAGAATCGATCTGATAACATTGCTGGGCAGACTGTACCAATCAGTACAACCTACAATATCATTGAGTAATATTACTCCACAGTAAAAGTAGAGAATTTATCTGCTCATCTTCGCTTTACTTCAAATTCAAATTGCTTCATCTCCACTTTAAATTGGCTTTAATGTGTCCATGGATTGTCAGTTAGACAGTGGAAGTTCTGTTCGGCCCGTTGTACAATGATTTTAATTCTACAACAGCTGTATCTCAACTACTATTGGTACTGCAATGGTTGCATGGTTTGTGTCTTAAATGAACGTTGCTTTGAATTTGAAAAAATCGTTGTTAAAAATTGGAGAGGATAAGTATCAATAAACAGGACTGAGCCTGGGCTTAAGGCTGTGCTGAATTCAAGTGGGAGTACCTGCGCATGATATGTTATCACGATGTCTGATAATGCAAGTTGCCCTACATAGCAATTCTATTGATATAGCATTCCACCTAGTGATATTAGTCATATATGTCCATGACATGATGTTTAAAACGTCATCCAGAAATTGGTATATGATATATCCTTTTAAAAAATAACTCAAAGTATTAAGACTTTAGAGGGGTAAAAGAAAAATAGAAAATGCAAATGTTTTCATATTTAATATTTTTTCACTCACTTATTTTTTTAGGTGTAGGATAGTTGGTGACGAAGTACGCTGTTAAGGTGCTCTGTGATGTTTGTGATGTTAAAGTTATCAGTTCGAATCTACCCATATACCACTTAGATGCCCCTGAATCACTATTTAATTTTAATATCATGAAATCAAAGATTAATAAAAGAGCATGAATTAATAAAAAAGAAGAAAAATGACGTGAGAAAAAAATGTTCCAATTAAATTAATTCATATGATAATTTTTATAAAATTATTTTTAATTTATTGATATGATTCGTTTATATATATAGTTAAATATTATTATCATATTTTTGAACATATGCTCACTATTTTCAAGAATGGACTCAATGGAAATATGGTACATGGGATGAGAGATACTAAAATCTCTTCACTAGATGTAAAATGATTCTTAAATTCCATATAATTAAGTGTTAATTATTACTTTAATTTCTTTCTCCATATGTAAATCTTTTTGAGGTTTTGCTTCTTCCATTTTTGCTTCTTTATTGGTTGAAGCACTTCCATTTTTTCTTCCTTATTGGTTGAAGCACTTGATTCATATGATATTGAATTGTTTATGCTTATCAAATGATAAGTAATGGACTCAACGGAAGTATAGTACATGGGATTGGATGAGAGATACTACAATCTCTTGAGTAGATGTAAAATGATCCCTATTTCATATAACTAAGTGTTAATTATTACTTTAATTTCTTTATAAACCTTTTTCAGGTTTAGCTTCTTCATTTTTGCTTCCTTATTGGTCGAAGCACGTCCATTTTTTCTTTTTTTTTATTGGTTAAAGCATTTGATTCATATGATATTGAATTGTTTTTGCTTATCAAATGATAAGTAATGGACTTTTGTTTCCTTATTGGTTGAAGCACTTGATTCATATGATATTGAATTGTTTTTTCTTATCAAATAATAAGTAATAAAATTGGTTGCATATATTTGATTTTAAAAGAATATATATATTTCATAGTTTTAATTTATTTAAATACTTTTAATAAAAAAATTAGAAACAATATTTAATGTGTACATTTAAATAAATTTTGTAAAGTTGTTTTTTCAATTGGGTTTAATTGAAGTGGTTGAGAGAATTGCTTTTTTTTTTTGTAAGTTAGGGTTTGTATTAATTCCTGTCAAAATATACAACTACCTGTGGAGAAATTACTTAAGTGGCAACAACGTCCTTATGGGAAACCACCGCTGCCAAGTGTCCAAGATCCTAGGTGGCAGCGATGCCCATCTGGGAAACCACAGTTGCCAAATGTCCAAGAATAAAATGTGTCATGCAAAAAAGGTGAGCAAAACTACTTAGCCACGTAGGACCGAATGCTGACAACTATGAAAAAATTGCATAGCTAGGAGAATTGAACCTAAGACTAGAAAACATTAGAAACCTTATCCGAGCCGCAGCCTGACGTAGACTTGGTGTGCCTGTGCTTTCCCTTTTTCGTTGTCCGCTATGGCCTGTTGAAGATCTTGAAGGAAGGCCATCAGGGTGTCCACTCTTCTCCAGTAGTTGAAGTCCCTGTTCTGAATGTCGAGCATGGCCAATTTGATCTCCTCCTGGTCTTTTTTTATGTTGCTCAGAGTAGCCATGATCATGATTTGATTGTCGCACCTGTCACAATAGGGTCGAGGGTGGGTAAACAGTGGATAATTAGAGGAGGACCTTAGGAGGGAGGAGGGAGTAGAGAAGGCAGAACCCGAGGTGGCAGGGGGCAACAAGGAGGGGAGGGCGGATAAGTGGGACGTCAAGGGGGGGAGGGGGGAGGTGGTGATAAGCCTAACGATTTGCCAAGTAGATCAAACCACTTGACCCTACCGCCATAGGGTTTCGATAGAGGGGAGAGATCAGGAGCAGGGTCATAGTGTGGTTGGGCTTGTGCAGGCACAACTAGAGGAGCCAAGACAGGGGGAAAAAATGCTTCAGGCAGGTGGAAATTGACTGCAGGAGGGGGGATAGCAACTTCAATGGGAGAGTCTGGGATGGGAGGCTTCCTTCCCTGGGCCTCATACTAGGTTGCTCCTCGTTTTGCCTTGCCTTTGAGTTGGGGCATGACGAGAGCTAGTGGCTCCCTGGAGGGGAAGACTCGGATGGTCGGCGGGCCTGGAAAGGGGGAGCACCACTGCAACTTCGAGATCGAAGGGATGTCGCACTAGAACCTAGTCACAAAATGGAGGAAAGGGTGAACCAGGGAGGTGAGGCTCTGTGAATTGTGAGGGGACAAATGAAGAGAAGAATGCCACATCTCGACTTTAGGAGTAGGCAAGACAGTCTGGAGTGGAAGTGACCGAGGGAGCACTCTACACGGCGGCATGAAAACACTCATGCCACAGAGCTTCCAGTTCGTGTAGTATGCAGGATGTGAATGGAAAGTGGAGGGTGGTGGCGGGTTGTTTAAACCCTTGAGGTGGTGACGGAGTAGGATGACCACCAAGTGGCGTGTAGCCTAGCCAAGTGGCCTCCTCAAGAATTGCGCACGTCATTTTCTCGGAAACACCCCATCTGAGGGGGTGGTTGAGAGAATTATTAAAGGATTAAAAAACTTACATTTTATCTTTAATAAATCTCCATATTAAATGTTAATTGAGTTTATCTTGGGTGGTTGAGAGGAATGATTGTTGTCTTTCTCATAATTCAATTAGAACCTTGTTAATAGGTGAACTAGTGATATCATTAAGATTTATAGAAACATACCATGAATTTCTCCATACTAATAAATTTTAAATTTTATGAAAGTGGGTTGATAACTTGTTACTCTTCTTTAATTTTTAATTAAGTTATGTAATGTTGAAAAGTTTTCATTTAGTGATAAGAAGATTATTTTTTAGCTTAGTTTGGAAGAGATAAAATTCCCTATAGTTTAATTTTAATAAGAGTGGATTTGGTTGGATTAAGAAAAATGTTGTAGTTGATTATGTCTTAAAACCTGTCTTAAAATTTTACAAAAAACATATGCTAAAATTATAAATTTTTGAGTGGTGTAAATCCTAACATAAGATCTTGACAAAAATGAGACTCTAAAAACATAAAACCTGACTAATAGAGTTTAAGTGTTGTATCTGCGTGGATTGGATTCCTTGTGTTCAAACTCTATCTTGGATTGTTTCGTTCGACTATAGCACCATCCTGATCAACGAATGATCAGATGGAATCAGATGATTGTAACTGGACTTGAACTTGGGAGTGCATAAAAAAGATATCAATTTCCTAATATTCAAATTTTATTTTTGTAGAGTGTAAATCTAGTTGGTTTGGTTGTTGGTGACCTCCATTATCAATGTTATTTTCTCATCTCTCCTCTTTTCTTGCATATGAAATTTTGTTTCCAAGTTAGCTACCTTTCTCCGCTACACTCCCAATTTTGATTCTCACAACCGTAATAACCTTCTCATCTATTTCATTTCACAATTTGTAGAATAGCATGATGCTTTATTCCCGCACCACATTATCCTTGAAAAAATGTTGTGCACATACATAGTCCCAAAGAGAAACAGGAAAAATCCAAGAGAATTATATGAATAAGCCCGGAGAAGAGAATTAGACCAATATGCCAACCTATGTTGTCGTGCTAACCAAACAAAAAAATGCCTAATTGAATACTTGATCGTCGCAAAGATCTGATTATTGTTTTCATCGCCATATGTAGCAAGAAAATCAACCACCAAATCCATTTTGTGTGAAAGTTGTGAGCATGGGAAATTAATCCCACCTTCGTTAATGATGCTCGAAGGGTATGCCTAAAAAACCATCTCATGCTCCATTCAAGTTGTGATCCAACTCAAGGCAGGTAAGTGCTTAAGAAAATTGTCATCCTTGTCATTTTCATTGAGTTTTGACATGTTTCCTCGATGTGATGGTTGGAGGGTTTCAATGTTAATTAATTAAAAGAGGAGGAAAATCCCCCCTCAAAATTTATTTTTTCCCATAGTCACCTAAGGTACAAAATTTGTGTTGTTCTCATTGTTTTTATTTAATATTCCTTGTACAAGAATGCATGCTTATTTGGTTAGACGGTCTGCCTATTGGTTCATATTTCGAAGAGCATGATACTATTCCACCTTTCAAAATATTTTCTCTTCATTGACAATCCTTTAAAATGTTGTAACCATGTTTTTTTTTCTCCTTTTATAAATCTTCTTCCTCATTCCTTTAATGATTATCTCAAAATCACCAATTACAATGATTTCCCAGTAAAGTGTAGAGTTAATTAGTTTGGGCCAAAGCCTCGGCTTGGTTCTTTGTATTTTGTCCCAATCCCTAAGAAAAAGATGTATTTTATGTTCCTCTAGGATAACCCCCCCCCTCACGATAAAATTTACTCATGATGATATTGTAAGTTATTTGGTCATTTTATTTGTTGTGAATATTTATTTATCATATAAGTTATAGTCATTATTGTTAAAAGAAAATACATAATTTGAAAGATATTTAATTTGAACGAAAGCTCATGATTTTTATTACGATTTTTTTATCTCTTTATATGTCTTCACATTTTTTGGAATTGTGGAGGTTTTTTTGAAGTGTTTTGTTGGACATGTGTTAATCCTCTTTGATAACGAATGGAATCAACCCAAACACCTTCCTTTATAGACACAACCCTTTTACACCCATATGAATATGAAAATTTACTATTTACATAGCAACACCCCATCCAAACTATAGCCTCACATAATGAGATCATAAATTATGCTTTGAACCTTATACAGCTATATCCTCGAGTAAAGATAAAGTGGTTTAGGACATCAAGATTAGTACAATATTTCTAACAAACCCCCCTTAATATTAAGTCCATACAAATGTATCACCTTAGCGAAAAGGACTAGTGAAAAAAATGATAAGTCTTCAACCTCTAACTCATGATTTGAAATCTCATGAGTGTAAATAAAGATCTTCCTAAACAATTGACAAAACGGGATGCCAAAACCAAGCCTAGAAAACTCACTATGCAATAAATGAGCTAGACAACCTGTAGGTGTTCACTGAAGTGAAACCAAAATCGATGAGAGAAACCATAATGAGAAGTGAATTGGCTACATGTCCAACACATCCCAATTCCTAAAAATATATGACAATCCTGAATACACCAAGGACAAATGCAAAACAAATATATGTCCTCTGCTAGATCCGAAGATCATCCATGTAAATTTCGAAGACTATCAAGTGAATAAATATGTTCACAAACTTCTCTTAGAAATCGACACAGACAAAAACTTGTCAAGAATCCAGCTAACAAAAAAAGTGTCAAACGACATCCAAACCCTGTATCTATAAAATCATGTGTCCATAGAAATCTTGTGGGTAGTAAACCAACTCAATCACTGGTACTATCTCAAATCCAAATTATCGATCAAAATGTCAAACCGTCATCAAGGTGTTGAATTGTCATCAAGGTGTTGAATTGTCGAACCACCATCTAATTCACAAGGTGACTAGAATCCATCAAATTCCAAAATGTGGCAAGTCACCCATCCATCCAATATCCATCAAAATCCTAAATCTATCATAAATGCCAAGTGCTGAAATGTCTCAGTGAAAATCCTTTGAAGGTCAAAATGACCAATACAAATCATCAAATCTATCATCAAGTATAAAATATGATCATGTTAAACAAATGCATTTGTATGGACTTAATATTAAGGGGGGTTTGTTAGAAATATTGTACTAATAAGTCTTAAACCTCTAACTTTTGATTTGAAATATCATGAGTGTAAATAAATATCTTCCTAAACAATTGACAAAACGGGATGCCAAAACCAAGCCTAGAAAACTCACTATGCAATAAATGAGCTAGACAACCTGTAGGTGTTCACTGAAGTGAAACCAAAATCGATGAGAGAAACCATAATGAGAAGTGAGTTGGCTGCATGTCCAACACATCCCAATTCCTAAAAATATATGACAATCTTGAATGCACCAAGGAAAAATGCAAAACAAATAGATGTCCTCTGCTAGATCCGAAGATCATCCATGTAAATTTCAAAGACTATCAAGTGAACAAATATGTTCACAAACTTCTCTTAGAAATCGACATACAAAAAAACCTGTCAAGAATCCAGCTAACAACAAAAGTGTCAAAGAACATCCAAACCCTGTATCTATAAAATCATGTGTCCATAGAAATCTTGTGGGTAGTAAACCAACTCAATCACTGGTACTATCTCAAATCCAAATTATCGATCAAAATGTCAAACCGTCATCAAGGTGTTGAATTTTCATCAAGGTGTTGAACTGTCGAACCACCATCTAAGTCACAAGGTGACTAGAATCCATCAAATTCCAAAATGTGGCAAGTCACCCATCCATCCAATATCCATCAAAATCCTAAATCCATCATAAATGCCAAGTGTTGAAATGTCTTAGTGAAAATCCTTTGAAGGTCAAAATGGCCAATACAAATCATCAAATCTATCAGAAAGTATAAATATGATCATGTTGAACAAATGCATTCACAATCCTCAATGCATCTTCCATATGAAAAATAAATCCTCAAATTATTGATGTCAAAACCATCGACTCTATATCCTATATCAATCATCATCATCCTCAAAAACATTATTCATCATTCTAAAAAAACATCATCCTAAATGAACTGGAAACCATCAAGGTAGACATAGAAACTTGAAGTATAGCATATCATCTCTAAGTCCCCCCTTGTTAACTGAAAGGTGAGAAGTATCGATCATAAGGTATAACATCCCTTGAAAGTGAAAAGGGGTAATCATACTACTTTTGAGAGGAGTCAAAATAATTAATCTTCAACTTAAAAGAAAAAACTCAAGTTGCCCTCCATATTTTCCTAAAATCATCAAATCCAAAGCGCTCATAACCATCCAATGTAGAAATTGTTCCTCACAAACATGGTTGAACCTTTGTATGGACCCATTGATAACACCACTCCAACACCTTGGCTTCTAAACTCCAACATAAATTCCCTAACCATTCAAAATGTATATGTTTCCATTGAATTTTATTTCTCTTCTAACATCTTACTAAGAGGTGATTGGTATTCCCATAAAAATTTCATGGGTGAAGATCAAAATATTTTTACTCATCATGGTCAAACAAGTGACAGTGTTGGAATTGTATGGGTTCTTCGTCAAACTGGTCATTATTATCATATGTATCACACCCAACCCCTTAATATTTTCTTAGGATGGTGGGATTTTTAGTTTTCATCTCCTCCTTAAGGTAAGTATTTTGGTTCATCAATTGATTGTGTGGAGACTTCTCTTATCACAAAATTTACTATAATAACTCTTACCAATTTACATCAAAATCCTTCCACGGAGTTTTCTAAGGAATTCAGGGACCTAATCACCCTCAATTAGACAATAAAAATTACCTATCGCCATTATATCAACGATCTGTAGATATTTGGACTTGTCCCCATCGGAATACCCAATCACCAATGTTGGCATCCTCTCCAATGGCATCATTCATATGGATTGATCTTATGGATCCAACCATCCTCGAACTCGGGAATACAATGTATTTGATTGCATCAGAACCTCTACTTACTCAATAGTTACTTTCCACTTCAACATCCATTCTCCATGATAACAAATATGACCCATAGAATCTATGGATAATATTAAATATCACCTAAGCACTGATCGACTATCCACCTCCATTCTCAGAGTCCCTCCCCATAACATTTCCTCCACTCTAGTATCAAGGATCACTCTAAATGCCTCACTCTAACCACACCTGCTTCGACATATTGAACAATCCACGTTCACCTCATCTGACGGATACCATGTGTTGAGGATTTACAACTATATGACAATTAAGGTTCCTGAGCCCTCCTCCTTGGAGTGATTCAAACAAGATATTATGGTTGAGATCCCATAGGTAAATTCATGATAGATCAATGTTCCTTAGACTTCCAAATCATTAGAATCCTTCACAACCTTCCATCCAAGCCTTGGACAACTTTCCTTCCAATAGACTTGCTACTCATTTCAATGATCCATGACTCATTGATACCATTCTTTGATAAATCAATGATGTTGTTGACATGGATCTCTCCCTGTCAGAGTCCCAATAAAGCCTTGTACCATGCCATTCTGGTGACCGCATCCTTCGATTGACGGTTAGTATCTTCTTGTTATGTCGATCCAACATCTATGATTCTTACTGTCTTAAAACACTATTCTTCTTTAGGGTATCATTCTAAATCAGGACTTAATTAGTTTAGAAATACTCCTAGATATTTTCTACATGTGCATTCATCTGCTTGCTCGTTCAGTACTAAGAACTATTTCTCTTTCCTCTACTCTTTTATTCTCTCTCTACTTTGCATGAATGTTTCTCTCACATCTATCTCTCCTGGGTCTATCTCCCCTCTTTGCATTTAGGTGATGTTTTTCAAATTTGGTTTGTTCTTCCACTGAATCCTCAAGATTCTGGTGGCTTCTATCAGACATGACCTCCAATCAGGGATCTGAATTCAAAGTGGAAATCCAAGGGATATCCTTATGTCATGTTTTTCATTTGACCCTTTCCTCTTCAATAGATCAAGTCATTCAAAAATTATAAATTCTTCAACCACCAATATTACCCTCCATAATTGATCACATGGCTATAGGTATTTCAGGGTACGCTAACATGTGATGTATTAATTATTTTCATATGTAACCTAGAAGTTTGGAAAAGCTTCCTAATTTATTCATTGAAATTTCTTCATTCCACCTCACTAGTCCACCTCACCAATTCCACTTCATCAATTCCCACTTGTGATATCATGGCCAGTACTTCAAGGATTTTCCTTCTTGGTCAATTTTTTTATATTTTTCATTAGTCAAGGCATATTTACATGCTTCATAATAACATTATATGAATTCTTAGCATAATTAAATTCATGGGGGCAAATAGGGTGTTACATTCCCCTCCCCCTTAAAGAAACATCAGCCTCAGTGTTTAAAACACCATATATACATACAATTATACATAAAACAAAAATGGGTATGCCAATGTCATGGAATCCTTCAGTTCCCATGTAGCGTCATCTACTCCAAAGTGCTTCCATTGTACCTTGACATGCATGATGGCTCAGTTCTAGAGCATTGTTTCTATCCTTCTTGGGATGCATTGAGGTTTGGGATGGAATTCTCCCTCTAGATCCACCTGTATCAAAATCCATTCAATAACGTGATTATAATCATGAACGTATTTATTTAAAAAAGATACATGGAACACATTATGATCTCTAACAATGGGTGTTAATGCAAGTCTATATGTTATTAGTCCCACTCTTTCTAGGACTTCAAACGGTCCCCAATAATAGGGTGCTAACTTAGAAAAAATCCTCATTTTTAGGGAAATTCTTTTGGGATTCACCATGAGATACACATGATATCCCAACTTGAACTCTTGATGAGTTATTTTACTATTTGCATATCTATTTTGTCTATCCTGGGATATTTTCAAATTCTTCCTTATATGTATCATGGTATGTTCCATTTTCTTTAACAACTTTGGTCTGACTGTGATCTTGTCTAGAGGATTTTCCCAACTAATTGGAACTCTACACTTTCTAACATATAGAGCCTCAAATGGACTCATCTTCAATGATTCATGATACCCATTGTTATAATAAAACTCCACCAAGGATAGATAATCTTCCCATTGCTTGGGCTGATGTATAACATGGATTCTCAACATGCCCTCTAGAACTATATTTACCTTTTCATTCTGGCCATCTATCTGAGAATGGTAGGTCATGTTAAACCACAATTGTGTTCCCAAGCCTTCAAACATGTGTTTCCAAAAACCTGAGGTGAACTTTGCATATGTGTATTAGATTATGTTCTTGTGTAGACCATGCAATATGAAAATTTCCTTCATCAAAATTTTAGCAACATATATGGCCTTACAAGTAGATTTGATAGGAATGAAGTGAATTTACTTTCTCATATTATCCACTACTACCATGATTGCATCATGTTTCTTAAATTTCTTTGTTACACCAGTAATAAAATCCATGGATATAGTCTCCCATTTCCATTCTAGAATTGGTAAAGGTTGCAATAGTCCTGCAGGATGTTTTTTCTCAGCCTTCACCTATTGAGACTCCAAACACTTGACAATGTATTTTGCAATGTCTTTCTTTATTCTCTACCAATAATATAATTGTTTTACTATTGTTAAAAAAAAATTGGTAATAAGGATGACCTACATAGGGTCTCTTATGGAATTCATCCATGATCAAGTGCCTCAACTCTGTTTAACATACAACCTTTTGTTTTACAACAACAATTCATCAACTGTAAGTTGATATTATTCATACTTTATCTCCTTTGGTTCTTTCTACAACCCTTATTTCACTTGATTGAAGAAATCATCTACTTGTGTGAGTTTTTTGATCCTTTGTTGGATATCAAACTCTCCTACACTTGTTGCTACTACTTGTATTTCCTTCGCACTTTGATTGATTGCATCTGCCTTTACATTTATGTGTTTGATTTCAAAATAAAACACATTGATCAGTGCCATCCGTCTGGCGTGTCTAGCATTCAACATTGACTATTCAATTAAAAAAATTATACCATAATGGTCTATCATCAAGATGAACCTCCTTTTGATAAAATAATGTATCCACATTTTCAATACGTGCATAATTACGACAAGCTCTAAATCATGAGTGACATAGTTCTACCCATGCTCATTTAATTTTTCATGACTCAATTCTAATCACGTGTCCTTCTTGTGTAAGGACTCCACTAACTCCTTATTTACACACATTAGGACAAACCAATAAATCCTTTGTAGGGTCTGCAATCTTCAAAACAACGTCACTGGTCAAAAGGTGCTTCAGTTGTTGAAAGTTGGTTTCAGAATCTGCTGACCATATAAAAAATTTCCCTTTTCTTTGTAATGAGGTAATGGGATGACCAATATTGGAAAATCCCTTTATAAAAAACCCATCCAATCCCATGAAATATCTTACTTTTTTTCATTTCAAGGGGCAAGACAATCCATAATTTCCTTGATCTTTTTAGGATCTACCACTAATCCTTTTACTGAGATGGTGTGGCCTAAATATTGTATTTCCTTATGAAATAAATCAAACTTGTTGAGATTAGAATAAAATTGGTGCTCTCCACCTATAGGACCATCCTGATATAATCTTCATGTTCTTATCTAGTCTTGGAATACACCAAAATAGAATCCACAAACACTAAAAAAAACTTTTATAGATATTTGTTGAGAATGTTATTCATTGGGCACATGAAAGTAGTTGGTGCATTAATAAATCCAACTAGAACCACCATGAACTCATAGTTTACATAAATTTCTCTAAATTTTATCTTATGAATGTCCTCATATTTAATTCTGACTTGGTGATACCCATATCTCAAGTCAATATTAGAGAAAATTGCCACTCCTTTGAGTTGATAAAAGAGATCATAAATCATAGGAAATGGATACTTATTCTTGATGGTCATCATGTTCAAGTACATGTAGTCAATACATAGTCTCATTGTACCATCCTTATTATTTACAAACAGAGTTGGTGCTCCCCATGTGGATACACTCGGTCTTATGTAACCCTTATTCAACATCTCCTTCAGTTGTACCTTTATATCCACCAGTTTTGGTTTTCTCATCCTATAGGGTACCTTTCACCTTGGTATTGCTCCAGGAAGAATATCTATTGAAAATCAAGATCTCTCTTAGGAGGTAGTTCAAGAACCTCTTCTGGAAACACATCCTTAAACTCCCACAAAACAGGGTTATCTTAAGCCTTCAATTCCTTGTCCTTTGTTGATTTAAGAATGTGTATTGTATACAAGGTGCATCATTTCCTACTAAATTTCTTAAGCTGCAATGTTGATATTTTCCTAAATGAAATTGGCTTCTGAATGCATTGCAAAAACTATTACATTGACTTTATCATCTTCACACTATAGTGTCTTATCATAGCAGTCCATTTTTTCCTTGTGATTTGATAACCAATCCATACCTGACAACAAATCATATGATACCAAAGGTTGTAGATTTTAACCTTGTACAATATATACTGCAAACAGATATTCAGTAAAAGAAAAGAAAATATGCAATAACAAATACAAACATTACACAGATATTTTTCCCCTGGAAACCCAAACCGAAAAAACCAGCATACTCTATATTCATTCATGTGTGATACATTGTTTACAATACAATATACATATAGGATCCAGCGGCATCCAAAACCCTAACCCAATGACTTGGATTAGTCAACAACCCTAATTCCTTAACCGGAAATAGAAAACCATCGACAAAAACCATGTGTCAAAAAACCACTAAAATATGTGACATGGTTCCTGAGGCACGTGACACATTTCCCAAGGCACGTGACACTACTACTCATGCAAAGAATATAACACATACCCAATATTCTCCCACTTGTTGTTTTCTTTGCATACAGGGGGTTAAAGGGTTACATAGTCAACAATCCAGGGCAGCAATGCCCATGGATCCTCTACACCAAGAGAACTTCTCAGTGCTCACAGATTTTGTTAATGAATCTGCAACATTATTCAAAGTGTCCACCTTCATCAACAATACTTTATTTTCTTCAACCATTTCTCTCACAAAGTGATATTGAATATCAATATGTTTTGTCTTTGAATGATGATTCGAGTTCTTCACCAGAAATTTTTCACTCTAAATGTCACAATCTATCCTTACAGCTTGTTGTACCAACCCAATACCTGAACACAATCTTTGTAACCATATTGCTTCCTTACTTGCATGAGTGGTTTCCATGTATTCATATTCTATAGTTGAAAGTGCCACTATAGCCTATCTTTTGCTCATCCAACTTATTTCTCCTCCAAACAAGTTAAACACATACCCACTTGTAGATATCCTACGATCCATATCTCTAGCCCAGTCTGCATCCACAAAGCCATGTATATCCACCACTTTTTCCAATCTTGGTATTCCTTCATAGCACAATCCATAGCTAGAAGTGCCACGCAAATACCTTAAAACCATTTTTACTATTGTCCAATGCTCCTTCCCTGGTTTTGACATATACATGCTCAAAACTCCCACTACATGTGCAATGTCCAATCTAGTAAAGACCATTTCATACATCAAACTGTGAACTGCACTCGCATATGGAGCATGAGACATGTCCCCCTCCTCTTCATGTGTAGCGCCCCACCTTTTCTGGCTACCAAGGCTTAAACGCTCTTAAAAGAAATCTATAACACCACTTTGTACATAACTCATACAGGTATTATATAATCCACATGCATTTAAAACAAGTTAAACACATTTAAGTTCAGAGTAAAACATATTATTTACTGCTATAATTAACAATTAATATCGTTTCATATTAATTCATATACACAACGGAAATCATGATAACATAAGCAGCAAAATCATGCAAAACATGATTAAAGCATAATCAGATACTTATCTTTTAACAGTGGTAGAATCCACCAACCAAGTGTAGGCCTTCCATGAACCTCCTAGCCTTAGACCACACTGCTCATCAGCTCAGCAGTGGGTCACCCCCGAGCTGGGACTAAACTCCGCCCCAAGGCAAGGAATCCTAGGCTAGGCTGAGGTTACAAGGAAAACAACACAGAAAATCTAGAAGGATTCTTCCCAAGATGCCATCTTACGCCCATTGCTACCAGAATCTCATTCCCCACATGCCTATTCCGCCCGGGAGTATACACCTTCACAAGCACAATCCATCGGTTCTAACCTCCCTCTTTAGGTCTCGGCAACAGGTTGGAACAGGAAGTCTCAGAGCCCGAAGTTGGTGCTGACACTCTCTGGGAGAAACCTCTTCCAACAACAACCACCTCTCTCACCTAGAGAGATCACACACAGGCTCAATCACAACTCGCGCTGGCCATCAAGCCATGTGTAGTCCAGATTTGCATGGTCACCTTAGCCAACCAGGAATACAAGCACAACCTCTCAAACAGGCTCAGCAATGGCTCGAGGCCTCACAGTGATGGTTCACGGGAATGCGTGATGAGTAATTCCCGCAGGGGTTGACACAGACTCCACGGCTCAGAACAGAGGTGAAACTGGCTCTTCAGAAACAAACCCAGGCTTCTCAGCTCATAGAATAGAGGTGTTCACGGATTTACAGAGCCAAACACAGGCTTTCCAACTGGTTCAACAATGGCAGAATGGTTCAAGGTCACGGCTTCAGGACTAAGCCTCCACGTATGGGTTCGATCAGTCGGACAGAGGATGCACATGGATTATCAAAGACAACACGGGATTTTTGACTCTCGGGAATGCACGAGGATTTCTCTGCAGGGGTTGGGTTGGTCATACTATCCAGGGATCTGTACACATTTAGGCAATCGGGTAGAATGGAGGAGTAACCCTTCTCATGGCTCATCCTGGCTATTTTATTCGCATGTGCCAGGGTTGACACTTATCACCCATGGAACTGCATGCATTCCACCAGCATGCATCACCCTTGTACGTCCTCCCCTTTCCAAGAAATTAGGATAAACATAAAATGCACATGTCTTTTTGGAATAATATTAAAATATTATTCACAAGGCTTAAGCCCACTAGGCTAAACACTTAGCCCCTTTTCCCACCTTCCAGCCCCTAATTCCTTGCCTTCTCTGTGGAATCTCAGTCCCCCTTCACTCATTCATCGTGGTTGGTCTGCACCTGGCGTTGTTTACAATTTTATTAAATGTTCTGCATACATACAAGTACAAAATCAGGCCCTTGGCCTCTAACCCTTAGGCTCCCTGGCCTAACAAACACATAAGCCACCAACTTATAAAAACTTGGCTCACTAGCCTATAAAACATAATTACAATTTCTTTCAAAACATGGTTTGCAACGGGGCTCGGCCTTGGGGACACTACAGTCCCCCTCCCCTTATTTTTGCAATGTCCTCAGTGCAACTTACACTATCTCTGCAAGCCTTTCAAAATTTTCAAAAAGATGTGGGTACTATGCCCACATAACCTCTTCATGCTCCCATGTCGTGTCCTCAGGACCGTACCAAGTCCACTGGACCTTTACAAGATCTATGGCTCAATTCCAGCGTTGTTTTCTTTTCCTATCCAATATGTGCACAGGATGCACTTGCAGGACACCTTCTGGTTCCACCTAAACCACATTCCAATCGATAACATGATTAGCATCAGGTACATATTTCTTAAGCAGTGAAACATGAAACACATTATGTACAGTCATAGATGCAGGTAATGCAAGCATGTATGCAACTGGACCAATCCTTTCCAAGATCTCAAATGGCCCACAAAATCTTGCTTCCAACTTGGCGCAACTTCCCAGCTTCAGGGAACTCCTGTTAGTTTTCACTTTCAGGAAAAACATGGTCACCCACTTTGAATTCTCTATGGGTTCTGTTACTGTCAGCATAACTTTTCTACCTATCCTGGGCAGCTTTTAGATTTCATTTAATTTTTATCATTTGATCTTCCATCTCTTTGAGCAGTTCAGGCCCAACTATTGCTCTGTCAGCTGGATTATCCTAGCTCACTGGAGTGTTCACTTTCTTCCATAAAGTGCTTCGAATGGGCTCATCTTCAATGATGCATGATACCCATTATTGTAGGTGAATTCTACCAAATACAGGTAGTCTTCCCACCTTGATGGTTTATCCATCACATACATTCTCAGTATGTCTTCTATTACCCTGTTAACCCTCTCTGTCTAACCATCAGACTCAGGATGATACGCTATACTAAAGTTCAGATTCATTCTGAATCCTTTGAAAAATCCTTTCGAGAAATTTGAAGTGAATTTCGAGTCCCTATCAGACACAATTGTCTTAGGAATTTCGTGCAAGCGTGCAGCTTCTTTTAAAAAGATATCAGCAACATTTCCTGCCCTGTGAGTGGTTTTCAGTGGGATAAAATGGGCAGCTTTAGTAATCTTGTCCACCACCACCATGATTGAATCATGTTGCTTGCTTGTTCTAGGTAGTTTGGTGATAAAAACCATTGTTACCACGTCCCATATCCATTCAGGAATGGGTAAAGGTTGCAGCAACCCTGTTGGGTCCCTGTGCTCAGCCTTAACCTTCTGGCACTCCATACATCTGGTGATGTATTCAGCAATTTCTTTCTTCATACCCAGCCAAAAATAATGGCTTTTGATTGCTGTGACAGTCTTTTGATATCTAGGATGTCCAGCATAAGCCACGTTATGCATTTCTTTTAGAATTGCTAGCTTCAATTCTTGGACATTGGGTACATACACTCTGTTTTTATACAAAAGTAAACCATCAGTTCCCAAGGTGTAACTTTCCTTGGTCTATGGTCTCTCACGTTGTTGTAGCTTTGCTACAAGACCACTGTACTGCAAATCAGTATTTACAGCTTCCAAAATTCTATCTTTCATCTCAGTCTGGTACATGTTAATGGTTGTAGCATGTAATTCGTGCACTTTTCTGCTGAGTGCATAAGCCACCTTATTTTCTTTCCCTTTGATATGCTTGATATCAAAGTCATATTCGCACAAAAACTCTAGCCATCTGATTTGCCTGGCATTTAAAGTCGGTTGATCAAATAAATACTTCAGACCATTATGGTCTATTCTCAACTCAAATCTCTTGCCCATGAGGTAGTGTCTCCATTTCCTCAAGGCGTGGATGATTGCTTCCAGCTCTAAATCGTGAGTGGTATAATTCCTCTCATACTCCTTCAATTTTCGGGACTCATAACAAACTACAAATCCCTCTTGGCTAAGAACTCCTCCCAACCCTTCCTTACACGCATCTGTGCACATAATGTAATCCTTATTTGGATCTGCAATCTTCATTATTGGAGCGATGGTTAGCAGTTGCTTCAATCACTGGAAACTGCTCTCACATTCTTTAGTCCACTGAAACTTCCTCTCCTTCCTTTCCAAGGAAGTGAAAGGGTGAGCTATCTTTGAGAATCCGGCTATAAACCTTTTGTATTAGCCTGCCAGACCCATAAAAGATCTAACTTCTACCACATTCCTTGGCACTAACCATTCTCAGATGGACTCAACCTTTTCAAGATCCACAATGATCCCCTCTTCTGAAATAATATGTCCCAAGTAATGGATCTGCCTTTGATAAAATGAGCACTTGCTCAGTTTTGCGTGCAGCTGGTGTTCTCACAACAACTGTAGCACCATTCTCAAGTGTTTCTCATGTTCTTCCTCTGTCTTGGAATACACCAAGATATCGTCTAGGAAGACTATGACAAACTTGTCCAAATAATCTCTGAACATTCCATTCATTAAGCACATGAAAACAGCAGGTGCATTTGTCAGTCCAAACGGCACCACTGTGAATTCATAATGATTGTACCTTGTTCTAAAGGCGGTCTTGCTAATGTCCTCATCATTTATTCTCATTTGGTGATATCCTGATCGGAGATCTATTTTTGAAAATATTTTTTCATCCTTCAACTGATCAAAAAGATCATCGATCCATGGCAGAGGATACTTGTTCTTGATAGTTACCTTATTAAACTGCTGGAAATCAATGTGCAGCCTCAACGTCCCATCTTTCTTCTTCACGGATAGGACTGGGGCACCCCACGGTGACATGATGGGGTGAATGTATCCCTTATTTAGTAGCTCTTCGAGCTACAATTGCAACTCTTTCAGCTCTGGCATACTCATTCTATAAGGAGCCTTCGAAACTAGAGTTGCTCCAGGCATCAAATTTATAGAAAAATTGATGTCCCTCTTCGGAGGTAGTCCAGGTACCTCTTGAAATATATCCTTGAACTCTTTGAGTACCTCGTGATCTTCCAGATTCGAGACTACATCTCAGGATTCTTCTTCCACACGGGCTGCAAATAACTGACAGCCTTTCCTGTAACACTTCTTCAGCTGCATGGCTGAGATTTCTCTAACAGCCATGGCTCTGGGAATTCCTTGGATTGTTACCTAATTTCCCTCTTCGTTCAGGCATGTAAACCTCTTGTTATGGCAATCCAGAAGGGCATGGTATTGGTCCAACCAGTCCATCCCAATTAAGCAATCGTATGAGCTTAAAGGCAGAATGTTCAATTCGGCCTTAGTGCTCATTCCTTTCATGTCTACTGAACAGGACATAACCAATTCAGTGACCTTCCTTTTGGTTCCTGTGGCCAACTTCACTAGCCAAGGCTTTTCATGTTTGCTTCTCATTAGATGCAAACTATCCACCACTCTAGGATCTACATAACTATGGCTAGCCCCTGAATCAATTAAAATAATTAGTGGTCGGTTGTTAATCATACCTTCCACTTCAATCATGTGTGATTGAAATTATGCTTGCTTGTTGTCCAAGGCTATGTAGATCCTCGACATTCTGCTGCCCATATCCTCCACTGTTTCAGCTTGCTGAACAGTATGAACATTTCTCACTTTACCATTTTTATGGGGACAATCTATGTACTTGTGGTTTCCTTTACAGCCCCAACACTGAATGGGTGTCTGTCTCTATATTTGTGCTCCCTCTTCAGTCATTCTCAGCTCTCTAAATGATGGTTGTCCCTGAAGACTGTTTCTGAAAAAGGGAGGCATGTTTCCCTTCTGCCTCTGTTCCTTCTTAAACTTCCTCTGATCATTCCAATCCTTCCAAAGGATAGGCCTTTCTCCTTGTTGTTCATACAAGCATTTCACCCTTCTTATTGTTTCTTCCATAGTCTTAGGATCGTCATACTGAATCTTGTCACCAATGGAAGGTGGCAGTCCACTCAGATAGCTCTGAATTTTGACAGCCTCGTCTTTGATGAACGGAACATACTTCAGTAGTTCCAGAAAACTTTGTTCATACTCATCAATAGTCATGCTGCCCAACTTGAGTTCGAAGAACTCCTTCATCTTTTTGTCATAGTATCTTTTAGTCAGGTATTTCTTCTCGAAATACCTCTTAAATTCCTTCCAAGTGACCTCTTTCTCTCTAATGTGTTGCACCCGCACAAACTGATCCCACCACATGGATGCTTTTCCTTTTAGCTGGTACATTACAATTCTTCCTTCTGCATGGGCGGAATAATTTTGCAGTTGGAGATATTTCCTCATGCCAAGCAACCATGTCTCGGCATCTTCCTCCTTCTTATGTTCTCCATCAAATGTTGGAGGCTTAATCTTGTTCATCTCCCCTTTCAATTCATCCTTTCTAGATTTTCGGTGCTTTCTGGTAGGGGACGGGCTTGAACTACTATGTGTTTCCTTACCAGAATGCTTCGGGGAGAGACGGTAATGCCTGCTACCACTCCTCTATCTTCTTCTCCTCTCAGGGGTTTTGACACTTCTTGATCTGCTTGTGTCACTCTCTTTTTCCAATTTCTTTTTTATTCTTTCCAGGCTCTTCAACATTTTTAAGTTGAATTCACCCTGCCAATCCCTGATTTTCATGATATTTTGGCTATCATCTAGGCGATCCTGGGCATCTTTCTGCAATCTTTCGATGAGTTTCATCATATGTTCTTCCTTATCCATCTCTTTTCCATGCCCATTGGAGTTTTTTCCTTCAACTTCCACATTGACATCCTTTCCTTCTCGTTCGTCCTCTGTTTCAGGGGCAATCTGCACCTTTTCCCACTCCATACTCAGCGTTGTTTAACTGGAGTTCTTACTCTCGTTGAAATCTGCAAATGCATTGTGCAATTCAATTAGAAGTTTTTCATGCCATTAAAACTTCATGAACAATCCACAACATTTATAAGCCAACACAAACAAGAACAAAAGATGTTTCGATTCAAATAAGTTTTCTGAGCTCTCGTTCGGCTCTGCAACTTCAGGACTTCGGAACTTCGGAATCTTGGTCCACGAAGATCCAACAGTTAAATCTTCATAAAAAAAGTCACCCTTTCGCAACTCGCAATCTCGCGAGTTCGTGAGTCGAAGACCCTCGACTCACTTCCTCCAAACGTCGATACCCAAGATGCGATACGGGTATGGCTCCCTCCTCGCTAGCGCCTACTATGCATGAATATAGGCTAGGGATAAGTGCTAGCACTTCTCGCTACTCGTACCTTCGTGATTTGTGGTGTCCAACTCTGGCACCTTCCTTTCACAAAACCCCGAGAAGCAATGTTGACTTTTCTACTCGCGTCCTCGCTACTCACAACTTCGCGAGTTTCAATGTCGAGCTCCCGTGCTCTTATCTCTGAATTCCCGAGATGTGAGAAGTCAACGAAGTGTTGACTCCCTTCTCTAGGCGATGCGTGTCTGCCTATCTATCATGTGGGCCCCACCTTATGGCTCTGCCATGTTTCCACATGAGCCTCGGCTCTCGGCACTTCACGACTTCTGCAGTCGAAAGTGACCCCTCTCAACCTCTGAACCCCCGAATGCACGATAGGCGATGGGGTTCCCAATCCAACGGTCCTCCCTTGACCCAGATCCAATGGATGTCTCTGCTCCTCGTGACTTCGCGACTTCGTGACTTGGAGCACCCAACTCTTGGGCCCTCACCCTGCGAACTTCTAAGTTCGCGAGACCCGAATCCTGGATCTCTTCGGCACTTCGCCAACTCTGCGATTACCGCCACCTATCCTCCTCAGATGGACGGTTGCGATTCTCTCACAAATTTTCCACTCGTGACTTGGAGCACCCAAATCCTGGGTTCTCACCTTGTGAACCTTCGAATTCACGAGATCCCTAGATCTAACGGTCAAGCCTTCCTCCCAGATCTACAGCATAGATCTTCTCGGATTCTCGAGTTTTTGGGAGTTCGTGTATCGCGATCCCCACACTCCTGTGCTTTTCAAAAGGAATTTAAAACCTGCACACACTCCCCATATCTGACAGTCACAAGGGTTCACCTTCCCTCCCGAACATATCCTAAGGCTCCAGCATTGTTGGTGTGGAGTCCTCTCTTCCTATGGCCATAGACCACACCGACTACGTTTTCACACACCGCTAAACCTCCTGAGCTTAAAAACTCGTCAAGTAACTCCTTGATACTTCAGAGAAAACCAAGGTCCGAAATTGGCCTTCCAGACCCAATTTCCCTCACACTCTTGGTCCAAAGACTGCTCCACTGGCCCATCTAGGCTCAGTGTCGAAACCTTGGCTCTGATACCAAACTATAGCGCCCCACCTTTTCTGGCTACCAAGGCTTAAACTCTCTTAAAAGAAATCTATAACACCACTTTGTACATAACTCATACAAGTATTATATAATCCACATGCATTTAAAACAAGTTAAACACATTTAAGTTCAGAGTAAAACATATTATTTACTGCTATAATTAACAATCAATAGCGTTTCATATTAATTCATATACACAACAGAAATCATGATAACATAAGCAGCAAAATCATGCAAAACATGATTAAAGCATAATCAGATACTTATCTTTTAACAGTGGTAGAATCCACCAACCAAGTGCAGGCCTTCCATGAACCTCCTAGCCTTAGACCGCACTGCTCATCAGCTCAGCAGTGGGTCACCCCCGAGTTGGGACTAAGCTCCACCCCAAGGAAAGGAATCCTAGGCTAGGCTGAGGTTATAAGGAAAACAGCACAGAAAATCTAGAAGGATTCTTCCCAAGATGCCATCTTACGCCCACTACTACCAGACTGTCATTTCCCACATGCCTATTCTGCACGAAAGTATACACCTTCACAAGAACAGTCCATCAGTGCTAACCTCCCTCTCTGGGTCTCGGCAACAGGCCGGATCAGGAAGTCTCAGAGCCTGAAGCTGGTGCTGGACACTCTTTGGGAGAAACCTCTTCCAACAACAACCACCTCTCTCACCTAGAGAGATCACACAAAGGCTCAATCACAACTCATGTTGTCCATCAAGCCACGCGCAGTCCAGCTCTGCGTGGTCACCTTAGCCAACTGGGAATACAAACACAGCCTCTCAAACAGGCTCAGCAATGGCTCGAGGCCTCACAGTGATGGTTCATGGGAATGTGTGATGATTAATTCCCGCAGGGGTCGACACAGACTCCACGGCTCATAATGGAGGTGAAACCGGCTCTTCAGAAACAAACCCAGGCTTCTTGGCTCACGGAATAGAGGTGTACACAGATTTATAGAGCCAAACATAGGCTTTCCAACTGGTTCAACAATGGCGGAATGGTTCAGGGTCACGTCTTCGAGACAGAGCCTCCATGCACGGGTTTGATCAGTCGGACAAAGGATGCACACAGATTATCAAAGACAACATGGGATTTTCGACTCTCAGGAACGCACGAGGATTTCTCTGTAGGGGTCAGGTTGGTCGTACTATTGAGGGCTCCATACGCATTCAGGCAATCAGGTAGAATGGAGGAGGAACCCTTCTCACAACTCATCGTGGCCGTTTTATTCACATGCACCAGGGTTGACACTTGTCACCCATGGAACTGCATGCGTTCCACCAGCACGCATCACCCTTGTACATGCTCCCCTTGCTAGGAACTTAGGATAAAACATAAAATGCACATGTCTTTTTGGAATAATATTAAAATATTATTCCCAAGGCTTAAGCCCCCTAGGCTAAACACTTGGCCCCTTTTCCCACCTTCCAGCCCCTAATCCCTTGCCTTCTTTGTGGAAGCTCAGTCCCCCTTCACTCATTCATCATCGTCGGTCTGCACCTGGCGGTGTTTACAATTTTATTAAATGTTCTGCATACATACAAGTACAAAAACAGGCCCTTGGCCTCCAACCCTTAGGCTCCCTGGCCTAACAAACACATAAGCCACCAGCTTATAAAAACTTGGCTCACCAGCCCATAAAACATAATTACAATTTCTTTCAGAACATGGTTTGCAATGGGGCTCGGCCTTGGGGACACTACATCATGTGTCTTGGGACACTGATCCACAAATAACTTTACATCAACAAGAATAGGAACCTTGACCAGTTTACATTCATGCATATTAAACCTCTACAATATTGTCTCGACATATTTTCTTTGATTTAACCAGAGTTTCCTCCTTTTCCGATCTCTTTTAATTTCCATGCCCAAAATAAAATTTGAGGCACCGATATCCTTTATGTCAAATTTAGAGGACAACTGAGTTTTCACATCCTGGATAATCTCCTTGTTGTTTCCTATCAGCAACATGTCATCCACATACAAGACCAAATAAATCAAATGATCACCAATTAATTTAAAATACACACGGTGATCCTCTTTTCTTCTTGAAGCCAAGTCCCAACATATAAGTATCAAATTTTTGATACCACATCCTTGGTGATTGTTTTAAACCATACAGGGACTTTTTCAACTTGCATACCAGCTCCTTCTTTCCCTTCACAGCATAACCTTCTAGTTGCTTCATATATATTTCTTCTTCCAGATCCCCATGTATGAATGTTGTCTTCACGTCCATTTTTTCTATTTCAAAATCAAATGCAGCAGCAACAAATAACAGAAATATTATGGAGGTTAACTTGGCAATAGGAGAAAAAATCTCACCAAAATCAATTCCCTCAACCTAGGAATAACCCTTTTCTACTAACCGAGCTTTGTATTTCTCCACTTTTCCTTTTGCATTCAGCTTATTTTTAAATACCCATTTGTTTCCAATGGAAATTCTTCCGGTTGGAAACTCCACTAGACCCCAAGCCTCATTCTTATCCAAAGATGTCATTTCTTCATTCATGGCTCTTTTCCAGAGATTTGCATCCTCTAAATCCACTGCCTCCTTGATATTTCTAGGATCATCATCAGTAATAGACAAAGAAAAATTTGAATGGAAATCAGATGGAGTATATCTTTCGGGTAGCCTTCTTTCTTGAACCATTCTCCTCAATACTGGAGTAACATGTAGTACCCACTGCCTCTGCCCAGAATTCTTGCCCTAGCCCGACACCACTGAGCATGAACCTTGCTTTTTCCATGAGCATCATGTTCATCCTTTCTGCAACTCCATTCTTCTGAGGTTTATATGGAGTAGTCTTCTTCCTTTCTATACCGCACTTCTTACATAATTATTCAAATTCATTCCCGCGGAACTCTTTTCCATTATCTGTCCTTAGCACCTTAATTCCTTTCTTTGTTGGATTCTCAACAAGATCCTTAAACTCTTTAAACCTGTCAAAGACTTCGGATTTATTCATGAAGAAATATATCCAAGTATTCCTCGAGAAGTAATCTATAAATGAGACATAGTACACAGATTTTCCCAATGATGGGACCGACATAAGTCCAAAAACATCACTATGAAATAGCTATAATATTCCTTCTTCCCTCTTTGCACCAGAGGGGAATCTTACTCGATTATGCTTCCTATATAGACAATGTTCACAGAAATCAAAATCCAGAGAGAAGTTGTACATACCTTCAACCATAAATTTACCGTGTAGTAGTCGAAGACCCTTCTCTTCGATATGCCCCAGTCTTTGATGCCACAACATAACCTTTTCTCCAGATACTGTAGGAGTTCTTTCTTCTTCAACTCCAATATCAGGAACAATGGAACTATTACACCCATCACTAATAGTGATTCCTTCCAGCTTATATAGAGTTCCAAACCAAACTCCTTTCGGCAACACCATTTCTCCTCGAACCATCTTGTAGGTTTCCTTTTCAAATATTGTTTTTATCCCTGCATCGTCCATTTTTCTTATAGAAATCAAATTTCTGGCCAAACCTGGGATGTGCAAAACACCAGGCAGAGTTCTAATCCTTCCATCTATGAGCCTCAACTTGAATTTTCCTCATCCTATGATTATGGCTGTCGAATCATCACCTAAGAAAACATTACCTCCATCTTTCATATTCACAGAACCACTCCCTATGGGGAGTCAGATGAAAGGATTCCCCAGAGTCATCCAACCATGCCTCATGATCTGCATGTGTGCTTGAAGAAGCCAAGTACACATCCCCTCCTTCTTCCTTGGAGGTCTTTTCTTCTGTAGAATGAGATTCTTCAGATCCCTTCTTTTTCTCAACCTTGGATCTACACTGCTTCTTGTAGTGTCCTTATTTTCCACATCTCCAACATACCCTTACAAACTTTTCGGGAGATTTAGATATACCCTTAGACTTATATCTCCCACTTGATAAATTAGATCTATTCCTTTCCTAGGAACATCCTCTTGAAAATAATGCGTCTATGCTCCATCCTTCCATATTCTTTTTTCTCATCTCCTTTGACAACAAGGATGAGACCACTTCATCAAAATTCAAGGTAGTTGTATTACTAACTATGACCACAACCAAACTATCCCAGGAGTCTGGTAAAGAACACAGTAAACTAATACATTTATCTTCATCTGAAATTTTAATCTCGATAGATACTAACTGACTTACCACAGTATTGAAGGCGTTCAAATGCTCTGCCACCAAGTCTCCATCTCTCATCCTCAGTTTATACAACTTCTTTCTCAGGAATATTTTATTTACGAGGGACTTATACTGATACAACTTCCCCAACTTTTCCCATAAATCCTTGGTTATAGCTTCATCTGACACATTCAATAATACTGAATCAGAGAGACACAGTCAGATTGTGCTTTTTTCCTTCTGATCCAACTTTTTCCATTCATCTGTTGAAGTTCCTATAGGTGCAGTACCTAGATCTATCGTGATCCACTGATCTCTGTCCACTAACAAATTTTCCATCTTGAGCTTCCATAGCTCAAAATATTTCCCACTAAACTTCTCTATCTCCATATTCGAATTGCTTGACATTTCTTTTCACCTGAAAAATCAATACCACAGATCTCCCACTGTAAAAAGGCTTATCACAATCATGAGCCAAACCCTTGACCACAAAGGTGTCCCCCTGAAGCCAACAAAGATCTGATACAAAATGTACATTTTAACCTAGTACAATATCTACTGCAAACAGATATTCTGTAAAAGAACAGAAAAGATACAATGACAAATACAAACATTACACAAAGATTTTTCCCATAGAAACCCAAACCGGAAAACCAACATATTCTATATTCATTCATGTGTGATACATTTTTTACAGTACAATATACATATAGGAGCCAGCGACATCCAAAACCCTAACCCAATGACTTGGATTAGTCCACAACCCTAATTTCTTAACCAAAAATAGAAAACTGTCGACAAAAACCATGTGTCGAAAAACCACCTAAATATGTGACACGTTTCTCGAGGCACGTGACACATTTCCCAAGGCATAAATGTTTTTATCAGGGGCACTTCCCCCAATCCCCCGTGTGGGGGGCATTCGACCCCCTGTGCACCTGACGCATATGCTCAGAAACTACTACTCTTGCAAAGAATATAACACATACCCAACAAAGGTAAGATGTTCATGGCTACTCGGGTATGCATTCCACTCATTGTGAATGGACAATATATTGGACATGGTGTTATGGTGTTGGAATTGATGTGAAAGAGCATTGATATGGTCATCATTATCAATGGATAATATGGTATCGTCATTCAGACAAGCCCATGCATTATCAAAATCTTATTGTGTAGTCATCGTCTTCTCCCTAGGACTATAACTTTGTTAAATTCATGTGTGAGCTTCATTACATGTATTCATATTAATGTTTATATATTTGGAACAAAGAATGAAAGACATGATTTTTTAGTCCAAGAATATTAATGGTTTTCGAAGGGTAAATTGGTGATCATATCAACCCAATTGAAGATCTTTGTGTATTATGTAATTTGTACTGCATGGTAAAGAGGAGTAAAGGAGGAGATTGTTCAATAACATTGTCATTTATGTCAAAGGTTATAAAATGGATTAAATATATATGTGACCTTGGTATCATTTTAATACATACAAAAGTGAAAATTTAAGTGGAAACAAAGTTTAATAAAAGAATTAAATATAAATATGACTTTAATAAATAAGAAAAGTTGAAAAGTTAGGTAGAAGTGGAGTTTATGTAAAAGAGGAGTAAATATGAAAGTGTATTAAATAAAAAGGTAAAAGTGAAGTGGAGTTGAAAAAAAGGTAAAAGCAAAGTGGAGTTAAATAAAAAGGGTAAAAGTGAAAGAGCACATGGTATTTACCCATGGTAATGTAAAAAGTGAATTAAAAATTAAAAAAAGGAAAAACAAATTATTATTTAATAAAATTCGTGGCTTTTCAATAAGAACATGACTTTTCATATAAAACTTATGGAAAGGTATAAATAAAGAAGAGGGTTATGAGAAAAAAATGGATGTGCGGGTGAAAAAGAAATAGTTCATAGTCATATAATTTGAGGTCTGACAATAAAACATCATTCGGGAGTGATAGTAATATATTGGAAAAAGATCATATTTGGCGTTTAAAAAAGCATATTCGACAAAAGATGAAGTAAATAATGCAAAGGAAAGTTTGTGAAGAGAGAAGCAGTAGAGGTGACTTGATGATTTAATAAGAAGATCTAAACAGAAGAAGAGTCAAAAGGAATAAATTGAAGTTTGAAGATTAAAAATGCAGTGAAGGTGAAAGGGTGGAGAAAGGAAGGATTAAAGTCCTTTATAGGTTGGATCATGAATAAAAG
Organism: Picea engelmannii; assembly: GCA_009831015.1. Taxonomy (NCBI): domain Eukaryota; kingdom Viridiplantae; phylum Streptophyta; class Pinopsida; order Pinales; family Pinaceae; genus Picea; species Picea engelmannii. The sequence continues at coordinate 143,247 of ML797495.1, forward strand.
GTAGTTGCAACCTACTCAAGTTAGTGCTTGAAAAATAAGGGATTGTTGTCCCCTTGAGTTAGTGCTAAAAATATGGGATTGTTGTCTCCTTGAGTTGGTGCTCAAACCAGGGTATTATTGTCTCCCTTAATTGGTGCTCAAAATAGGGGATCATTGTCTTCTTAAGTTGGTGCTCAAAATAGGGGATTGTTGTCTCCTTGAGTTGGTTCTAAAAAGAGGAGATTGTTGTCTCCTACAAGTTGTAGCTTGTAAATTAAAATTAAGCTTTATATAAATATATAAAAATAATATTTATGGTTTTTCATGTTAAAATTATGTGTATTATTATTCTTTGTTGATCATTTGTTGTGTTTAATAAGATTAATAATTAAGTGGTGTTAAATAGTGTGAAAAAAAGTTATATTGATTCATCCTCCCCCCTCTCAATACTAAACAATATTCCAAAAATTGGTATTAGAGTGGGTTCCTTCATCACAATCTAATCACTAGAAGGAAGATTCTAAAAAATCACAATGGATCAACAAGAAGGGATGTCCTCAAACAAAGATCCATTATTCAAAGGAGATAATTATGCATTCTGGAGTATAAGAATGAGAAGTTACCTAATGGGACTGTGATGTGATTTCTAGCTATCTATGATAAATGTTATGATGTACCAGAAAATTATCCTTTAGACACAACTGCAAAGAATTTCTACAATGATAATTCAAGAGTTGTAAATGCAATTATGGGTGGATTAGCAAATAATATATTTGTCAAATTCATGCATTGTAAATTAACAAAAGATATTTTGGACAAAATACAAATCATCTATGAAGGATATTCCAAAGTCAAGAAAGAAAAGCTTCAAACATACAAAGGACAGCTTGAAAACTTGAAGATTAAAGAAGAATAAAACATTGTAGAGTATCTTCTAAGAGTAGATGAAATTGTCAATTCAATCAGAGCACTGGGAGAAGATTTAGATGACAAAATTATTGTCCAAAATATGTTGAAATCATTACCAATGAGATATAATGTCAAGGTATCTACATTGGAAGATCGAGAAAACCTTCAAAAAATTACAATGGATGAACTTCATGGGATTCTTATAGCCTATGAAATGAGAACAGGGAAAGAAAGGCCATAAAAAAGGGAAGAAACTTTCAAAGATTCAAAAGAAACAAAGAACCCTGAGCATGTTTCAAATGAAAGTCACTCCATAAGGAGGAATTTTCTTCTGTCTTGGATCAAGAGGGGTTTTGATCCAAGGGGCATTTCACCTGTCCATAGGGGGGAATTTACCACAACAGGGAGGGATGGGACTAGTACCATAGATGGTGGTTCAATATACAAAACATGTATAGTGATCACCATGTTTGGAAAGGTGAGGGTAGTAGCAGTCTGGTAGGTTGTTACTCCAAGTGGTGGATAGAATAAGGAAATTTGGGTTATGGCATGAGGTGTTAGATTTTATTAATTTTCAAAGCAGTAGAGTTACAAGTGTTCTTAGATATTCTTTTACATTAACAGTTATATCAGGTACTAAATATATAAGAAGCATATGCAAGTACAAGAGACACAATAGTTTATCATGGGAAAACCCCAAATGGGGGGAAATCCCAACCAACCTTTATTAGATATATTTTGTCAATTAATCGAACCATGAACCATATCTTAAGAGTAAGAAAATAATGAATAACCCTAGCACAATTCTAACACACAAGATGAACCAGACAGTTGTAGAATCAACACCACAAAGATGCAGTAGCAACACTATACATAAGTAGCACACCTGTTCCAAAGGGGGGCACACAAGATAAAACAACCACCAAGAATAACCAATCAAGAATCTCCAAAGTCCAGTGCAACGTTTTCCTTCCTTGCCTCGGACTAGCGCCTTATCCTTGAATGAGTGATGAATGAGTGAGTGAGTGCAAATGAGAAAGATGTCTCCTTATTTATAGTCTTCCTATCACTTTAGTTGGGATGACTTCTTCTTTGGGAAATTATATTTCCCCTTTATCTTGTCTCTTTGGGCCGACTTCTCTTCTTGGAGGTTCCAACTTTTCTTTATTCTTATCCTTTGGGACGACTTATCTTCTGGTGTGTTATTCTATTGTTCAATGGTATTTTTTTGTCTTTCAAAATCTTCTCTTCATCTAGGAAAGGTTTTCTAGAAGGAAAAATACCTCTCGTAGCTACCAAAACATCAACACTCCCTCTTAGCTAGGGAGGTTTATTTCCACAATGTCTTCTTCTACTAGTCCACAAACTAATATTAAATCAGCTAGTTGCACACAGCCACTACCATGCCATCGATAGTTCAAATAATTTTCCACAATATTCATGACTAATAAACCAATAGCACATAGCTACTTCCATCCATTCTAGTGGTCTCCATGAATACATATCAATCATTTAGTAACAAAAATATACTACCATGCTATCTAATAGTACACATCTCCTGACATAGTCCTCCCGACTGTGGTGTGACATTTCTTCTTCTTTTCCTATGATCTTATTCACACCCATCCACCTCACATGGTATGGTAAAGACTTCCTCCATAGCCTCATTCACACCTAGCCACCTCGCATGGATAGGCAAGGCTATGCCATGGTCCAAGACCATTATCCAATTCTTATTCACACCTATCACTATTACATATGAACAAATTTCCCATGGTTTTTTGTCGGTATTGCCACACTTATCCTTTGCAATTTCCATGAAAGAAAAGACTATTTTGCATCGCTATATCCACGACCCAGGTCTTCGTGGAAACAATGATGAAATATTCCCTCAACATGTCATCATCATCAAGATAGGTTTACCTTATAAATCATCGCAATAGGGACGAAAAACTGTGCCAATGTAAAAAAAAACAGTGGAAAGTTGCGACGCAAAAGCGTGGCAATAGTGACGAAAATTGATGGCAGAGACAAAACTTACGATGCAGATGTTATATGTGTGATGCAAAACTGTTGCAAATTATGATGAACTCTGGAAATTTGTGACACAAAAGCGTGGAAATAGCGACAAAAATTGATGGTAGAGACAAAACTTATGATGCAGATGCTATATGTGCAACACAAAATCGTTGCAAAGTGCGACGAACTGTGGAAAGTTGTGATGCAAAAGCATGGAAATAGCGACGAAAATTGATGGCAGAGACAAAACTTACAATGCATATGCTATATGTGCAACGCAAAACTATTGCAAAGTGGGAAGAACTTTCATCGCTATTGCCACACTTGTTCCAAAAAAAAAATCCTTGCAACAAACTATCGTTGATATTACGATGCTTCGTTTAAGTTTTAAAAAAAAAAAATACACGATATATGAATATGGTATACCATATTACATTGTGATATGGTATGCCATATTACAATGTAATATGGTATTACCATATTACAATGTAATATGTTAATACAATATTACATTGTAATATGGTATACCATATTACATTGTAATATGGTAATACCATATTACATTTCTTATCCTTTATTTTTGTAGCAATATCTTTATGTGATTTTGCAAAGGATCAATTTTGATAGTGAAATTTAGCTACCCTTGACTTTAAGATAAACCAAAAGTGCACCATGTTCTGGGTTCTACATGCATTTATTTACTTGTGCAACGAATTATCAATATTAATTAATTATAACATGCAAATGTGGCATGTTAGTTCCTTCATGTTTTAGTAGAGAGTGACTCCACTTTCTCAACAAGATGCAAGAAGTTCTTTTTAAAAACAACTTAGGATAGTGATTTGTCATGATTGGGATGGTGACCTTGGCATTCAAAAAGATAGGAAGTAATTCATTGATGACAAGTGTAGCAGGTGTGCAGGTCCATTAGTGTATGGATATTATCTGCTAAGTGGCAGACTTGAACTTCCTCTTCCAGAATAGATGGATCATATAGCTTAAGATGATTGACATAAATGATATTATGGATGTCTAGAAAGGAAGGGAAATACTAATGACAACCATTGTCATTAATATAATGTAGAACAATATAGGGACAATAGAAAATAGGCTTGAGTTTTTTATGATGCTACCCCTTAAAATATTGTTTTTCCATATACAACCAAAGTCAATCACCAATTTGAAACTAGACAAAGCCTTGATGGTGATCCTAGAGAGATTTATAATGAACTAGGGAGGATTGAAGGGAATTAGTAACCAAGGAATGAATGTTAAATAATTTATGAAAAAAGGATATTCTATACATTTTACCTCGCCTTATAGGAACTTCTATCCATAAGATGTGAATAATAGCAAGATGCAAAGAATGAGCAATGCAAGAAATTATATAGGGGTAATATGAGGGTCTTTGAAATGTACGAAAATACATTGTTGTTGTGAGGGAATCCTCCATCAAGTAGGCCTATATATCCCATGGTACATGTGAAGACCCCTATGCCTTGAGAATTAGTGTAAGGTAAAACTACAAGGTGTGTCATGTGGATTAGTGTAATGTTAGGCAAGTACAAGACAAATGAGAAAGAAAGATTAGTAGACAAACATTGCATGTTAAACACACAATTTTGACATGGGAGAATAAGCGAATGTAATCACTTCATAATAATGATAGAAACTAAACTATGAAATGTAAATAATGAAATAAAAAGAAATAATCCTAAATATCATGTAAATGATGCAATGGCTAAATTAGGAGAGTAGAGATGAGCAATTTCTAATTACTATAT
>ML797495.1:147987-173622 GCA_009831015.1 Picea engelmannii
TGAGTCTAACAATAATAATAACATCTCAACTATAAAATCATTGATAATATTAAGAGTGACAAGGAGATACTTGCACTTACTTATACGTGAGGTAGGATGGTGTATGAACATGTTTAGCTAGATACCTACATCACAGAGGTTGGAATATTACCACAAGTGAGGTAGGATTAGCAACATGATCTCTTATGGAAAAGATAGAGGATAGATGAAAAGGTAAAGATGGGAGGTTGTGGTGTTAGGGTAGTTCTAACAAATCCAAGAGAAAGAAGTTGATGACACTGGCATGACATTGGAAAAAGGCATGAGTTGACGTAAACCGACTAAGAGTGAACATGAGCATGTAGTACACCTAGGGAGGTAATATGGGGTACCTAGGGAGGTACCCAATGGGAATGTAGTTATGTGTTATTAGTGGAAGTCATTTAATATATGGGAATGTGGTAATTCAATGTAAGGTGGACTAGGTCCGCTATATTAATAAAGGCCCACTATGGTAGTTGGATGTAATAAATGTGAGAAGGCTCTCTAGAAGGTTCCTAGGAGATAGGGAGAGATATATAAAGAAGTGTAGGCAATGTAATGAAACATAGTGAAGAATATTGTGATTGTACAAGCAATGATTGCTTGAGGAGTTGTATCCTTCCATAAGGATTAATATATGGTGTTACCCTACCTCAAGGGTTTTCTCTATTTCTTGTGTTCATGTTATGGTGAATGGTTTATGGTTTATTCTTGGTATTATTGAATTATATTCACAGATCTGGTATAGGTACTTAACATGGTGACTTCAACGACTTGAATGACATAGTCGAATCACACACCAAGCAAGATTTGTTAAGGCCTAAAGAGCTAGAGAAGGTGACCGACATAGCACCAGGATAGGTGCAACAATTTATGGAACACCCAATAAGAGCTAGGGATATGGTGCAGCAGTTAATCGTCAGTCTGGTGAAATATTGGCCACATGCAGTAAATATCAGATGGATTTACACGGTTCTGATGGAACAACACAGATTTCCATGCACCCACACCTGTGAGGAGTTGTTCATTAGTTGGTCGGAGTATGATAAAATTTACCCTTTCAAAGTGATATCTTGAAATGACTGTTGGAAAACTGTTAGGAGATAACACAACGTGGTGAATTCTGTTTTTATTAATTGCACTTTAGTCGTTATTTTTAGTTAATTTTATGTTATAAATAAAATCTTCGACCAATTAGTTAAGGGTCGATGGTTTTTGCAAGAAGGTCTCTTTTATGGTTTGTTAAGAATTATTTTGAAGCTACCTTTAATTGAGAAGTCCTTTTGGACCGGAGACAAGTTACATTTTCATCAAATGCATGTGTGATTGGACGTGGAGAAGAACTATTTCCTATCTTGTCTCATGAATGGATGATGTAATGAATAAGAGCTATTGAATCTACTGTTAAGTTATCTGATGCAATGTTTTACAGTTCTTTTCTTTAATGATGAAGATGAATCGTTGTGTTATTATGTGATGGATGATTAGAGTAGGTGAATTATTTTTCTTGCCATTATCTTATCACATACGTGTTTTATTTCTGACAATTAGTATCTGAGACATTAATTGGATGCTCACATGGTTAACATATTAGTACTAGTCATGTGGTATAGAATTGTCATCTGCATGCTTGAGTAGCAGGTTATCCCAAGATTAGCCTCTTCTCCAGTATTTAGAACCTTTTATGGTTTTGTTGCCAAGTTGGTTTATACTGGCTTACAATATTGTATCGGTCTCACCTAAGAGAAATTGAAAAAAGAGAAAGTTTGAACCGAAGGAGAGGCCTTCACAAGAAAACGTAAATCCCATCAATTAATTAGACAGATCGCAAGATCTAGAGAAATATTCCACCACTAAACACTGTAGAGTCTAATTGGGCCTCAGTGGTGGGTTTGGTTCCTATTGTTGAACTAAAGGGATGTAGGACCCACCAACATATCCCTCAGCCACTTCGTGCATAATTGGAACCCATGCTATCAGGAAATGAGTGGAGATCTTTTTTCCGAATAGCCTACAGAGTATCACAACTACATAAATAATATGGGTATCTAACGATGTTGTGGCATAAATACCATGAGCATCAGATTTGAATTTTTTCGGGTGCTCCCACCAGGTCTTGATTATATCTAGATAGGTTTTATCATATTGTATACACTCGTGTTGTTCAAACTCCAACAGGAAGGCAACATTGTTATTATATTTAAAGTCGGAGGATATCTTATACATTACTTGTATGTGTTCTGGTCGAAAGACCCAACAACAACCTTTTGAGAGTTGTAAATTCTCTGGGTTTGAATGTCGACATTTTCCAGGGCCCAGCCTATCATGTCATTATATGGCATGAGTCTTAGTCGCACAGCTATTTTTTGTAGCTCTAACTGAGCTATATCCCTGATTTTAGTTGCATGAGTTTTGCTCACTTTGTCGCCTGAATACTCTGGGCAATTTATAAGCTCATGCTCCAGAATATCGAACACATGTGTCCAAGATTTCATGGTGTCAGTGGCTCTCGGTGACGTATCTGACAGAACGTCTGCATTCGGATTTGCACTTTCACCAACTTCTTTAGCCATCTTTCGTGGTGCCATGATATTGATAAAATCGGAACGGGGTTACCTATTACAGGGGGATGTGTGAGCTTCTCAGTTGGCTAAAACTTACGATTCTGCGACAATGAAAATAGAATTCAAAATCAAGCATTCGTATTCACCTCAGGTGTATTGATTCGAGAATACCTTTACTGACGAAAAATTTATTTACTTTAATGAGAAATTCTAGCTAGCGATCTGCAATATATGTTAAAATCATTACCATTGTTTTTTGATAAATTCCATTAATATCGACGGTTCGCGATCGGGAGTTTTGGATGAAACAGATTTGAAATTTCTCGAATCGGGAATCGGTGGAAGGTTAACTATGAGATAATATTGTTTAGAACATTAATTAATCATGTTTAACTTTAAGTGCTTTCGGGTATTCAAACTTCGGGATTTTTCAAAGTAGCTTGAGATAGAATCCATGAAACCTGAAACTACGAAAAGATTAATTATTAGATAATCATTTTTTAATTTTCAATTAAGCCTCTTTAAGTTTCAAGTGTTTAGGAAGTTCGAACTTCGGAGATTTCAGGATGTGATGAATGGTAAAGGTCTGAACTCCGAAGTGCGAAATTGTTGACTATCTTTTAATCAAGATTAACTTAACTAATTAATATCTAATATTTCGGCATTTTGTTGCTTCGTGTGTTTGCAAGTTAGCTCTTTATTATATTTTTGAAAGGACATTACCGACATGTTGCTTAGAATCATATGAATCTTCAAATGAAAAGGTCGGAAATAGATGTCACGTGTCAACCCAGGGGACACTCAAAAGGTACACGTGTATCGTGACTCATGTCCTTTAAAAGTTTATGGAATAGTGATAATGGACACTTTCGAGTTTTGGGACTTCAACCATGAAGACATGTCGAAACACCCGAAGCACGAAGCTCTGAAGAAACCTTTAGTGATTTGATTCTTAACAATCAGGTGGATCCAAAACTCAGGGAAAAAGGAGATCGTTCAATCAATGGGGAACTATATCAATGACGGATAACATTTGCACCTTATGACTAGCAGTAAATTTGATTTTAAACATTTGAAAGCTGATTTATGAGTTATTATTTAGCAAAGATGAAGTTTAAGAAAGTAAAGCTCAAGGTTTAGGATTATATGTGTTCCAACATAGGCTCCATTTGGGGATCACATCTCCCTACAAGGCATGGAAGAACAGTAGACCAAGTTCCTTTATTGGCTAAATGGAGTCATCATTGTATTTATGGGGAAAACCTTTGGGGAAAAATCGTACAGAAAAAAATTGGACTTCATCCGAGTCTCAGAAAACCTTCAAAACACATTTAATAGTTTACCTCAATTTAGGCTATTAATAATTTCCTTTTCCTGAAACTGAGTTTGGATTTGTTTAGGATAATCAAAACAACTTTAACTGAACTACCAAACTTTGGTCGATTTCGCTCGCATCAAGGCAAAGTAATTTTAACAATTTATTTAGAGAATCCCTTATCGGTTTAGAATGTAAATATTACTGGAAAAAGAATCAGATACCAGAGTATGTTTATACATGTATGACAACCTTACATATATCATAGATATTGCTTCACTTCCAGCGAGCATTTTTTAGTACCCCGGTGAAGTTTACCTCTCCGATTAAATTTCCTTTCACCACTTCAATTAGCATTTTTGCATTTTATTGAGATGAGGGCAATCGTTTCATGAATTTCCTTTCATCATCTCTTTTGGAAAAAAATGGGGGCAATCATTTTTATGAATTTCCTTTCACCATTTGTCTTGGACTAGATGGGGGAAATCGATTTACGAATTTCCTTTCACCATATGTCTTATATTTTTTATAATTTGGAAGTGAGGGAAATCAATTTGTATGTATTGTACGGGGATGATATATGCTTAAGATTTTAAAATAAAGGTCTTTCAACCATTTTTTATTATACTCTGGACTAAATCTCTCCCGATTTTCAATACATTTTTTCCTATAGGGAAGAATTTATGGGGATTTTTCATTTCCAGGGATTAACCTTGAGTGAATGTATCAGTTAAAATCCGATAGAAGAGCTAAAGTTATCAATATTAGCCTAGACATACTTTATTTCAGTTAAAATCAGAGGAATATAAAGGTTTTTGGCTAATATTGTTTTGAAGATATGCTTTTAAGCTTTCTGAGTCAAGGCAAAATTCTTTCTTTCTATGAAGACTTAAGGATAGGTAGTGAAAATTTTAAAAGAGAAAAAGCTCGAAGATAGGAAAAATGGAACAGGGCAAGGACTCATATGGTCTGACGCAAAAGAATCTCATTTCCGACAGTTTGCTTCTCAATTGTCCAACTTCTCCTTTTTAAGCCCTTTTTTATTCTTATTTTCTTTTCCTTTTATTTCAACTTTTTGTTTTATTTTCACTTGACTCGGAAGACTACAAATTTTCTGACCTTTGATCAGTTGATTATATTTACATGAATAGAACCTTGTTTATATCCATTAAGATTTCCTTTAGTATTTTAGCTTGAACAATAATCATAGAAGTTCACACCTCAGATTTCGTTTACATTTTCAATCAAACCAATTATTAATTCATCACCTATTTTGAGAAAAGAAAATGTATTGAAAAATGAAATTTGGATTCCGATACCTCCTTATTTCTCATCCGATAATAAGTATTCTGCAAGAGTATAAAAAGAAAAAAGAAAAAAATTCCGCAAAATAGAAATTATATGCAGTACAAATATTTATATTTTGTTTTTATGATATCGAATAAAACTTGGTTTATTTACAGCGTAGAAGTAAAATTTAGATATCCTACGAAAGAAAATGGAATTGCAAATTCAAACAAGAAACCAAACCAATATCTACAATGATAATGTGAAACATGATTATTGCATAAAATGTTTTAGATAACGCCCATTGATAGGGGCATCAATTTTTTTCCTGTCAATATTTTCCAGTAGGAATGAATTCTTTCCCTCTATAGATGCAATCATGAATGGTTCGAACAAGAGATGATCAAACTTGTCGTGTTTTCCTGCATCTTCTTTTCTGGCATCCTATTTTAAAACTAGATCACCAGGAAGAAACTCCATGTCTTTTTATATTTTATCGAAAATGGATTTCATATTTTCTTGGTATCTTTTAAGTCTGTCATCAACTTCAGCCCTCTTTTGTTGGACTTCGATTATTTGGTTTATCCTCTGCGTTACATCATTTGTCTCTTCATTTGCATCTTGCCACAGCTTCATTACTAGAAGAGAGAGATTGATAGGAAGGATAACATCAGTACCATAAACCATTTGGAAAGGGGACATACCTATTGATTTCTTAGTGTCGATCTGGTTTTCCCATAAGGCGTACTTTAGGTGAATGTACCAAGACTTCTTATTCTTCGTTAATACTTTCTTGATTATATTCATCAAAATCTTGTTGGACGATTCGGCCAACCCATTTTCCTGAGGATAATAGGTTGTAGAATGTCCTAGCACAATGTTGTATTTTGAAAAAATCTTATCATTTCCATATATTTTAAATCTTGATCTTTGTCCGTAACTATTTTCCAGGGGAAACCAAATCTGGATAGGATGTTCTCTTCCAAAAATTTTATAACTATCGAATCTATGGAATTCCAAGTTGGAATGGATTCAACCCATTTTGTGAAATAATCGGTACCAATTAAAATCCATTTATGTTGGGCGCTTGACTATGGGTAGATTTCTTCGATGAAGTATAGGCCCCATTGTTGAAAAGGAGCCTCTATTTTGACTGGGACTAAATTTAGTGGGGGGAGATTTTGTTTTCCAGAGAACAGTTGGAAAGGGTTGCAGGCTCTGACCTTGGAATTCACATCAGTAAATAACCTTGGCCAATAATATCTGGCTCTTAGAATTGTATAGGTTGTTTCCCTCCATACATGATGTCCTCCACACACTCCTTCATAAAATTCATTTATGACATTCTCGGTTTCCAGTTCTGTAAAACAACGTAGCAATAAACCTAAAGGATATTTCCAGTACAATTGACCTTCAATAATACAGTATTTAACTGCGTGCAACTTCAACATTCTTTCTTTGGATGGAGTCATGTCACTCAGGCATTGAAGGGTGAGGAGGTATGAAACAATATTGTGATACCAATCAGAGAAATAAAATTTATCTACGATCTGGACTGTAGGGATTTGATCATCAAGTTCCTCTATGTATGGGATATATTCATGTGATTCCAAGTGGTTAATCTTGAGTGCCCTGAAATTTGACTCTGCTAACAATTTTTCCAGGCCCTGACCTTTGACTAGCTTGGTCGGTTTTACTTCAATATAGAATTCCTCAATTTTGGATAACCACTGACCTCTCCTACCATCAATGTTTGGTTGTACCAAAATAAATTTGATAGAGCTTGTTGGTACATAAGCGATTATTTTAGAATGCAGTACATATGTCCTAAAATATTTGAGAGTCTCACCATAGCGTAGGCTTGTTTTTCTAGTATATTGTATCTTAATTCAGCGTCTTTGAGACTTTTACTGAAAAAGGAAATCAACTGCTCGAAACCTTCTTCATTATTTTGGAGGAGTACCACTACGATAGTATGTTCAGATGCGAAAGAAAAGATCAAGAATTCCTTAGTATAGTCTAGACTAGCTAACATTGGAGCTTCACTTATAGCTTTCTTAACCCACTCGAACGATGCTTTTTATTCAATAGTCCATTTCATTTCATTATCTTTCTTCAACATATCTGTGATTAGTTTGACAATTTCAGCAAAGTTAGGGACAAATATTCTCAAAAAAATTATCTTTCCTAAAAAAGACTAGATTTCTTTCTTATTTCTAGGAATTTTTATCATGTCAATAGCCTCGAATCGCTTAGTGTCAACCTTGAGACCATCCTTTGAACTTATATGACCCAAGAGCTTGCCTTCTTGCATAGAAAAATTTGAATTTTTAGGGTTAAGCGACAAACCAAACTTTATGCATTTCTCGAAGGTTTGCTTAAGATGAACCAAATGTTCTGCATCAGAATTGGAGAAGATTGTTAGATCATATAAGTAAATAACCACAAATTTATCTCTCTCACCAATGAAAGCTATATCCATCACTCTTTGGAAAGTGGCCCCTGCATTCATCAAACCAAACGACATTTTATCATACATGAAAGTTACCCACAGAGTATTGAATGCAATTTTTTCTTTATCATCTTCGTGGATAGCAATTTGGTTATAACATGAGAAACCATCGATCATCAACATTTTGTTAGCTCCAACTAATTTTTCCAGGACATGATCCATTTTTGGCAGTGGGTAGTTATCCTTCAGGGATGACCAGTTTAAATTCCTGAAATCCACGCAAAGCCTTATTTCTCCACTTTTCTTCCTAATGGGTACCAAATTTGCTACCCATTCAGAATACCTAAGTGGAACGATAATCTTTGTGTCGAGAATCATCTTGACCTCTCTTTCTATTACTGGTAAGAGGATAGGATTTATCTGTCTCAATTTTTTCCTAAAAGGTCTGATACCATGCTTCAAAGCAATGTTATGTTCAATTATAGAGGTGTCATAACTTTTTAAATCATCATAGGACCATGCAAAGACATCTTTATACTGTTTAAGAAATTCATCATATTTATTCTTCACCTGGGTTAGGAGGTATTTAGATATCTTGAATAGCTTAGGATCTTCTTTAGTTCCAATATCGCAGCCTTCAACCTCTTCAGGCTGAGGACATAAGGTAGATTTTAAGGGTATATCATCTTAGTCAAACAATCTCTCTAAAGGTATCAGACCTCTGGGGATCTGCTTGTTTTTAAGCACAAGCATTCAGTGATGTGCGATCTTATCCTGGAATTTTTTAGGATATTCTCCTTCCTGCATGATCCAGATAGGATCGTTATGATTCTCTTGATCTATATGAGTCTTAGAGAACTCATCAACCATTTCTAGGAACTGTTTAATCTACTCGTCATCTTCAAAGACCTGCCAGTGTTGCAAATTATTTGGAATTCAAGGTATGTGTCTCATTTCTATATGATATTTCATCTTTAGGACAGTAGGCGACACAAACGTCGCAGCTGCTTTGGATAAAGAATCTTCCTGCTGATTTTCCATTCTGGGAATGTAGTGAATGTTAAAGGACGAGAAGAAATTCTCTATCAAATCCCAGGTTCATTTTCTGTATGACCATAGACTTGGATGTTTATCTTGATATTGATTCTTTATTTGTTTCACTATTAGCTCTACACCACCATAAACTATTATATGTTCAGTTTTTAGCTTCTTGGTAGCCTCCAATCCTAAAACTAGAGCTTCGTATTCACAAACAGTGTTTGTATAATCAATTTCCCATTGTAAAATGTATGAAAAGGGGATAACATATTCCTCTCTAGGTGCAACAAATAACACTCCATCCCCCACCCCTTCGCAGGATGAAGCACCATCGAAAAACAAATTCCATACTCCTACTCTACTATTTACATTTTTCTTTGGTTTTTCTATTTTTTTGTTTTCTTCTTTTATACGTTCCTCAAAATTATCATCTATTGATAAAATACAATTTCCTAGATCCTGATCGACAACATAGACTGGATAATTGTTTGGGTTTTGGGGGTCACTTACAGTATATTCCAGTTTAGTCTCTTTGTACAGTCGAGTAAATTATCCACCAAAAATCAGGATCGTAGCATACGTCATTCCTAGTTGAAGTGATCCTCCAAGTTTTGCACCCCAAGACCTGGATAGAAGCATCTCATACTTGGTAGGGATGGAAGCAATGACTACATCCATAAGAATACTTTTTACAGGAATCTATGCAAGATTCATTACCAAATCCTTGATCATGCCATGACACTTAAAGTTTTTTGAATCAAACGAGTATAAGTCCTAATAAGGTCTAGGGATTTCGAGGCCTAACTTTTCCATAATAATTTTAGGCATTAAGTTATGAGAGGCATGTTGGCACAGGGGTAGACCCAGGGTTCAACAGTACAACAGCGCACCAACAAAACCCTAACTACCAGCCCTTTCGACAACACCTACGAAGTAGATGAAGTCTCACCCGAGGTAGAAGCAGGGGTGGTTGCAGGACTCAGGTGTTCGCAACCTTAGTGGGGACACAGATATGTGATTCTAATACTTGATAGAGCACTTAACACCATTAGTTCATCATTAACCAATATCTACTCCGCAAAGAAAATAGAGCATCGTAGCATTCACCCTGATCTAATGTATTTAAGCACTTAGCATAAATAAATGGATCAGATCTAGAAGATTCAAGCACTAAGCACATTCACCTATGTCAGATATAACATCCAAATTCATCATAAGCACAAAGAATAAATAGATCTATCTATCTATATCAATAACTTAGCAAATAAAAAATAAATACACCAACACATTGCACAAAGTAGAGAAACACAACATATACATGGTTCACCCCCACCCTGGGGCTACGTCCACCAACTCTTCTTCTTTATTAGCTTCAATCAGTTATCTACATGCACAGAGCCACAAAAACCCTACTCCACATAGGACAAGATATTTGTGCACACCTCACCAGATCCTCCTTCCCCGAGCTAGGTCTAGCACAAAGCCTTTCACAGTCGGTTACAACCACTTGCACTTAGCTCTACAAGTTTCTCACAATATGCACAAAGAATCCACAAACCATAATTGCACTTAGCACTTAGCTTATTGGCCAGCTACTTATGTCACCTAACTACTTATTTATATTTTACAAAATAGGCCTAAACATGGGTAAACCCATCGACAGACATCCCATACTCGTTACATAATCGCAAATCCCAAAAAGGACCCAAAAAGAAGTCGAGATCCCATGATCTCTACTTCATATTGCGCTCCACCTTCGATAGGTTGTCGAAGTCCCAAAATAGGTCAACTTGACCAAGGATCTCCCAAAAATTGGTCAAGGGCCAATAGGCCCCGAACACTCACCTGTAACTCATCCCAAGTCACTCTGGTCTGACTAGTTCTACTTCGAATGCCTTGAGCTTGGCTCGAGCTTCTTAGACTTGTTTCTATGCTACGGCCTCTTGTTGAACAAACTCTTGGATGACTGCATCATTGATAGGTCCCTCTAGACGTTGTTCAATTATAGTGACAACCTTCTCTAGCTCTGCTCCTTGGCCTTCTACCTATGTAAACAATTGATAGGCCTTATCCTGTACAGGTTGGAGCCTCTAAGTTACTTCTATAACCCTGCTCTGGATAGTGTGGATCTATTGTTGTGTAAGGCGTTTCTCTTGGGAGCACTTCATTCTTTCCACAGCTGACAGGGGCTTCAACTACACCTGTATCTTTTCGGCTTGATACATCGCCTCTTGGAGATGCGACTCCAGGGCCTTCAATTATGGGTTCTTTGTGAGTTGTTCATAGGTTTGGGCACTATGATCAGTGAGTTTATTACATTCCAGGGTAAGATATTTTAGTCTCTCAACTGCGCTCTAGGCGGTTTCTTCTCTTTGGTCTCTTACATCTTGTGGGGTCACAGGTACAGTGTGTAGATCCAAATCTGTTATACGTTGCTATAGCTATTGGATGGCTTCTGCGAGCTAGTTCACATGTTGTGTAACTCATTCTTCTACCTTGATTTCTAATACTATCACAGAGTGAAGTGATCTATTGACCGCTTCTTTTACTTCGAGTTGCTCCGCGAGAAACTATTCCTTTTTTTGTTGTAGTTGTTCTTTTTCTTCATCAAACTTCGCTTGGAGAGAAAGTTTTTCCTATTCTGCAACACTGTGTTTCTCTATGAGTACTCCTTGTAATTGTGTCAAAGCCTGGGTGGCTTGCTCTGTTTCTTCCTATGCTCGTCGAAGGCGAGCTTCGACTGTATCGACTAGGAAGAGGAGTTGGGTTGGCTCATCTCCCAATTCTAGTTATGTCGGTGCAGTGGAGACTGTGTGACTGGACAGTAGGGCCTGTTGTACCTGTTGAATTTCAGTCTCAATTCGATCATACATATCCTCTTACTTTTCTTCTTGTTTATCTATTATTTCCAATGAAGCATCTTGTAGGGATGCTATGAGGAAGTTGAAGTCATCGGAGGTGACGACAGTCTGCATCTTGGTCATGGCGGCCTTCGATTTCTTCCACGAGGAAGGTTTCAGAAGCGAACCTTTCCTCTTCTTCAGGGGATCAACCCCGTCTCTTTGATTTTGTTCGACTTCTTTGTCATCTGACTCTTCGCCATCACCTCCTTTCTCAGGTGATATGGAAGCAGTCTTGATGTATGCACTATCTAATCCTTGGACCTCTTCGGTCTTCTTTGTCCCGCTAGGTCTGGGTGTATCCTACGCAGTTTCTAGGCTGTCGATGTCGGATATATCTGCAGGGTCTGCTAGAATAAGGAGGTCCACAGACTAGTCTTTAGTGATCTCCTCCAAGTCCTCCTCCATCATCTTGTAGTAGGATTGAAGTTGTTGCTTGTGTTCGCTGGCGCGCCTTGTGATGTAAATAAAATGACAATCTGTGTTGAACTTCATAAAAGGCCTGAACCGATCTAGAGTTTTTGGATTCATGCGAGGCTAGGAGTGTATGGATATCTTATGTTGATTGTAGTAGGTATTAAAAACAACATTTGACTACCACTATTTATTCATATCGCTTGAATACCAAAGGGTAACGAACTTCGCGGCCAGCAATTCAAATGGCTCGATGTCCGGGAAGGTCGCACCTTCCATCATCTCCCAAGCAATAAAAGCTATAAGGATCAAGAGCCAGCTGAATTGAAATTCATATCCTTGATCATGTGCTTCTCTACAGTCGAGTTCCAATAGGTTCACCAGGTACTTCACCCAGTTCATCTGAAGGCCTTATGCGCACTTCCCTATGAGGTCGACTACAAAACCGGTGACTTGGGTAGGTTGGTTCTTTCATACTAATGTTCCTGCAATCAAATGACAGGCGAGGCGCACTGTGCCACTCTGAATAGAATCTACCTTGTAGCCTTGATTTCCCTTCTTGACATCCCCATAAGTGTCCTTGATATTCTATGCTAGAGCGCGATCCATGGATTTTCCGAGGTAAAACTCTTGTGGATCAGGTCCTTGCATACTCAACACTGTGATCCGATTGATCAGCGTCGGATCAACTGTTATATGATGGTTTAGCCACAAATAGCCACCATGGTAACAAGAAAGAAGCAACTTGACACAGGCATTGACTTCCTCGTGTCTACCAAAATGGGGAATCTTCATGACGTTCAGCAGGGTGGACTGCGCAAGGTTCATAATCCATGACTAGGGGATTATCTTTGAATTCTTCCCCTTAGTTCTGGTCAGATACTTATGTGGGGTGAGCATGTTATAGACTTTGTGATCTTTGAGGTTGAAGTCACTAAACTTAAACGCTGCAATCTTATATTGGTATGCTCGAACTATGTGTATCCCCTTCGGGAGGTAGGCCGTAACCAAAGTGTATTTGAAATCTCTGGGCACGTTGTCTCAATTTATTGCGCCACTCAGAGGTGGTAGATAGGTAGGTAATATGGTTGGGATCAATTTGGAATTCGCTAGATCATCCATGTGCTTGGTTTGCTTTTAATCTGACGGAGAGGTTGGCAGTCTTCTCGTCAATGATGCTTGTACACCTGTAGACATCAACATGAATCTTTCAGTCTTGAGGTCAATCAGAACTTATTCAACATCTTTCTCTGCAACCCTCAACTCATCCAACATACACACTCGGGGTTAACAATCTCGGGTTCGGGGAGTAACTTAGACACTGCAATAGAATAGATAACAAGACTACGATGATCATTGTATAAAATCGACTTAGTTTGTGGGCTCAAACTCTCAGTTGGCAAAAGTGTTCTTGGTGCATGGCACGATGGGATTAATAGGTAACTCAGCAATAGGTCTCTTCCAATGGGTATGAAGCCTTCATTAACTCTGTTCTATCTATTATGGTGCGGTCCCAACGATCGAATGGTGAGATTTTTGTCCATAAATGTCTTTCTACCGGTTCGAAGTGTTGGTATAATGGTTATAATGCCCCCAACAACTATATTGCTTCGCCATGGTGAAGTGCCATGTGTCGTTGTGCTGATATCCCGATGAAGCTCCAATTTTTCAAATTTTCCTTCTGCGAGGTTCCCTTTGGGACCTTCTACAACTTGTCAATCTTAGCTCTCTTCTTACTTATCTTTCTAGCCTTCTTTCTAGTGATCTTCATCTCGGTATGCCTTTTTCCGTTCTAATTCTTATCTTCTTTTGTCATAGTTACTTCGCGTTGTTGAGATTATTTTCTAGGATTCAAGAGTAATCCTTCTTCTTTATCTGGAATAGGTACTTCAATATTCTGTGGGTCTTCTAGTGTTCTTGCAACTTCTAGATCTAGGTCTCTGGTGTTAAATAGATTCAATTTGTTCTTATGTTCCTCAATCAAGTGTGTGATCCTTCCAGTCATGAATTCTTTTAACTCTTGCTTATGTTTCTCTAAAAATTCTTCTTCTTCTTGCCTACTGGCATGATCTCTTTCAATCCAAGATTTTCCTAGTAGCATGGTAAATGGGGCACTGTTCTTAATAAATTTGATAATCTCAAAATCTTCCTCTGTCGAAGTTCCATTGGCATTCATAGGTATCCAGGTGAGCTTTCCACATAGGTTTATCATCTTTCCTTTGAATAGTCTTATTCCTCCTATTGAACAAATCATAGCAGGCCTCCCTATAGCTTCCCAAGTTCTCTCTGTCATAATATTCACCTGTGTTTCCTCATCTAAATTACAATAAATGTAGAAGTCTCCTATTCTTGCTTCAAGGCATTATTTTTCTTTGAATATCTCTGATAATCTGACATGTCAGTGGTCATTCAGGGTTTCTTTCATCTGTAGCAATAATTTCTCTGATTCTTCCTGGGATTCTTTCAAAATCTTAGTTTCTGGATCTGCCCTAGGGTTTTCTTGTCTCGTGTTCATTTCTTCAATCTTAGCAATCATTATAGGACAATCCAATACTTCATGGTCCATAGCTTTGCAACAAAGACAACTGGGTCTTCTCCCAGGGCATTCCTTAGCGAGATGTCCCAGTCTTCTGCAACTGTAACATAGGGTTAATCCTCTCTTTATTTTAAATGATCCCCATCCTTTCCTGTACTGCACACTAGGATCATGGTAGCTAACCTGCAAACATTTATTTATAGGATCATGCCTCCACTTGTTAGTCCAAACATTCTTTCTATGCATAGGTACAACATATCTTTTACTATTCTTATCAGATCTACACATATCAAACATCCTTTCATCTATTAGTGCCCTAGTTTTCAAGCTAGGACAGAATCTATCAAACATACCTAGATCCATACTAGAAAAAAAAAATCCACTTATCTTACTTCTACAGAGCATAAATTTTTCAGATCTAGAACTTTTCAATATTCTTACCTTTATCAGAGGACAGAGCTTTCATATCTTACCTCTTTTAATAAAAAAATCTCACTTTTACCTTTCTCAGAGCACAAAGCTTTTAGATCTTACCTCTTTTCTTCATATCAAACTTATTTTCCTTAGCACAGAGCTTGTCAAACTAAGTAGAGTACTGTGCACTAGAGAAACTGATCTATGCACAGAGATTTCACAATTTCAGGTCGGATCTTTGCACAAAGATTCTTCTTCCTCAATTCCCAGCAATCACAGTTTCAAGTCTCGGCAACAGAACCATTTGTTCGCATAGGGGCAGACCCAAGTTTCAACGCTACAATAACGCACCAAAAAAACCCTAACTACCAACCCTTTCGACAACATCTACGAAGTATATGAAGTCTCACTCGAGGTAGAGGCATGGTTGGTTGCAGGACTCAGGTGTTTGTAACCTTAGCTAGGACACAAATATGTGATTCTAATACTTGATAGAGCACTTATCACCGTTAGTTCATCATTATTTAACAAATATCTACTCTGTGGAGAAAACAGAGCATCGCAGCATTCACCCTGATCTAATGTATTTAAGCACATAGCATAAATAAATGGATCAGATCTAGTAGATTCAAGCACTAAGAACATTCACCTATGTCAGATCTAACATCCAGATTCATCATAAGCACAAAGCATAAACAGATCTATCTGTCTATATCAAGAACTTAGCAAATAACACATAAATACACCAACACATCGCACAAATCATAGCAACACAACATATATGTGGTTCACCCCCACCCTGGGGCTACATCCACCAACTCTTCTTCTTTATTAGCTTCAATCAGTCATCTACATGAAAAGAGCCACAAAAAACCTACTCTGCATAGGACAGGAGATTTGTGCACACCTTGCCAGATCCTCCTTCCCCGAGCTAGGTCTAGCACAAAGCCTTTCACAGTCAGTTACAACCACTTAAACTTAGCTCTACAAGTTTCTCACAATATGTACAAAGCATCCACAAACCATACATGCTCTTAGCACTTAGCTTATCGGCCAACTATTTATTTATATTTTACAAAATAGGCCTAAACATGGGTAAACCCATGGGTCGACATCCCATACCTGTTACATAATCCCAAATCCCAAAAAGGACCCAAAAAGGGGTCGAGATTCTGTGATCTCTGCTTCGTCTTGCGCTCTGCCTTCGACAGGCTGTCGAAGTCCCAAAATAGGTCAACTTGACCAAGGATCTCCCAAAACTTGGTCAAGGTCCAACAAGGCCCCATAATCTAGCATGCATTTTTGAAGTAAGTGATCATGCACAGTCAATGTCATATAAAACAGAGCAAAAAAATCCTTAGTATTTTCGATGTGTGGACCAAACATAATTTTCGGTCTTTCATATTGAAAATTGATCACATCTACATGACTTTCAACATCAGAAAAATTTATCATTTTAGCAATCTATTTTTTATAAATTGGATTCTTAGCAAGCTCAACCAGCGACATGGGAATTTTAATTTTGTTTAGTTAATTTTCTAAACTCAAACCTCCAGTTTTTTTTTCAACCTCTCTGGTTGAAGTTTGTGCTTCATTATTCTTCGTTTTCTTAGTTTGTGTTTCTCTGGTTTCAACTTTTTTTGTTCGGACAACTTGTGTTTCAACTAGTTGTTTAGTAACAACTGCCTCATTTTCTTTATTTCTCGATAAAATATTTTTTGGTAGAACACTTGTAGTATTTGTTTCTCTGGGCCTTAAATTATACTTATGTTGAAGCTCTACCATTATGGATTCGGCGATTCCTTGATATGCAAACTCTCCCAGATTATTTATAATTTCCTCATTACTAAATAGGGGTTCTTGGTATAGAGATCTTTCATAATCCTGCCTAGTTAAATGAGGTTCTTGGTTTTCATCACTAAGGTAGTTTATATCCTCTTCTAACCCATCATAGTTTTTCATATCCCCTTGCATAAAAAAAATTTGTTTTAAATGGAGCCTGGATTTTTTTATCTTCGTTTTTCACTTGTCTCTGCTGGGTCTGGTGGTTAGGATTTCTCCTGAAATATTTTCTAGAGAATGGGTCAGGGTTGGCTTGGTCTGGTTCCCTTCTATATATTTTGTTTGACAAACCTTTGATTATCTTAGCCATGTCATCCATTTTTTCTTCTGAATGTTTCCCAGATCCGGAGGGTATTTCTTGTTCCCTGAATCGTTTAGGTTTCTTGGTTCCTGTATCAACCTTGGATTTTAATTTACTAGATGCCATCATGTTTGATTTTATTTCTATGGCGTTGTCTTCCATTCCTGCTAGAGTGGAATATCTTCTTTCACTTAAAAGTAGGGAAAAGTCGCACTCAAAATCCCCTGCGAAAGTTACCTTCATCCCAGGTTGACAGGGTTTAACTTCTATTGGGATCTTATGGTAGAGTTTGTTAAACCTCTAAGTAAATTTGAGAACTAACTCATAATTCCTTTTTCTTAGAGCCCCAAATTCAATCAAATAATACATATGGTCTTTCTTTTCTCCCCACTGTCTTAAAAAAATATTTTCTAAATCATCATATGACCATAGGGATCCTACCGGGAGTCCTCGAAACCAGATTCTTACTTGTCCTTTGAAATTTTTCACTAAAATCATGGAGTAAACATCTTCATGCTCAATACCAAGGATATCAACGAACTGATCGAAAAAGGTTATGTGCTATGTAGCAGTTAAATCTCCTTCTCCCATAAATTTTCGTAAGTTCTTCATATAATTTTTCAGGTAAATCATGAAGGACAGGAGGAAGGACCAAGGGAGCGTATGTGTCCTCTACCTTGGAAAAAATCCTATGGGGTGGGGGTTTTCCTTGGCCTTTTCTACCTACTCCTCTACCTCCAGAAGCAACCATCGAAAGTCTGTGGGACAGATGTTTTGAAAAAAGAGGGTTTTCAAAAACTTCTAGGGACATGAGTGGTGACCTTTCAACTTCTTCGGGATGTGGCGAAAGGAACTCTGGAAAAAGGTCGTTAGGAGATGAAAATTCTAGAAGAGGAGGGAAAGGAAAATTTGGTTTGGTTTCTTCAAACTTAAAAGATGTATAGATAGGTGAACCAACAAGGGATGAATCAGGATATAAAATATGTTCTTCATGGTTTCAGAGAGTTGAAAATTTTACTTTGGGAAAGGGTGAGGTCAACAGAGTATTAATGAAAATGGGAAAAGAGGAGTATCTTTTTCTCAGACTATTTGGAGTATTGGAAGATTCAATATCAATATTTACTTTGGGTACAATTACCTCATGGTCCTTATATCTAACATCAGGTTTATTAGTTGATGCCTTCGTAGAGGGTGCTTATTTAAAATTTTCCTTAGGGGTTGGTTCTCGATGGCCATCAGAGTTTCTTCTTTGCTTGTTCTTGCATTATCCTGGTTCTTCGCTATATCAATTTGACTCAAGGCTTCGAAGATAGATTTTCCTTCAAAATCAATTAGTCCTTTGTCTAGTGATCTCAATGTTTCTAGACAAGCTTCAATTACATCTCTGGCCACTCTCTTGCTTTATGCTAAATTTGTCTCCCAGGCCTTTAAAACCATATCACCTCTTATTTTTTCTGAAAGAGAGAGTTGATGAACATCTGAGACATCCGCCTTTGGTACCAATAAGATAGCCTATTGAAACTTAACTCGAGCTGAGTGAGCTTCTCTTTATAAAATACAAATATATTTGAGGGCAAGATCTATTGCCTAGTAGTATTTCTGGACGGCATCAACCTTCATGAAGAGATCTTGTTGGGATATTTCTAGATTTCCATTTACCTCCAATTCTTGAGATTGAAAAGTTGATATCTCTACTCATGTACCTTTAATCAATTCTAACCTGGTTTGCAACTGTTTTATTAATTCTTCCTATTGAGTGATCAAGCCTTTGATGGCCTGAGAATTCTGATGGAGCTCTTCAAGGCTTTCTTGCAGCTATTGAATTTGATGCCTGTCATAAGCTCTGACATGTTCAAAATCTTTGTTCATCTTATTTTTCACATATTGTTCCATAGTCATTGTCTTATCTTGCAATTGCCTTACCAATAGGTCCCTCTTTTTTAGTTTCTAGGCCAAATTCTCTACAAACCATTGGTTGGAAGTGGCAAAGGAACCTAATGAACCTGCCACTTCCTTAGTGAATTCTAAATCTTCTCGGTTTTATCCATCGTATATCATCCTTTTCCTTTTTAACGTCACTCCCTCCTTTTGATGGGTTTCACATTTCACGATGGACCTCTTTTTCTTATTGAAGAAGAAGTCTGAAGGGGGCATCTCTTCAGGTGCAATTTGGGTGAGATCATCTATAAAAATGATTTCGGAACTTGTATTTCTGAAAGTAGACTACAATGGTGTCAATAAAGTGATAGGGGTACCTATCTCCTTAGATGATCATTTCTCAGCAAAGTTGGCCACAAAGGTGGTTGGTGTAGAAGGTGGTGTATCATTTTCTTGTTTCTGAAAGGCTTTGAGCTGAGCCTTTCCCTACGGGACAAGTGGAGTTGATACTGAAGCTTCCAATTCCTCAGTTAAAACTTTAGTGTCCTTTGGGTTTTCCTTCATTTCATGTTTTCCAGAGCTCCTTGTCTCAAAACCCAGAGGTACAGTTTCCTGCATAGACGAAGATGATATCGGTTCTCCCTGTAATACTTTCGATAAGTTGTTTCTTTTGTGACTTTGAAAACTAAATAAAATGGCATGTTGATCTGGGGACAGAGTTTGGAATCTTTTCAGTACTTCTTCATATGACCTAGAGCCCCTGAATATTTCATCGTGTGGGTAATTATCATTCACATATCTCTTTAGGATGTATTGGGCCAGGTGGTTTTCCACGATTTTGTATGGATCGTTCCTTCTAAAATAAATGTCAACTAACTTGACATCCTCCAGAGACGCAGCCTCTACTTTGGAGTGACCAAAGTCTAATAATGAAAACATACCAACCTAAAGGGGGAAAGTTGGCCATACCTTTTTCTGGGCCACTTTCAGTTCATTGTTGATGCCCCCTGTCATGGTCTGATAAGCCACTTCTCAGCATACCAACCGATCTGGTAAAAACTTCGGGAGAGAATGGGGAGGGACCAAGCACCCGAAAACCCTGATGTAAGAAAAATTTTCTTCTATGTCCCAGTCTGCTATCTTTCCCAGGTTTCCCATGATTCTATCTGAAATCTGAGGTGGTGGGAAACCATATAAAGCTACATGATGGTACATTTCGTAGAAGAAATCTTTGGACTTGTCTTCCCATAGCTTGGAGTGATAGAAATGGATAGGCTCAGTGTTGGTCGGGGTCCATCTCCAGTTCATCAGTGAAAAATGGGTCATAAAGAAAATAGCTTCCATGAAATATGAGGACATGTAAAAAGGAGAAGATTGTCCCTTTGATTTAGCCAGCTAGTATTCAGTGATTTCCTTGGCCAGATTATCTGATAACATCTTGGCCCAGTTGAAAGAGTATCCCTTGGCCACTTCATGCATAATTGGCACCCATGCTACCAAGAAATGAGTGAAGATATTTTTTTTGAATAGCCTCAGAGAATTAGAGATACGTAAATCATATGGGTATATAATGATGCTATGGCATAAATTCCATGAGCGTCGACTCTGAATTTTTCTGGGTGCCCCCACCAGGTCTCGATTATATCTAGATAGGTTTTATCGTATTGTATACACTTGTGTTGTTCAAACTCCAACAAGAATGCAACATTGTGATTATATTTAAATTCGAGGGATATTTTATACATTACTTGTATGTGTTTTGGTCAAAATTATCCAACAACAACCTTTTGAGAGTTGTAAATGATCCTAGTTTGAATGTCGGTGTTTTCCATGGCCCAGCCTATCATGTCATTATACGGCATGAGTCTCGACCGCACAACTATTTTTTGTAGCTCTGACTGAGCTATATCCCTAAGTTTAGTTGCATGAGTTTCTCTCACTTCATCGCGTAAATCCTCTAAGAAATTTATAAGCTCATGCTCTAGAATATCAAACACCTGTGTCCAAGATTTCACGGTGTCAATGCCTCTCGGTGAGGTATCTAGCAGAATGTCCACATTCGGATTTTCACTTTCACTAGCTGCTTTAGCCATCTTTTGTGGTGCCATGATATTGTTAAAATCGAAATTAGGTTACCTATTATAGGGGGATGCATGAGCTTCTCAGTTGGATAAAACTTACTATTCTGCAGAATGAAAATAGAATTCAAAATCAAGCATTCTTATTCACCTTAGGTGTATTGATTCGAGAATACCTTTACTGAAGAAAAAATTATTTACTTTAATGAGAAATTCTAGTTGGTGATCCGCAATCTACATTAAAATCATTACCGTTGATTTGTGATAAATGCCATTAATATCGGCGGTTCGTGATCAAGATTTTTGGATGAAATGGATTTGAAATTTCCTAAATCATGAATCAGCGAAAGGTTGATTACGATATAATCTCATTTTGAACATTAATTAATTGTGTTTAACTTTAAGTGCTTTCAGGTATTTGGAATTCAGGATTTTTCAAAGTAGCTAGAGATCGAATCCCCAAAACCCGAAATTGCGAAAGGATTAATTATCAGATAATCATTTTTTAAGTTTTAATTAACCCTGTTTAAGTTTCAAGTGTTTTGGAAGTTTGGACTTCGGAGATTTCAAGATGTGATGGACGTTAAAGGTACAAACTCTGAAGTGATAATTTGTTAACTATCTTTTAATTGAGATTAACTTAACTAATTAAGAGTTAATATTTCGGCATTTTGTTGCTTCATGGGTTTGCAAGTTAGCTCTTTATTATATTTCTGAAAGGCCATTACCCGTAGTGACGTGTCAAAGATGAAATAATTTTAGACGATGTGTTGAGACCAGGGGGTGCCACGTGTTTCTTAGAATGGTATGAATCTTCAGATGAAAAGGTCGAAAATAGATGCCACATGTCAACCCAGGGGAGACTCAAAAGGTACACGTGTACTGTGACTCGTGTCCTTTAAAATTTTGTTGAATAGTGATAACAAACACTTTCAGGTTTCGGGACTTCAACCGTGAAGACCTTTCAAAACACCCAAAGAGAAAAGATCCAAATTGACCTTTAGTGATTTGATTCTTAACAATAAGGCGGTTCCAAAACTCGGAGAAAAAGGAGATCGTTTGATCAATGGGGAACTTTATCAACGATGGATAACATGTGTGCCTTATGACTAGCAATAAATTTGATTTTAAACATTTGAAAGTTGATTTTTGAGTTATTTTTTAGCAAATATGAAGTTTGAGAAAGTAAAGACCAAAGTTTAGGATTATGTGTGTTCCAACAGCAACAATGATTTTTCAGAAGATGATGAAGAAGTAGCCAACTTTGTCAGAAGGATGAAAAAGGGAAATGAAAAATATAAAGGTAAGCTTCCATTGATTTTTTTTAATTGTGATGGTATTGGTCATTTTTATAATAAATGTCCCTATAAGAAAAAGAAAATAAATGAAGAAGATGATTCTAAGAGGCAAAAAATACACAAAGGAAAAAGAACCAAAAAGAATTTTTTCAAGAAAAACCTTTGCACCAAAGAAGACAGTTCCCCATCAGATGAAGATGAAGTCAGTGATAGTGATATATAAAGGATGATATTCATGGTATTAGAAGAGTTCGATGAAGAAGGATCTGAAGAAGAATATGAAGAGGCAGAAGTTGACTACATAGAATAATTTTTGAGTGTCGTAGAAGTTATAAAAAGGGAAAAGAAGAAAAACAAGTCACTTCAAGAAGAACTAAAAAGAAAAGAGGGATTTCATAATTCCAACTCCAAAGAACTAGAGTAGATGATCACTAAATTAAAATTCCAAGTACAATAAGACAAGATAACTGAAGAAGCACACGGAGAATAGTTAGAAGAAATAGACGGGATCATTGGAAACTTGGAAGAAGAAATTGTCACTTTGAGAAAAGACTTTCAGAAGATAAACATGCATAACAACTCTAAATTTTTGGAAGATATTATTAGCAGTCAAAGGCCACATCATGACAATTATGGACTGGGAAACAACAAGATAGAAAAGGGTTGAAGCTCCAAAACAACATATCAATAAAAAAAACCAAGAAGTTACGTAGAGACAGTCATAGGGTCTCCTGAGAAAGAAGAAGACAAGAAGTTTCACAAGGAATATCACAGAGATACTCCACCACCCAGAAGATTTAGATTTTAGAATCAATAGCAATCAGAAATGAAAATTCCTCAAGAAGAAGAAGGATTTGAAAAATTAACTCCTTTTAGAATATCTTCAACTCCCAGGTATCAAACTATCTTCCTTGTACTATGTTATTCATCTAACAATTTTTGACATAAGGTTGTAAATTGCAGACGAAATAACAGGAACAGGAACAACCATGAAAATTATGCATGAAATGGTTATTCAAGAAGGCATAGTGAAACACAGAGCAGAAGCTACAATAGGTTTGAATCCTTGAGTACTGAAGTGGAATGCTACAAGTGAAACAACTTTGGACACAAGGTTAAATACTGTAGAATGAAAGTTCCTCCAAGAGAATCACAACAAAAAACAACAGTTACTAACATGAACCTCAAATAATATGGATAAGGAAGCAGAACTAGTACAAAAATGAAGAATTCTCACTCACTCTACAAGATAAGAACAAGAAACATGGTTGGTATGTAGAAAATGGTTTTTCAAAGAACATGGAAGGTGATAGTAAAGGTTTCTAACTTTGAAAAAGGAAAGAGATGGTCAGTCTATTTTGAAAATGAAAACTCATCCAGAATCATTGGAAGAGGCACGATCAAGATTGGAAGTAAGGATTCCAAGGTAGAAAATGTTCTACTAGTGGAAGATATGAAACAAAATCTTCTAAGTGTAAGTCAAATGTGTGACCAAGGTCACAAAATTATGTTGGATTCACATAAATGTGAGATAAGAAAAGAAGATTCAGGAAGAGTGGTGGCGATAGCTGTGAGAGTATAAATAACACATTGAAGCTACTTGGAGATTATAAGTAAAATAAATGAAGCTACTTGGAGATTATAAGTAACATAAAGGAATCTACTTGGACAGTATACATAAGAGATCAAGGTTCTCCCATTAATACCTATTGAGCACATTGAGTATCTTTTTTATGAAATGTTATGGGAAGGTATCATTGAAAAATATAAAGCAGTGAATCTGAAGTAGTGACTAGAGAAGTTGAAGGTTCGAAGGGTCGAGACTGTGGGTATTGAACTAGGGTTTTACTGAATACATATAAAGGTTGCAGTACTAGGAGAACACCAACATCTGTGGGACAAAGTGGGACAAAGAACGGATACCCGTGAGTTTACTGAACACATAGAACAGACTAGTTGCCAAAGATGAAGAAAAGGATTATCATATCTATCAGTGACAAGTTCCAAAGATAAGAAGAGGTTACATGATGGTCTAACAATGAGAAGGTACAATAGAGATATCTATAGTAACAAAAGGTATTTTATATGCTTGTATTAAGTAGGTAGTTGGTGAATACTTGGGGCATGGCCATGTGAGATTGATATTTTCCCATTTTATATGCTTGAATTAAGTAGGTAGTTGGTGAGTACTTGGGGTATGGCCATGTGAGATTGATATTTTCCCCTTGAGACTATTGGTTGAATGGTATATTTTGAATAAGACAGATCTACAAAGATACATTACTACTACATTGGTTGGCTATTGTTGGGTCCTATCATTGGGATTCTTATTAAGACATATTTTTTGTTACTTGGAGCATATGTGAGGGTTTTTGGTTAAGACATATTGTTATCAGTACAGGTTGTGATTCCATAATAGTGAGGATCTGATGTATGGATAATATAAAGGTTTCTTATGTCACACAAGATCGGTGAGACAGATGTATGACCCTAGTACATGGTTTTGTTAGATCTACTTGGATATTGGATGAGTATTATTTTCTATCAGATCAACCAGTTTGTGAGAAGATACATAGATCAGATAATGACACATACTCAGTGACAGAGAAAACATTAGTAATACTAGTAGAACCTTTTTTTAGTCCATGAGTTGCATCAAATAGAGGCATGGAAATTCAAAAGTTGCAGTAGGAAAAGGCGCAGACATATGCGTGTTGCAGAATAGATAGGTTATGGATCTGTAGGAAATTTTTTAATAAGATTGGTACAGGTTGAGATAGGATTTCAGTGACACTTATAATAGTGGCATAGTTGATTCAATGACTATGAAAGATTGTCTACATTTGGAATTTATACTTCAGGGAGGTTAGACGGGGAGGGGATATGTGGTTGTATCCACCTTCGGGTTGTAGCTAGAGAACATAGGGGGTTATAACCTCCTTCTGGTTGTATCCAGAGAATTGTGGAGTTGGAGCTTCCCTCAGGTTGTAGCCTAAGAATATAGGGGGTTGGATCCTCCTTCCAATTGGAGAGAGAAAACAAAGGAAGTTGGTGCTTCCAATGAATGTACTTCTTAAAGAAATACAAGAAAAATCATTCTATGGTTTTCTCCCTCTTTGGGTTTCCACGTAAAAATGTTGATGTACTGTGTATGAGTATGATTACTCATTGTTCATGGTTTATGTATTATGCACTTATTAAATGATACTGGTAAATTTATCATAAGGTTAACAACACTTATATACATTGTGGTTAAAGAGGAGTAAAAATAACTATTATTGATTCACCCCCCCTCTC
>ML797495.1:173722-190329 GCA_009831015.1 Picea engelmannii
TCCTTTCATCTATTAGTGCCCTAGTTTTCAAGCTAGGACAGAATCTATCAAACATACCTAGATCCATACTAGAAAAAAAAAATCCACTTATCTTACTTCTACAGAGCATAAATTTTTCAGATCTAGAACTTTTCAATATTCTTACCTTTATCAGAGGACAGAGCTTTCATATCTTACCTCTTTTAATAAAAAAATCTCACTTTTACCTTTCTCAGAGCACAAAGCTTTTAGATCTTACCTCTTTTCTTCATATCAAACTTATTTTCCTTAGCACAGAGCTTGTCAAACTAAGTAGAGTACTGTGCACTAGAGAAACTGATCTATGCACAGAGATTTCACAATTTCAGGTCGGATCTTTGCACAAAGATTCTTCTTCCTCAATTCCCAGCAATCACAGTTTCAAGTCTCGGCAACAGAACCATTTGTTCGCATAGGGGCAGACCCAAGTTTCAACGCTACAATAACGCACCAAAAAAACCCTAACTACCAACCCTTTCGACAACATCTACGAAGTATATGAAGTCTCACTCGAGGTAGAGGCATGGTTGGTTGCAGGACTCAGGTGTTTGTAACCTTAGCTAGGACACAAATATGTGATTCTAATACTTGATAGAGCACTTATCACCGTTAGTTCATCATTATTTAACAAATATCTACTCTGTGGAGAAAACAGAGCATCGCAGCATTCACCCTGATCTAATGTATTTAAGCACATAGCATAAATAAATGGATCAGATCTAGTAGATTCAAGCACTAAGAACATTCACCTATGTCAGATCTAACATCCAGATTCATCATAAGCACAAAGCATAAACAGATCTATCTGTCTATATCAAGAACTTAGCAAATAACACATAAATACACCAACACATCGCACAAATCATAGCAACACAACATATATGTGGTTCACCCCCACCCTGGGGCTACATCCACCAACTCTTCTTCTTTATTAGCTTCAATCAGTCATCTACATGAAAAGAGCCACAAAAAACCTACTCTGCATAGGACAGGAGATTTGTGCACACCTTGCCAGATCCTCCTTCCCCGAGCTAGGTCTAGCACAAAGCCTTTCACAGTCAGTTACAACCACTTAAACTTAGCTCTACAAGTTTCTCACAATATGTACAAAGCATCCACAAACCATACATGCTCTTAGCACTTAGCTTATCGGCCAACTATTTATTTATATTTTACAAAATAGGCCTAAACATGGGTAAACCCATGGGTCGACATCCCATACCTGTTACATAATCCCAAATCCCAAAAAGGACCCAAAAAGGGGTCGAGATTCTGTGATCTCTGCTTCGTCTTGCGCTCTGCCTTCGACAGGCTGTCGAAGTCCCAAAATAGGTCAACTTGACCAAGGATCTCCCAAAACTTGGTCAAGGTCCAACAAGGCCCCATAATCTAGCATGCATTTTTGAAGTAAGTGATCATGCACAGTCAATGTCATATAAAACAGAGCAAAAAAATCCTTAGTATTTTCGATGTGTGGACCAAACATAATTTTCGGTCTTTCATATTGAAAATTGATCACATCTACATGACTTTCAACATCAGAAAAATTTATCATTTTAGCAATCTATTTTTTATAAATTGGATTCTTAGCAAGCTCAACCAGCGACATGGGAATTTTAATTTTGTTTAGTTAATTTTCTAAACTCAAACCTCCAGTTTTTTTTTCAACCTCTCTGGTTGAAGTTTGTGCTTCATTATTCTTCGTTTTCTTAGTTTGTGTTTCTCTGGTTTCAACTTTTTTTGTTCGGACAACTTGTGTTTCAACTAGTTGTTTAGTAACAACTGCCTCATTTTCTTTATTTCTCGATAAAATATTTTTTGGTAGAACACTTGTAGTATTTGTTTCTCTGGGCCTTAAATTATACTTATGTTGAAGCTCTACCATTATGGATTCGGCGATTCCTTGATATGCAAACTCTCCCAGATTATTTATAATTTCCTCATTACTAAATAGGGGTTCTTGGTATAGAGATCTTTCATAATCCTGCCTAGTTAAATGAGGTTCTTGGTTTTCATCACTAAGGTAGTTTATATCCTCTTCTAACCCATCATAGTTTTTCATATCCCCTTGCATAAAAAAAATTTGTTTTAAATGGAGCCTGGATTTTTTTATCTTCGTTTTTCACTTGTCTCTGCTGGGTCTGGTGGTTAGGATTTCTCCTGAAATATTTTCTAGAGAATGGGTCAGGGTTGGCTTGGTCTGGTTCCCTTCTATATATTTTGTTTGACAAACCTTTGATTATCTTAGCCATGTCATCCATTTTTTCTTCTGAATGTTTCCCAGATCCGGAGGGTATTTCTTGTTCCCTGAATCGTTTAGGTTTCTTGGTTCCTGTATCAACCTTGGATTTTAATTTACTAGATGCCATCATGTTTGATTTTATTTCTATGGCGTTGTCTTCCATTCCTGCTAGAGTGGAATATCTTCTTTCACTTAAAAGTAGGGAAAAGTCGCACTCAAAATCCCCTGCGAAAGTTACCTTCATCCCAGGTTGACAGGGTTTAACTTCTATTGGGATCTTATGGTAGAGTTTGTTAAACCTCTAAGTAAATTTGAGAACTAACTCATAATTCCTTTTTCTTAGAGCCCCAAATTCAATCAAATAATACATATGGTCTTTCTTTTCTCCCCACTGTCTTAAAAAAATATTTTCTAAATCATCATATGACCATAGGGATCCTACCGGGAGTCCTCGAAACCAGATTCTTACTTGTCCTTTGAAATTTTTCACTAAAATCATGGAGTAAACATCTTCATGCTCAATACCAAGGATATCAACGAACTGATCGAAAAAGGTTATGTGCTATGTAGCAGTTAAATCTCCTTCTCCCATAAATTTTCGTAAGTTCTTCATATAATTTTTCAGGTAAATCATGAAGGACAGGAGGAAGGACCAAGGGAGCGTATGTGTCCTCTACCTTGGAAAAAATCCTATGGGGTGGGGGTTTTCCTTGGCCTTTTCTACCTACTCCTCTACCTCCAGAAGCAACCATCGAAAGTCTGTGGGACAGATGTTTTGAAAAAAGAGGGTTTTCAAAAACTTCTAGGGACATGAGTGGTGACCTTTCAACTTCTTCGGGATGTGGCGAAAGGAACTCTGGAAAAAGGTCGTTAGGAGATGAAAATTCTAGAAGAGGAGGGAAAGGAAAATTTGGTTTGGTTTCTTCAAACTTAAAAGATGTATAGATAGGTGAACCAACAAGGGATGAATCAGGATATAAAATATGTTCTTCATGGTTTCAGAGAGTTGAAAATTTTACTTTGGGAAAGGGTGAGGTCAACAGAGTATTAATGAAAATGGGAAAAGAGGAGTATCTTTTTCTCAGACTATTTGGAGTATTGGAAGATTCAATATCAATATTTACTTTGGGTACAATTACCTCATG
Source organism: Picea engelmannii (assembly GCA_009831015.1). Taxonomy (NCBI): domain Eukaryota; kingdom Viridiplantae; phylum Streptophyta; class Pinopsida; order Pinales; family Pinaceae; genus Picea; species Picea engelmannii. Next base: position 177,128 of record ML797495.1, read on the forward strand.
GTCCTTATATCTAACATCAGGTTTATTAGTTGATGCCTTCGTAGAGGGTGCTTATTTAAAATTTTCCTTAGGGGTTGGTTCTCGATGGCCATCAGAGTTTCTTCTTTGCTTGTTCTTGCATTATCCTGGTTCTTCGCTATATCAATTTGACTCAAGGCTTCGAAGATAGATTTTCCTTCAAAATCAATTAGTCCTTTGTCTAGTGATCTCAATGTTTCTAGACAAGCTTCAATTACATCTCTGGCCACTCTCTTGCTTTATGCTAAATTTGTCTCCCAGGCCTTTAAAACCATATCACCTCTTATTTTTTCTGAAAGAGAGAGTTGATGAACATCTGAGACATCCGCCTTTGGTACCAATAAGATAGCCTATTGAAACTTAACTCGAGCTGAGTGAGCTTCTCTTTATAAAATACAAATATATTTGAGGGCAAGATCTATTGCCTAGTAGTATTTCTGGACGGCATCAACCTTCATGAAGAGATCTTGTTGGGATATTTCTAGATTTCCATTTACCTCCAATTCTTGAGATTGAAAAGTTGATATCTCTACTCATGTACCTTTAATCAATTCTAACCTGGTTTGCAACTGTTTTATTAATTCTTCCTATTGAGTGATCAAGCCTTTGATGGCCTGAGAATTCTGATGGAGCTCTTCAAGGCTTTCTTGCAGCTATTGAATTTGATGCCTGTCATAAGCTCTGACATGTTCAAAATCTTTGTTCATCTTATTTTTCACATATTGTTCCATAGTCATTGTCTTATCTTGCAATTGCCTTACCAATAGGTCCCTCTTTTTTAGTTTCTAGGCCAAATTCTCTACAAACCATTGGTTGGAAGTGGCAAAGGAACCTAATGAACCTGCCACTTCCTTAGTGAATTCTAAATCTTCTCGGTTTTATCCATCGTATATCATCCTTTTCCTTTTTAACGTCACTCCCTCCTTTTGATGGGTTTCACATTTCACGATGGACCTCTTTTTCTTATTGAAGAAGAAGTCTGAAGGGGGCATCTCTTCAGGTGCAATTTGGGTGAGATCATCTATAAAAATGATTTCGGAACTTGTATTTCTGAAAGTAGACTACAATGGTGTCAATAAAGTGATAGGGGTACCTATCTCCTTAGATGATCATTTCTCAGCAAAGTTGGCCACAAAGGTGGTTGGTGTAGAAGGTGGTGTATCATTTTCTTGTTTCTGAAAGGCTTTGAGCTGAGCCTTTCCCTACGGGACAAGTGGAGTTGATACTGAAGCTTCCAATTCCTCAGTTAAAACTTTAGTGTCCTTTGGGTTTTCCTTCATTTCATGTTTTCCAGAGCTCCTTGTCTCAAAACCCAGAGGTACAGTTTCCTGCATAGACGAAGATGATATCGGTTCTCCCTGTAATACTTTCGATAAGTTGTTTCTTTTGTGACTTTGAAAACTAAATAAAATGGCATGTTGATCTGGGGACAGAGTTTGGAATCTTTTCAGTACTTCTTCATATGACCTAGAGCCCCTGAATATTTCATCGTGTGGGTAATTATCATTCACATATCTCTTTAGGATGTATTGGGCCAGGTGGTTTTCCACGATTTTGTATGGATCGTTCCTTCTAAAATAAATGTCAACTAACTTGACATCCTCCAGAGACGCAGCCTCTACTTTGGAGTGACCAAAGTCTAATAATGAAAACATACCAACCTAAAGGGGGAAAGTTGGCCATACCTTTTTCTGGGCCACTTTCAGTTCATTGTTGATGCCCCCTGTCATGGTCTGATAAGCCACTTCTCAGCATACCAACCGATCTGGTAAAAACTTCGGGAGAGAATGGGGAGGGACCAAGCACCCGAAAACCCTGATGTAAGAAAAATTTTCTTCTATGTCCCAGTCTGCTATCTTTCCCAGGTTTCCCATGATTCTATCTGAAATCTGAGGTGGTGGGAAACCATATAAAGCTACATGATGGTACATTTCGTAGAAGAAATCTTTGGACTTGTCTTCCCATAGCTTGGAGTGATAGAAATGGATAGGCTCAGTGTTGGTCGGGGTCCATCTCCAGTTCATCAGTGAAAAATGGGTCATAAAGAAAATAGCTTCCATGAAATATGAGGACATGTAAAAAGGAGAAGATTGTCCCTTTGATTTAGCCAGCTAGTATTCAGTGATTTCCTTGGCCAGATTATCTGATAACATCTTGGCCCAGTTGAAAGAGTATCCCTTGGCCACTTCATGCATAATTGGCACCCATGCTACCAAGAAATGAGTGAAGATATTTTTTTTGAATAGCCTCAGAGAATTAGAGATACGTAAATCATATGGGTATATAATGATGCTATGGCATAAATTCCATGAGCGTCGACTCTGAATTTTTCTGGGTGCCCCCACCAGGTCTCGATTATATCTAGATAGGTTTTATCGTATTGTATACACTTGTGTTGTTCAAACTCCAACAAGAATGCAACATTGTGATTATATTTAAATTCGAGGGATATTTTATACATTACTTGTATGTGTTTTGGTCAAAATTATCCAACAACAACCTTTTGAGAGTTGTAAATGATCCTAGTTTGAATGTCGGTGTTTTCCATGGCCCAGCCTATCATGTCATTATACGGCATGAGTCTCGACCGCACAACTATTTTTTGTAGCTCTGACTGAGCTATATCCCTAAGTTTAGTTGCATGAGTTTCTCTCACTTCATCGCGTAAATCCTCTAAGAAATTTATAAGCTCATGCTCTAGAATATCAAACACCTGTGTCCAAGATTTCACGGTGTCAATGCCTCTCGGTGAGGTATCTAGCAGAATGTCCACATTCGGATTTTCACTTTCACTAGCTGCTTTAGCCATCTTTTGTGGTGCCATGATATTGTTAAAATCGAAATTAGGTTACCTATTATAGGGGGATGCATGAGCTTCTCAGTTGGATAAAACTTACTATTCTGCAGAATGAAAATAGAATTCAAAATCAAGCATTCTTATTCACCTTAGGTGTATTGATTCGAGAATACCTTTACTGAAGAAAAAATTATTTACTTTAATGAGAAATTCTAGTTGGTGATCCGCAATCTACATTAAAATCATTACCGTTGATTTGTGATAAATGCCATTAATATCGGCGGTTCGTGATCAAGATTTTTGGATGAAATGGATTTGAAATTTCCTAAATCATGAATCAGCGAAAGGTTGATTACGATATAATCTCATTTTGAACATTAATTAATTGTGTTTAACTTTAAGTGCTTTCAGGTATTTGGAATTCAGGATTTTTCAAAGTAGCTAGAGATCGAATCCCCAAAACCCGAAATTGCGAAAGGATTAATTATCAGATAATCATTTTTTAAGTTTTAATTAACCCTGTTTAAGTTTCAAGTGTTTTGGAAGTTTGGACTTCGGAGATTTCAAGATGTGATGGACGTTAAAGGTACAAACTCTGAAGTGATAATTTGTTAACTATCTTTTAATTGAGATTAACTTAACTAATTAAGAGTTAATATTTCGGCATTTTGTTGCTTCATGGGTTTGCAAGTTAGCTCTTTATTATATTTCTGAAAGGCCATTACCCGTAGTGACGTGTCAAAGATGAAATAATTTTAGACGATGTGTTGAGACCAGGGGGTGCCACGTGTTTCTTAGAATGGTATGAATCTTCAGATGAAAAGGTCGAAAATAGATGCCACATGTCAACCCAGGGGAGACTCAAAAGGTACACGTGTACTGTGACTCGTGTCCTTTAAAATTTTGTTGAATAGTGATAACAAACACTTTCAGGTTTCGGGACTTCAACCGTGAAGACCTTTCAAAACACCCAAAGAGAAAAGATCCAAATTGACCTTTAGTGATTTGATTCTTAACAATAAGGCGGTTCCAAAACTCGGAGAAAAAGGAGATCGTTTGATCAATGGGGAACTTTATCAACGATGGATAACATGTGTGCCTTATGACTAGCAATAAATTTGATTTTAAACATTTGAAAGTTGATTTTTGAGTTATTTTTTAGCAAATATGAAGTTTGAGAAAGTAAAGACCAAAGTTTAGGATTATGTGTGTTCCAACAGCAACAATGATTTTTCAGAAGATGATGAAGAAGTAGCCAACTTTGTCAGAAGGATGAAAAAGGGAAATGAAAAATATAAAGGTAAGCTTCCATTGATTTTTTTTAATTGTGATGGTATTGGTCATTTTTATAATAAATGTCCCTATAAGAAAAAGAAAATAAATGAAGAAGATGATTCTAAGAGGCAAAAAATACACAAAGGAAAAAGAACCAAAAAGAATTTTTTCAAGAAAAACCTTTGCACCAAAGAAGACAGTTCCCCATCAGATGAAGATGAAGTCAGTGATAGTGATATATAAAGGATGATATTCATGGTATTAGAAGAGTTCGATGAAGAAGGATCTGAAGAAGAATATGAAGAGGCAGAAGTTGACTACATAGAATAATTTTTGAGTGTCGTAGAAGTTATAAAAAGGGAAAAGAAGAAAAACAAGTCACTTCAAGAAGAACTAAAAAGAAAAGAGGGATTTCATAATTCCAACTCCAAAGAACTAGAGTAGATGATCACTAAATTAAAATTCCAAGTACAATAAGACAAGATAACTGAAGAAGCACACGGAGAATAGTTAGAAGAAATAGACGGGATCATTGGAAACTTGGAAGAAGAAATTGTCACTTTGAGAAAAGACTTTCAGAAGATAAACATGCATAACAACTCTAAATTTTTGGAAGATATTATTAGCAGTCAAAGGCCACATCATGACAATTATGGACTGGGAAACAACAAGATAGAAAAGGGTTGAAGCTCCAAAACAACATATCAATAAAAAAAACCAAGAAGTTACGTAGAGACAGTCATAGGGTCTCCTGAGAAAGAAGAAGACAAGAAGTTTCACAAGGAATATCACAGAGATACTCCACCACCCAGAAGATTTAGATTTTAGAATCAATAGCAATCAGAAATGAAAATTCCTCAAGAAGAAGAAGGATTTGAAAAATTAACTCCTTTTAGAATATCTTCAACTCCCAGGTATCAAACTATCTTCCTTGTACTATGTTATTCATCTAACAATTTTTGACATAAGGTTGTAAATTGCAGACGAAATAACAGGAACAGGAACAACCATGAAAATTATGCATGAAATGGTTATTCAAGAAGGCATAGTGAAACACAGAGCAGAAGCTACAATAGGTTTGAATCCTTGAGTACTGAAGTGGAATGCTACAAGTGAAACAACTTTGGACACAAGGTTAAATACTGTAGAATGAAAGTTCCTCCAAGAGAATCACAACAAAAAACAACAGTTACTAACATGAACCTCAAATAATATGGATAAGGAAGCAGAACTAGTACAAAAATGAAGAATTCTCACTCACTCTACAAGATAAGAACAAGAAACATGGTTGGTATGTAGAAAATGGTTTTTCAAAGAACATGGAAGGTGATAGTAAAGGTTTCTAACTTTGAAAAAGGAAAGAGATGGTCAGTCTATTTTGAAAATGAAAACTCATCCAGAATCATTGGAAGAGGCACGATCAAGATTGGAAGTAAGGATTCCAAGGTAGAAAATGTTCTACTAGTGGAAGATATGAAACAAAATCTTCTAAGTGTAAGTCAAATGTGTGACCAAGGTCACAAAATTATGTTGGATTCACATAAATGTGAGATAAGAAAAGAAGATTCAGGAAGAGTGGTGGCGATAGCTGTGAGAGTATAAATAACACATTGAAGCTACTTGGAGATTATAAGTAAAATAAATGAAGCTACTTGGAGATTATAAGTAACATAAAGGAATCTACTTGGACAGTATACATAAGAGATCAAGGTTCTCCCATTAATACCTATTGAGCACATTGAGTATCTTTTTTATGAAATGTTATGGGAAGGTATCATTGAAAAATATAAAGCAGTGAATCTGAAGTAGTGACTAGAGAAGTTGAAGGTTCGAAGGGTCGAGACTGTGGGTATTGAACTAGGGTTTTACTGAATACATATAAAGGTTGCAGTACTAGGAGAACACCAACATCTGTGGGACAAAGTGGGACAAAGAACGGATACCCGTGAGTTTACTGAACACATAGAACAGACTAGTTGCCAAAGATGAAGAAAAGGATTATCATATCTATCAGTGACAAGTTCCAAAGATAAGAAGAGGTTACATGATGGTCTAACAATGAGAAGGTACAATAGAGATATCTATAGTAACAAAAGGTATTTTATATGCTTGTATTAAGTAGGTAGTTGGTGAATACTTGGGGCATGGCCATGTGAGATTGATATTTTCCCATTTTATATGCTTGAATTAAGTAGGTAGTTGGTGAGTACTTGGGGTATGGCCATGTGAGATTGATATTTTCCCCTTGAGACTATTGGTTGAATGGTATATTTTGAATAAGACAGATCTACAAAGATACATTACTACTACATTGGTTGGCTATTGTTGGGTCCTATCATTGGGATTCTTATTAAGACATATTTTTTGTTACTTGGAGCATATGTGAGGGTTTTTGGTTAAGACATATTGTTATCAGTACAGGTTGTGATTCCATAATAGTGAGGATCTGATGTATGGATAATATAAAGGTTTCTTATGTCACACAAGATCGGTGAGACAGATGTATGACCCTAGTACATGGTTTTGTTAGATCTACTTGGATATTGGATGAGTATTATTTTCTATCAGATCAACCAGTTTGTGAGAAGATACATAGATCAGATAATGACACATACTCAGTGACAGAGAAAACATTAGTAATACTAGTAGAACCTTTTTTTAGTCCATGAGTTGCATCAAATAGAGGCATGGAAATTCAAAAGTTGCAGTAGGAAAAGGCGCAGACATATGCGTGTTGCAGAATAGATAGGTTATGGATCTGTAGGAAATTTTTTAATAAGATTGGTACAGGTTGAGATAGGATTTCAGTGACACTTATAATAGTGGCATAGTTGATTCAATGACTATGAAAGATTGTCTACATTTGGAATTTATACTTCAGGGAGGTTAGACGGGGAGGGGATATGTGGTTGTATCCACCTTCGGGTTGTAGCTAGAGAACATAGGGGGTTATAACCTCCTTCTGGTTGTATCCAGAGAATTGTGGAGTTGGAGCTTCCCTCAGGTTGTAGCCTAAGAATATAGGGGGTTGGATCCTCCTTCCAATTGGAGAGAGAAAACAAAGGAAGTTGGTGCTTCCAATGAATGTACTTCTTAAAGAAATACAAGAAAAATCATTCTATGGTTTTCTCCCTCTTTGGGTTTCCACGTAAAAATGTTGATGTACTGTGTATGAGTATGATTACTCATTGTTCATGGTTTATGTATTATGCACTTATTAAATGATACTGGTAAATTTATCATAAGGTTAACAACACTTATATACATTGTGGTTAAAGAGGAGTAAAAATAACTATTATTGATTCACCCCCCCTCTCTGTAATCCAACAATTGGTATCAGAGCGGGTCATTCAAAAAGTAGTTTGACAACTGGAAGGAGATCATGGATTACTCTAAAATTGGGATACCAAAATTTTATGGAGAATATTATTCCTTTTGGAGAAGAAGAATGAATATATGCATTCGTGAACTAGGATTTGATGTTTGGCTATTAGTAGTAGATGGATACAAAGCACCAACTACTACTCCAATAGATAAATATGGAAAGAAGCTTCAAGAAAATAATTCAAGAGCCACAAGTGGACTCCTTAATGGTATAAATAAATAAATATACACCAAATTTATGCAATATGATTCCATGAAAGAAATTTGGGACAAACTGAAAAATATATACAAAGGATATGAGAAAGTCAAGGAAGCTAGACTTCAAATTTTCATAGCAAAGTTTTGTTGAGCGCTCAACACACCCTAAAATCCTTATGAAATTTTATCACTTTTTGGGTACCACTTGTTTTCTTTTACTGTCTGAATTGAGTTCACTATGGGGGGTATGGTTTATTTTTTTTTCATGACTCTTATCGATCAAGTCGGATTTTTTTGAACTTGTTAAATGAAACCTTGTGTCTAAAAGAACTTGGCATTCTAACTAAGAATCTGCAACTAACATTGCGACTAACGCGCTTATGTTCGGTGTCTAAAAATTTAAGTTGACAAAGTGGCCACACAGTTACACTAATCGCCGATTGTCGATGCACCATCGACATCAGTAGAAGGTAGAGTTGGTTTGCATAAGTTATTCTCCACGAAGATTCAGAAGATAGTGGATCCCCATCGACGTCGGTAAGGTATAGAAGGGATAGAAATTGACAAAAGCCATGAAAAAATCCTCGATAGTCAATGAACGATGCACTTTCTCGGGGTCGGGGAAATATAAAAGAGTTAAAACATTGATTTTTTCTGCATTAAACATATCGTCGATCTTCAACCCCCGATACACTTTCGACATCGAGAAATTTTTGAGAGGGTCAATCTGGGAGAACTTGGGTAAGATTATTGTCGATCGTCGATCCTTGAGAATTTTCGACGTCGGAAAGATAGGATCAAGTTTTAAAATGTTTATCTTAAGAAAAGTCTTGATTCTGAATAACATGGGTAACTAAAGATGTTGGTCTCAAGTGCCATGTGTCTTTGGCGCATAGGGGTGTCATATGGCCTAAGTTTCATCCTGATTCATATTAATGTTCCCTATGTCCTAGTCACACCTTTGAGTCGGCCTTTCCACGTCAACCATGTACGTCAATATCGTTTGACGTCGGATATTTTGCAAGGAGTTTTCAATGACAAGTGTTTAAAGAGAAACCCCAACCCCGACCCACCAGCTAGATTAGTGAAATGATGAGATGTTTTTAGCTCGAGATATGATCGGATTTTCTCATTTAATATGCCAGTATATGCTTCACCCCATGTACATTGCTACTCCATGCGCGATTGAATGATAGGAATTTGAAATCACCGATAGGCCACGTTATATCCCACGCCCATGTCGTCGACTTGTAATCGAATTTAATTTTAAAAGTAATTAGGATCTGGCGGCATATTTTGTAGAACTACACTCATATTTTGGATTGAATGGTTGATGTGACAAGGTAAGCTCATCCCTGTTTAAATAACTAGAATGTCTTCGAACACTTTCATTCTATGCACAAGTTCTAATTCCAGAGCATCTGAAGAAGAAAAGAAAGCATCTCAAGACTATGTTGATTTTGAGATGATCAAAACTAGGTTAAATAAGCAACAGAGGTATGGGTTAAAGTTTATCAATTCGGCGGTCATGATTTGTGATATAGGCATCTGATTTCTTTCATAGTCTCTAACTATGTTCTAGCTACAAGGAAAATGCCTCCAATAAATCCAACGACCAGGCATTTTCCGAGAGAACCTAAGATAAAGGAAGCAGAAATAGGTGGAGGTTCTTCTCCTGAGAATGCGAGGCAGTTGAAGTGCACTCCCAGGGCAGATCTGGTCATTAAAACCTCAACGAAGAAATCTTTTATTCAACCTCTTCTCTTCGGTGATACAAAAGCAAACATTGGGTCCAAATTAATGCTCCAACAGTGGGGATAAATATTCAAAAAAGTTAGTCAAGAGGAGTACCCAGAGTGTATCCCACACAACGACCTGAATGTAAGGGCGCTCTATGACCAGGTGTTCCCAAATATCCGACGGTCATACTTACACATGGTAGCTTGCAGAACTTCGTTTTTCCCATGCATGGAGGTTTTGAAGTGGCTAATTGACCATACAGATATGTAGAAATTATTGATCAACGATGAGAATGGCGGGTGTGTTAGATTTTTCCTCCCGATAAAAGTCCATAAGTACTAAAAACTCAGACACCCAGAGGAGCGGTTGAACACAAACTTCATGGTGAATTTCTATGAATTCCAAACACTAGTCGGTTGATGGCCTCATGGTGGAAGGAGGACAAGAAGTTTTCAAACCAGAGCAATGGCTGGTATGGGATAGTTAAATAGACACAACCACACATCTACTTGATGTCTCTCATCTGCCGATTATATGGAGAGAAGGACTTCTCCAAGTTTTCATAAGCATGGATTCCCTTGGCATACATTGTGGTGATCTCCAGAAGCAACTTCAACTACGGAACAATAATTTCCAAGCAATCGAGCATCTATGTACAGTAGGCTCAAACAATGAAAGAAGGGGAAGAACCCGCTTTCCACATGGCCTCGTACCTACTCGATGTTATCTGTGTGATAAATGTCTCCACCGACATGAATTTAAGTTGGCATGGTGCGGAGCTCCCTATTCATGTTTACTTCAACATACTATGGGAGAACAAGTACAAAAAATACAACACCCTTATTTGCGATGAATTCATCGCCCAAATTTGTTTTATTGTATTTAAAAAGGAATGCCTGAAACTATCAATAGCAGCTAAGAAAATGGTAGCAAAGGTAGGCCATTGGTATTTAGATGAACACACAACCTATATTAGGGTGTTCAGGGCCACCATTTCACCGCATCTACTCCCTGCTCACATCCGAGACCAACTCATTGTGGGAGAAATTTGTTATCAGCCTATCCTACAAGGTTATAATGCCATGCTAGTCAAGGACAAGAAGTGTGATTTCATACCCTATGGATTCCATGTGGGATTTTATTTGGTAAAGGACACTGCTCAAGACAAACAAGAAGGCTTGATTCAAATTTAATTTAGGTCCCTGATAGGCCGATTCTGCAAGCACAACCCTAAATTCCTGGTCCCCCAACATACTTCACAGGTATAATCATGTTGGCCATACGCACATGAAGTCTTTGAGGATGAAATTTTCACAGAATGTGCTTAGGACTGGGAGGAGGTAGTAAAGAGGATGGCCAACTTGAACATGACTAGTTTCAAGGCTATGAGCATGGACGAGAAAGTGGAGATAATAGAGAAATCATCTCAAGAGGATATCAGAGTTAGGGAAGAGTTCGAGAAGGAAAGGACATAGAGACACAAAGGAAAGGATTGTTGTTACTAGAGGGAGCCCAAAGAATCATTGACCAGTTACAGAATGATTATGAGCTCGTAGATATGACGAGGATCCCCTAAGACAAACCAATCGCAAGTGGAGGAGAGTCAAGTGGCTTAGAACCAATGCAACTTGAAGAAATCATCAGGCTAGAAAACGATGAAGTTCCATCACCACAAATAAGATCACCAGGGAAAATTCCAACCCATCATGAGGCATCAAGGACATCGGGTGGGACAGGTGCACCAAATCCCCTGTTTGACTAGATAACCATATATGATGAGGAGGAAAGTTTGGCTCTTCAATTTCGGTCGATACCTCACTTGTCGATGCACAACAAATGAAGGTCAAGCCATTGATACATATAGAAGAAATTCAAGAACCAATCTTAGAATAGATACATATAGCCAGGAGTGTTGGCAAATGTTTAACAGATAGAGTATGCTTGTCATTGATGGCAAGTAAAATAGTGAAGATGGCAGGATCAAAATGTGCATCGATGGACAAACAGGAATAACGTAGGCTCAGGAGGAATTAGTGTAGAGTCGAAATTATTCCAAGTAAGAAGGATGTGTAAACTTGGAGGAGAAGCATTTCTGATCATTGGATCCCATCCAAAATTCCTGACAGCATGAGGGCCGTCAGATATGAATAAAAACAAGAAGAGCGCACGCTGAAGAGAAGGATAGATCTCAGGCATTAGATCTGAGCCAACTCGGAAACTCGTGAGTGGAAGAGCCGAGGATTTGGTGTTAAAAGTCGCGAGGCACGAGGTCGCGAAGCAGCGAAGTGGCGAGAATATCAGGACCATCCATTTGTGAAGGACGCGTGGCAGAGATTGGAGAGATCTCGCGAACTCAGGGCTTCGCAGGATAAAGGCCCAAGTATTGGGTGTTCAAAGTCGCGAGGCCCGAGGACGCGAGGCAGAGAAGTGGCGAGAGATTTATAGTCGTCCATCTGAGGGGACAGGTGGCGAGATATTGAGAGATCTCACGAACTCGGGAGTTCACAGGTTGAGAGTCCAAACATTGGGTACTCAAAGTCGTGAGGTCGCGAGGTAGCGAGAGAAGGACAGTCGTCGGATCCGGATCACAGGAGGACCGTTGGATCTGTGCAGGGGATCACACGTGGCGAAATATCGTCATCTCGCTGACTGGAAAGTCAAAGGAACAGCGATATGAGAGATCATGATTTGATCAGGACCGTTGATCACAGCTCGTATCGAAGTTTCGGGGATCGCGAATTCATGAGGCAAAGAACACAATGCAACGAGAATCCTGATTTCACGATATGCGAAATCACGAGTGAATCTGGACCGTCAGATCCAGAAATGATCAAGACCGTAGATGTAACTCCATATCGGAGTTTCGAGGATCGCGAATTTAAAATGGAAAGAACTCAATACAACAAGAATCCTGATTTCGCGATGTGCGATATCACGATCCAATCATGGCCGTTGAAACAAGTTCATATCTGGACCGTTGGTTCAACCCCGTGTCGGAGTTTTGCAAATCACAATATGGAGAGACATAAGGCTGTGGTCACATCCCTTGGTCCCGGGAAGATAAGGAGTCAGTCCGGATAAGCTCCACATCGGAGTTTCAGGGATCGGGATTTGAAAGTGACTAAAACTATGAACGCCGAGAGTGACAAAATCACGATATATGAAATCTCAATTGGATCTGAACTGTTGGATCAAGTATTGATCGCAGGGCTATTGTTGCATGCAACAGTAAAACTACCAGAAACCAATGATGGTTTCAGCCAGAGGACTAGAAGACACTTGGGAAAACGGCTAGAGAAGCTGAAGAGTTACGATGAAGATCACGCAGAGCACTCAAGAGGTGGAGAAGATCGGCGCAGTTGGACCATGTAGAGGAATGGAGAACATTGCATGCACAAAGTGGATAGAAGATATAAATACAGAGTATAAAGAAGAGAAGAAGTTGTTGGTTGTTGTTGTTGTTGGAGGTTGTAGTGAGTGTTGTTGGGAAAGGTTATTCAGGTGTGAAGAAGGAGGAGAGTGCAACAGCTGAATAGCACAGAAAAGGAACTGTGCAGAGAATGGAGATGGTGCACAGAGAATAAAAAGAAGAAGACCAGATAGTGCAAGGGATGTGAGCAGAAAGGCAATGAGGCAGACATAGCAATGAAATGCAGCAGAACAGTGATAAGTCGGGTAAGCCATTGTTGAACATTATATCACTGTAATAAGTTTCAGAAGCAAAGATTTATATTTGAGGGTGGTTGGGAGGTGCTAGGGAGGACTGTTGTCCTCAGAGGTTCAAGTGGGT
>ML797495.1:194850-227960 GCA_009831015.1 Picea engelmannii
TTCTAAACCTGTGGGTACACCTATGGTAATTGGATGTAAATTAAGCAAGGATGATGATTCACCTGATGTTGATCAAAGCTCATATCGATCAATGATAGGAAGCCTGCTGTACATCACAGCATCTCGCCCAGACATAATGCATGTTGTAGGAATGGTACGAAGATATCAGGCTGCTCCTAAATAGAGTCATTTGCATGCTGTCAAATGGATATTCAGGTACTTAAAAGAAACAATGACTTATGGTCTGTGGTATCCTAGAAATCAAAGTCTTCAGTTGACTGCTTATTCAGATGCAGATTGGGAAAATTGTATTGATGAGAGAAAAAGCACCAGTGGAGGAGAATTCTTCTTGGGAAACTCCTTAGTAGCCTGGCTTAGTAAAAAGCAAGGTTCCATCTCTCTATCAACCACAGAGGCAGAGTACATTGTTGCTGCTACCTGTTGCACATAGGTATTATGGATGATTTAGACACTTGCAGACTTAGAGGTAAAATATACTGCACTGATCCCAATTCATTGTGATAACACAAGTTCCATTAGTGTGTCTAAAAATCCTTTCCTCCACTCCAAGACAAAACATATTCCCATAAAATATCATTTTCTGAGAGAGCAGGTCACCAATCAGATTGTTCAGGTCCATTACATTCCCACTACAGAACAAATTGCGGACATCTTTACTAAGCCCCTCGCCAAGACACCGTTTGAATATCTCAGACAGAAGTTGGGTGTCATTTCGTTTCATACCTAAAAGAGTCCATCTTGTTAGGGGGAGATTTGTATTGTGTGATTATCTAATGCCTCCTAAATTTACTGCAATAGCTCAGGGGGAGCATGTCTCTTCTTTGACATTGATGTCAAAGGGGGAGAAATTCGGGTGCCTTAGTTTCCATCAATGCCAAAGGGGGAGATTGTTGGCAAATGCTTAACAGATAGCGTATGCTTGTCATTGATGGCAAGTACAACAGTGAATATGGCAGGATCAGAATGTGCATCGATGGACAAACAGGAACAACATAGGCTCAGGAGGAATTAGTGCGGATTCAAAATTATTCCAAGTAAGAAGGATGTGTAAACTTGGAGGAGAAGCGTCGCTGATCGTTGGATCCCATCCAAAATTCCCGACAGCATGAGGGTCGTCAGATCTGAATAAAAACAAGAAGAGTTCATGCTAAAGAGAAGGATAGATCTCAGGCGTTAGATCTGAGCGAACTTGGAAACTCGTGAGTGGAAGAGTCGAGGATTTGGTGTTAAAAGTCGCGAGGCGCAAGGTTGCGAAGCAGCGAAGTGGCGAGAAGATCAGGACCGTCCATCTGTGAAGGACGTGTGGCAGAGATCGGAGATATCTCGCAAACTCGGGGGTTCGCAGGATAAAGGCCCAAGTATTGGGTGTTCAAAGTCGCGAGGTGCGAGGACGTGAGGCAACGAAGTGGTGAGAGATTTATAGTTGTCCATCTAAGGGGACAGGTAGCGAGAGATCAAGAGATCTCACGAACATGGGAGTTCGCAGGTTGAGAGTCCAAACATTTGGTACTCCAAGTCGCGAGGTCGCGAGGTAGCGAGAGAAGGACAGTCGTCAGATCCGGATCACAGGAGGACCGTTGGATCTGCGCGGGGGATCACACGTGGCGAAAGATCGTCATCTCGTTGACTGGAAAGTCAAAGGAACAGCGAGATGCAAGATCGTAATTTGATCAAGACCATTGATCATAGCCCGTATCAGAGTTTCATGGATCGCGAATTCATGAGGCAAAGAACACAATGCAACGAGAATCACGATTTCGCGATATGAGAAATCGCGAGTGAATCTGGACCGTCAGATCCAGAAATGATCAGGACTATAGATGTAACTCCATATCGGAGTTTCGAGGATCACGAATTCAAAATGGAAAGAACTCAATACAACAAGAATCTCGATTTCGCGATGTGCGATATCACGATCCAATCGTGGCCATTGAAACAAGTTCATATCTGGACCGTTGGTTCAACTCCGTGTCGGAGTTTTGCAAATCGTAATATGGAGAGACATAAGGCTGTGGTCACATCCCTTGGTCACGGGAAGAGAAGGATTCAGTCCAGATAAGCTCCACATCGGAGTTTCGGGGATCGGGATTTGAAAGTGACTAAAACTATGAATGTCGAGAGTGCCAAAATCGAAATATATGAAATCTCGATTGGATCTGAATCGTTGGATCAAGTATTGATCGCAGGGCTACTGTTGCATGCAACAGTAAAACTACCAGAAACCACTGATGTTTTCAGCCCGAGGACTAGAAGACACTTGGGAAAATGACCAGAGAAGCTGAAGAGTTACGATGAAGATCACGCAGAGCACTCGAGAGGTGGAGAAGATTGGCGCAGTTGGAGCATGCAACGGAATGGAGAACATTGCATGCACAAAGTGGACAGAAGATATAAATACAGAGTACAGAGAAGAGAAGAAATTGTTGGTTGTTGTTGTTGTTGGAGGTTGTAGTGAGTGTTGTTGGGAAAGGTAATTCAGGTGTGAAGAAGGAGGAGAGTGCAGCAGCTGAATAGCACAGAAGAGGAACTGTGCAGAGAATGGAGATGGTGTACAGAGAATAAAAAGAAGAAGACTAGACAGTGCAAGGGATGTGAGCAGAAAGGCAATGAGGCAGACAGAGCAACGAAATGCAGCAAAATAGTGATAAGTCGGGTAAGCCATTGTTGAACATTATATCACTGTAATAAGTTTCAGAAGCAAATATTTATATTTGAGGGTGGTTGGGAGGTGCTAGGGAGGACTGTTGTCCTCAGAGATTCAAGTGGGTGCTTGAACACAGGGAGTTGGTGCTTCCTTCTAGTTGGTGCTAGAGAAACCAAGGAGTTGGTGCTTCCTTCTAGTGGGTTCTACAGAAAATAAAGAGTTGGTTCTCTCATCAAGTTGCAGCTTGCTAAACAGAGGTTGTAGCCTCATTATGAGTTGGTGCTCATATGTATGATAATGTAAATATTGTAACCATTATTTATCATATAAAGAGAAAGAGGTTTTTACCCTGTATGGGTTTCCTCAGGAAATATCTGTCTCTGTGCTTCTCATATATGTCACTGATGTTGGATGTGCCATTGTTTATTTCCCTACATTATTGTGATCATCATTTGGTGTCTCAGCAAAGAGTTTAAAAGAAGAATTATTGTTTAAGCACAGTAACAACTGATTCACCCCCCTCCCTCTCAGTTGTCCAACAAGGAGCATGGGAGATACTCTGACCTGGGGAGAATAACAAATCCTCGAACCTGTTGATGAGGTCATCTACATACAAGTGATCGCCTATTAAAGAAAGAGAAAATCCATCATGAAGAGGACCACTAAGAAGAGAAGGCTCTCGCTAGATAGCTCGATTCTCATCACTATGGAGGAGAAGTTGCTCATCACTAAACACAACAATACATCCAATCTTATCGATGTAGGGACAACTATTATAGATGCCACATTGGATAGAGCAAGGAGGGATGAAAAGGAGTTGGTCACCGCACTAAAGGAGTTGGAGCATTTGTTCCATTTGGAGAAATACTATCAAGACTCAACATAGGCCACGATGTTCCTTAGGAGTGAGTTCAAGGACACTTATACAAAATTCACAAGTGAACGACACCTTTTCACCATGGGCATAACCGATTTCCAGGAGGATACCCTTATGACACTAGCAACCTGCAAGGACGTGGAGAGGTGGTATGAAAAATCTCATCAAGCAGTAAAAAGGATCGATTACAACAACATGGTAGAAAAGGGTCAAGACACCTAAGATCATGGTATTCAGGTGCTAACGAATAGAATCATATATTGGATCAGGAAAATGACCAAACACTGGGTAAAAATGGCCCAGGAACCTCGGTGGGAGATTTAGGAGAAGTGGGTCGAGTGCAAAAAGAGATGGGAAATGATTAATCGGGAGATGAAAGGCATCGTCCTCCCATAATTCGTCTCACTTGAATACTTTGTCAACCTACATGACATAGTCAAGCTTCACATAGAACAAGACTCATCATGGATAGCAGAGATTGAAAAGGTGGTGAGCATGGTGCAAGGTCAAGTACAACAATTTATGGAGCTTCTGATTAAGGCTCGAGTAGTTCTACAGTGGTTGAGTGTTAAAATAATCAAGTACAGATAATGGTTAGTAGAAGTGAAATAAATTCTTTCAGCCTCAATGGACCAGCACAGGTTCATGTATGCCAACACATGCGAGGAACTCTTCGTCAAATGGTCAGAATATGAGAAGAGTCATCCACTTCAGTCAAACCATTAGATGATTCTCAGAGAATAGATAGATTCAAGTGCCATGTGGTGATATTTTTTTTTACTTAACTTGCACTTGTAATAGCTATTTTTAGTTAATGATTCATTATAAATAGGGGGATTGATCTTTTAGCAAAGGTCGATGGTTTTGGAATGAACCTTATTTTTGGAATTGTAAAGAACTATTTCTGAACTACCTTAATTGATAAGTCATGTTTAGGACCAGAGACAAAATATTGATTTTCATCAAAGGCATTATATGATTGGATTGAGGAGGAACTACTTGCAACTTTATTTCAATAATTGATGTTGTATCGAGTAAGAGTTTCTGAATCTATTGATAAGTTATTTGTCTCAATATTTTTTGCAGTTCTTGTTCTTATTGATGGAAATCAAATCGTTGTGTTAAATGTGTGATTAATGATTAGAGATAAGGGAACTATTTTTCTTGCCATCCTCTTATTACATGCATATTTTCTTCACAATTGTTGTATCTCAGTCAATAATTGAAATACCAATAAGTTAATGTATTAGTACTAGGATTGTAATAGGTGTGAATATCTTTGTATGCATGATTGATCATGAGGGTTATCCCAAGCTCATTCTTCTTCAGTAGTTAATAATCCCTTCCACCAGTTGGTTTATACCATCACAAATCGTTTTATCAGACTCATCTTATAAAAGAAAATACAAAAAGAGAACGGTTAAAATTGAAGAAGGAACTTTCATAGGAAAGTATCCTGGAAATCACCACATAAATCCCATCAATAAATTGGCTAGATCGAAAGATCTGGAGAACCATTCCACCATCAAATGATGTCGAGTCTAATTGGGCCTTTATGGCAGGTTTGGTTTATGTTGATGATTTAAATGGATATAGGACCACTCAACAGAATTAGCGCTAGAAGGAGGGCCTGTGAATGAATGGCTAACAATATTTATGATATAATATTTTGCATAGCCTACAGATTCAAAACAGCCCACATGCATGGCTAGTCATTCTCAAGACATCCCACATACATTGAGTACTCCTGAAATGGGTAACTCAACTCAGAAATACGAAGACCATCTATTCCCTGAAATACCTTACGCTCTTTCTCATGAGGAGTTGAACCATCTCAGAATAATCACAAGAGCCTACGCCTGGAAAATTGGATAATTACCCTTAGCTATGTTACTTCCTCGTAAAAAACAAGTAAGCATACCAGTGATCGACACCCCCAACCAGGTTTTTGTTCACATAGTAGAATACATGATATATTTTTCCCTCACCGATATCGAGCATCCCCTTAATATGATCTCTAAAACATCAGCTGGTAACTACTCTGAGCCCGACGATTTTGAATCTAATGAGGAAGGGTTTAACTGAGATCGCTCAACTTCGGATTCGAACGACATGGAGGATAACAATGATCATAATGAAGAAATGGGAAACCCACCTCAAAATAATCAACCTTGTTTGGCCAGAGATGCTCTAGAAATCCCCTTATGGTTACATAACCTCCCTCGACATCCAAAAAAGTTACTTCCCAAGTTTGACCCTGAAACCTCTAGATTTCTTGAAGACCATATTAAAAAGTTCATACTAGTTATTAGACTGATGAATGTCCAACCTGAGGATGTAGTATGCAGGATTTTTCCCTATACCTTTTAGAATTCATCCTCGACATGGTATTTTAACTTGTGTGTAGGGTCCATAACTTGTTGGACGAACTTTCAAAAATATTTTTTAGACAAATTTGCAAAAGAAACCATTACAGGAGATTTAATCGTTGAACTGTTCATCGCTACCATGAGTTCAAAAGAAAAGGTTAAATACTTCAATCAACTATTTACCACTATCCTAAACAAATTTCAACCCGAATCTAAACCCACTCAGGATTTGCAAATTGAGGTATATGCTAATGATCTCCCTTCTTCTATTTCCATGTTTGTGAAAAGGGTTGCCAAGAATACCCTAGCTAAAAATTTCGAGGAAGCCAAAACAATTGAATTCCAAATGAAGGGATGTAAATAGGGACAAGTCTCACTAGTTAAGAAGGAATCTCAATCTTCACCCAAGAGAGAACTCTTGTTGAAAACAAACAGAACAATGTCTCGAAAAGAGAAGTGGAGACATAGAATACCTACAACGGATGATAAATAAATTTTCAAATGAAATTGTAGACATGAAAAGAAGTGAAGGGGAAGGAAACCAAGGCCAAAGGCCTTATAAACCCTTTTTTAAGAGAAACCCACCTTTCAAATCAATTGAACCTCCCCTAGCCAACTTAAACATCGACATGGGTAATGTAGCATCCGAGTCTTTCAGTACGTATCATCAAGAGAAATATTATGAAAGAGACTATCCACAATGGGTGCATGCCATGAATTTGATGGTGAATCGGTTCCTAGACGAAGTTTCCCTTATCGAACAATCAAGCAGCTCAGTGGTAAATATTGCTAATTAGGAGGAAGTCGACCTACCAGAAGAAACAGCCATGTTTTTGTGGGATCCTAACTTGCCAATGCCTTCTGATGATATATTTAAGGTTCAATAACCACTCGTTGAGGTTTTGGCTGTGCAAACATGAATTAAGGGTGTGTTGGTCTCATAAATGACCTTACCATTGTCCAAACCTCGAGAGGAAAACAAACAGTTGATCACTCAAAAGAACCTTTTGTCTCCCAAAAAAATATGATAAACATCCATACACGAGAGTCGCCTAAGCTAGAATAAAATTATAGTAGAATACTTAAAGATATTGAAGGCTAATGTGTCAATCATGGACATGTGTAGAATTCCCTAGCAAAAATACTTTATGTTACAAGCGTTAAAGTCAGTAGAAGCCCCTATAACAAGCATTGACCCAGTGGAGGTTCCCTCTCCCACAGACCTAAAAAATAAACAAAATGTGAATGCTTTCTCTGTAGATAAAAAAAGGAAATCATTTTTTCCCACCGTTCCTTTTAATGTTTGAAGTCTTCAACCAAAACCTTCATAATTGTTTAGTTGACTCGGGGGAACCCTCTAATGTTATGCCATTGTCTATCTATAAGAAATTAAACACAGACCCACTTAAAATAGATAAGCACGTTGTACAAATAGATAAGACTCAGGTAAAAGTTATTGGGGAACTCAAGGACGTCATGATCAGAATGGATACACACCCGAAATTTGTTCAATTAATTGACATCATTGTAGTGGATATACCAGAATCTTATTGACTGTTACTTAGTTGATATTGGTCCAAGAAGTTGAATGGATACTTTAGCACGGATTGGGCTCACCTTTGGTTTCCATTAAAGGGACATGAAAACATGATTAGGATCGATAGGGAAAGGTTTCCCAAACATATTGTCACTAATTTAAAATCCTTCAACAAACCCTCGTTGGCAGATTTCCCCGTGATATGAGGCAATTCTGATTTTGGCAATGTCTTCCCTCTCTCATATGATGTAACTCTTACTCAAAAATCCAAAATTACTTTTCAAGTAAATCTACTGGTAGCGGTGGAAGAAAGACTCTTCTGTTAAGAACCTCTATTGGAAACCAAAGACAAAGTAGGTGGAGAGGAGGAAGTTAGTAGGCATGGAGAAGCTGATGATTTTATCTCACAAGTTTGGACCCTATAATTTGATGGGTCTAAATCATAATAAGGGTCGGGAGAAGGATGTATCCTCATTGACCCAAAGGGGAAACAAAATTTCTTGTCCTATAGACTAGAATTTGAATGCACTAATAATACTGTCGAATATGAAGCTTTAGTGCAAAGACTAAAGAAAGCCATAGAATTAAACATTAAAGAACTGAATTTTTTGGGGGACTCTGAAATTATCGTCAGGAAAGTAAAGAGTACTATACATTGCAACTCTCCCCACCTGAGGAATTATCAACAGGAAGTGAACGGGATAATAGAAAATTTTGAGGCCTTCAATATTACAGTGATTCCGAGGAAAAAAAATACACTTGTTGATTCCCTAGCGACTACTGCCTTGAGGCTATGTCCTTTAGAATACTATGAAGCCTCTCGGTTCACTATGGAACTGGTCTACAAACCATCAGTTCCCAACAATATTTCTAATTGGAAGGTCTTTGAAGGAGATGAATAGATTATAGACTTCCTAACCAATCAAGAAAATTTTAACGACTTGGCTATTGATGATGAAGTATTCCAAGAGAAACTATTAGAAATCGATTCCCATGAACAAAGAGGTGAAACAGGTCACTCTAGTAACAAACCAAAGTTTCACATGATACCGAAAGGAGTATACAATTTGGAGAACCTCTTCGAATTAAGGGAAATATTTAAAGGGTCAACAAACAAAAATTCAGGGATCTTGTGTCCCATGTACGAAACTATAAATCTAGGGACCCTAGAAAACCCTAAGAATATAAATCTAGGAAATACAATGTCTAACGAAGAAAGGAAAGCCTATCTCAAACTTTTCAGAGAATATCAACATGTTTTTGCATGGTCCTATTGAGACTTGAAAACTTATGACACTCACATTATCCAACACAGAATCCCATTAAAATATGGAGTAAAACGCTCCAACAAAATCTCCAGAAGTACCTCCCATCTCTGGAACCCCTCATGTATCAAGAGTTAAAGAAATTACTAGATGCTAAAATTATCTTTCAGGTTAGACACTCTGCCCGGGTAGAAAATTTGGTTCCTATCAGGAAAAATTATGGGGAAATCCCCCTTGGTGTGGATTTCAAAAACCTCAATAGAGCATCAGAAAAAGATAACTACCCAGTCCCACCAATGGAAAATCTCTTGCAGACCATGCCTGGTTCTGAAATTTTCTCCCTGTTAGACGGTTTTTCAGGTTACAACTAGGTTCTAGTTTCAGAGGAAGACCAATTGAAAACTACCTTCTGAACCAAGTGGGGAACCTTTGATTATAAACACATGCCCTTTGGGTTAATAAATGTATGGGAAACCTTCTAGAGGGCCATGGACATAGATTTCCGTGGATTGATCAACAAGTGTGTAGTAGTATATTTGGACGATTTGACTGTGTATTCAAAGAACAGAGAAGATCACATCGAACATCTAACCCAGATTTTCGAAAGGTGTAGAAAATATGGTATATATTTAAACCCTAATAAAACTATCTTTGGTGTCGAGGAAGGGAAATTACTAGGTCATATTATATCTCAAGAAAGAATTCACATAGACCTAGAATGAATTAAGGTAATAACTTAGCTTCCCTTACCCCACAACAAAAAGGCTATGCAATCCTTCCTTGGGAAAATCAATTTTGTGATGAAGTTCACCCTCGATTTCGCTGAAACTATCAAACCCTTTCAAAAACATATTCGCAAGGATGTTGATTTTAAGTGGGATGACCAGCGGACAAATTCTCTCAACAATATCAAGATTGCAATATCTCAAGCTCCGGTGTTGTGAAGTCCCAACTTTAGCAAATATTTTTTGCTCTATACTTTTGCCTCTAACCAATCTTTAGTTGCAGTGTTGACTTAGAAGGATGATGACAACAATGAGGCGTCAGCCTCATTTATGAGAACTAATATCCAAGGGGTCGAAATGAATTACCCTGATATAGACAAACATGCTTATGCGGTGTACAAAACAGTGAAACATTTCAGATCTTACATCCTAAAAAATCACACCAAAGTCATTGTGCCTCATCTCGTAGTCTGATTCCTATTCACTCAATAAGAGATGGGGGAAATAAGAGGAAATTGGATGGCAGTTGTCCAAGAATTTTATCTAGATATAAAACCTGCCAAACTGGTTAAGGGATAGGGATTGTGTAAACTGGTCGCTGAAGCCCAAGATCAAGTAAATGAAGACTCCAGGTGGGAGAATGAATTGGCGTTATGGTGTAGTGAATATTTATAGGTTATCCCAAGGTAGGAGTCTTGGTATGGAAAAATAATTTATCTCCTACATCACGGGACTTGCCTAGAAAACCTAAACCCGAAGGAAAGGAGAGCTCTCAAACTAAAATTGACACAATATTGCCTCATAAATTTGGTGCTTTTCCGCATAAATTATGATGGGGTACTTTTGAGATGTCTTGAACGTGAAGACGCAGACAAGGTTCTGAAGGAGATCCATGATGGTCATGTAGGTGGACACTTTGCAGGTAATAACATTGCTCACACTATACCAAGAGTCAACTATTACTATCCTACATTATTTAGAGACACTCATACATATGCTAGAAACTATAAAACTTGTCAAATAAGAGTGGGGAGGGAAAAGAAAGAAGTTGTACCACTCCAACCAATGGCCATATCCAGACCATTCGAGCAATGGGAATTAGATTTCATAGGGGATATTACCCTGAGTTCTTGAAAACAACATAGATACATACTGATTTCTACAGACTATTTCACAAAATGGGCAGAAGCCATCCCTCTGACTCACGTGAATGAAAAGGTGGTAATCCAATTCATAGAGAAATAGATTATCACAAGGTTCGATATGACTTATTTTCTTGTTTTTTACAATGTCGCTTAGTTTTCTTCCACCCTACTAACAGATTTTTCTCTAGACAAAGGAATCATAATCAGGTACTCTGCAAACTATTATCCACAAGGGAATGGAGTGGCAGAATCAACCAATAAGAACCTAGTGAGGATCTTGAGGAAAACATTTGCAGACAATCAAAGGAATTGGCCTATTTTGCTTCATAATGCCTTATGGGACGATAGAGTAACATCCAAGGAAGCTATAGGGAAATCCCCATACCTTCTCGTATACGGACAAGAAGCCATTCTCCTGAACGGGATATATCTTCCATCTCTTCATCTTGCTCAAGCATCTAGAGGAAAACTGCCATCGGTTATTCAACAGAGAATTGATATCATCCTCATGCTATAAGAAGAAAGAGAGAAAGAAAAATCAAATTTCGTCTCTCATCAGCAGATAGTTAAAATATAGTTTGACAAGAATAAGGCCAGAGAGAAGAATTTTGAAGTAGGAGACTTAGTCCTGAAATGGGATAGAGAAAATAAATCAAAGGGAAATATTTCTAAGTTTCATAATCTGTGGATTGGACCTTTCGAGGTAGCCTAGAAACTTGGGGTAGGCACGTATCGGTTTCAAAATATGAGGGGGGAGCTCGACGCCTTCCCGGTGAATGGACAAGCCCTAAAACAATGTTTCTGTTAAGAAATAAATAAATAAATAAAATGGGTGTGTGTGTGTGTTTTCATGTTATTCTATGATTAGGATAAATGTGTAGGTGCAAGGTAGATTGATTGCAGAGTCCTTTATTTCCATTTTTCTTTTGTGTGGTATTTTTTTGAAATAAATTTGTGTTCCACAAGGCATTGGTTGAACTTAATCAATACGGTGTAGAAAACTTTGTTCTTGACTCACGCTTATGTGCAACACAAGAAATGCCAGGAAAATTACATTTTATTAAAACAGTTATCTGCCTGACCTTTGCAAATAAACAACCTTGAAAGTGATGAAGTGTCCTCCTGGTGGTCTGGTAAAACCTAATGAGAAATTTGGAAAGTTGGAAAGGACCACATGTACCTCTAGACAGAGCTAGGAAGAATTTCACCTTAACCATCTCATCTTGCAGATAACATGCGTCCTCCTCTCCCACTCGCTCAGGGAATCTTTGAAAGAAAAAAAAAATCAATTATATCAAACGAGTGCAAAGTAGGAGAGGGTATTCATATAACTCCATCGGGGCTATCGACGCTCACTGGCAGTGGGGAGAGGTCTGTGACATCGGCGTGACTCTGCCAGGGCTATGGACACTTGTTGGCAGCGGAATAACACCACAGCAAGTGAATGATGATAACTAAAAGACCTAGTGCCAGTGAATGATTTACTTGGATCTTGTCAAAATAGGGCGTGGGTCATGTTCAAGAGGAATGAAGGTGGAATAAAGGTTGAAACTCTATAGGCGGGCTCGGATTCACGAATAGGGGGAATTGTAAATGCAAGTATAAGAGAAACCCTAATAAAAGAAAAACCATTTAGGTTCTTAACCAACTTCTGCATCATCTAAGCCCGAGGAAGGAACAAAGATTCTTCTTTCACCCAGTAAATCGCCATTTGTTGAGCTCTAAACACACTCTAAAATACTTATGAAATTTTATCACTTTTTGGGTACCACTTGTTTCTTTTACTGTATGAATTGAGTTCACTATGGGGGGCATGGTTTTTTTTTTTTCATGACTCTTATCGATCAATTCGGATTTTTTTGAACGTTTCAAATGAAACCTTGTGTCTAAAATAACTTGGCATTCTAACTAAGAATCTGCAGCTAACATTGCAACTAGAACGCTTGTGTTCGGCGTCGGCAAAATTCAATCAAATGAAGTGGCCACACAATTACACTAATCGTCGATCGTCGATGCACCATCGACATCAGTAGAAGGTGGAGTTGGTTTGCGTAATTTATTCACCATGAAGATTCAGGAGATAGTCAATCCTCATTGGCATCGATAAGGTATGGGAGGGATAGACATTGACAAAAGCCATGAAAAAACTCTCGATATTCGATGACTGATGCACTTTCTCGGGGTCGAGGAAATCTAAAAGGGTTAAAACATTGATTTTTTTTGCGTTAAACATATCATCGATCGACGACCCCCAATACACTTTCGGTATCAGGGAATTTTCGAAAGGGTCAATCCGGGAGCACTTGGGTAAGCTTATCGTCAATCGTAGATCCTTGAGACTTTTTTACATTAGCAAAATAGGATCGGTTTTTAGGATTTATAGCTTAAGAAAATTATTGATTTTGAATAACATGGGTAAACGAAGGCACCGCTCTTGAGTGCCATGTGTCTTTGTCGAATGGGGGTGTCATACGACCTAAGTTTTGTCCCGCGTCATCTTACGATTCCCTGTGTCCTAGTCACATCTCTGATTCATCTTTTCCACGTCAGCCCTGTACGGCAAGATCGTTCGATGTCGGAAATTTTGCAAGGAGTTTTCAATGACAAGTGTTTAAAGAGAAACCTCGACCTCAACCCACCAGCTAGATTAGCAAAACAATGGGATGTTTTTAGTATGAGATATGATCAGATTATGTCATTTAATAGGTCAGTTAATGTTTCACCCTGCGTACATTTCTACTTCGTGAACCGATTGAACGATAGGAATTTGAAATAACCAATATTCCATGTTATATCTCGTTCTCGCATCGTCAACTTACAATCGAATTTAATTTTAAAAGTAATGAGGATCTGGTGGCAGATTTTGTAGAACCGCAATCATATTAAGAATTGAATGGCTAATGTGACAAGGTAAGATCATCCCTATTTAAATCACTAGAAAGTATTTGAACATTTTCATTCTATACACAAGCTCGAATTCCAAAGCGTCTGAAGAAGAAAAAAAAGTGTCTCGAGAATGTGTTGATTCTCAGATTATCAAAACTAGGTTAAACAAGCAACAAAGGTATGTGTTAAATTTTATCAATTTGATTTTCATGATTTGTGATATATGCATCTAATTTCTTGCACATTCTTTAACTATGTTATAGCTATAGGTAAAATGCCTCCAAGAAAGGCAACGATGGGATGCTCGCCAAGAGAACGTAAGCTAAAGGAAGCGGAAACAGGTGAAGGTTCTTCTCCTGGGACTGCGAGGCAGTTGGAGTACACTCCCAAGGTGGATATGATCATTAAAACCTCAACGAAGAAATATTTTATTCAACCTCTGGTATTCGGCGATACAAAAGAAAACACTAGGTCGAAAGTAATTCTCCCACAGTGGGGAGACCTATTCAACACAATCAGTAGGGAGGAGTACCCAGAGTGTATCCCACACAACGACCCGGATGTAAGGGAACTTGATGACCAGGTGTTCCCAAATATCCGATGGTCATACTTACACATGGTAGCCTTCATAACACCATTTTTCCCATGCATGGAGGTTTTTAAGTGGATAATCGACCATATAGACACGCAAAAATTATTTATCAATGATGAGAATGGTGGGTGTGTTGGTGTTTTCCTCCCGACAGAAGTCCAGAAGTAATACAAACTTAGAGACCTGGAGGAGAAAATGAACACAGACTTCATGGTGAATTTCTACGAATTCCATGACACCAGATGATTGATGGCCTCATGGTTGGAGGACAATAATTTTACCAACTGGAGCAATGGTTGGTATGGGACAGTTAAATTGAGGGAGCCATACATCTAATTGATGGCTCTCACTTGCCGACTGTATGGAGAGAAGGAATTCTCCAAGTTTTCGAAAGCATGGATTCCCTTGGCATACACTGTGGTGATCTCTGGAAGAAGCTTCAATTGGGGAGAAATATTTTTCAAGCAATTGAGCATCTATGTACAGCAGGCTTGGACACCAAAAGAAGGGGAAGCACCTGCTTTCCACATGGCCTCGTACCTTCTCAATGTTATCCGTTCGAGAAATGTCTCTGCTTGCATGAGTTTAAGATGGCATGTTGCGGAGCTCCATGTTCATGTTTACTTCAGCATACTATGGGAGAACATGTAAAAAAAATCCTATTCCCTTATTTGCGATGAATTCATCGCCTGAATTTATTTTATTGTATTTAAAAAGGAATGCCCAAGACTATTCACAGTAGCCAAGAAAATGGTATCGAAGGTAGGCCACTGATATTTAGATGAACACACAACCTATATTAGGATGTTCGGGGCCACCGTAGCACTCCATATACTCCCTTCTCACATCCCAGACCAGCTCATTGTGGGTGAAATATGCTATCAAACTATCATGCAAGGATATAACGCCATGCTAGTCAAGGAAAAGAAGCGAATTTCATACCCTATGACTTCCATGTGGGGTTTTATTTGGTAAAGGACACTGCTCAAGAAAAACAAGAAGGGATGAGTCATCTTGAATTGAGGTTCCTGACAGGACAATTCTGCAAGAACAACCCTAAAGGACTGGTCCCCCAACATGCTTCACAGGTATCATCATGTTGGCCATACGCACTTGAACAATTTGAGGATGAAATTTTCATAGAATGCACTTAGGACTGGGAGGAGGTAGTACAAAGGATGGCCAACTCGAACATGACCAAGTTCAAGGCTAGGAGCATGGATGAGAAGGTGGATACAATAGATAAATCCGCTCAAGAGGCTCTCACAGTTAGGGAAGAAGTTCGAGAAGCAAAGGCCACAAAGGCACTAAGCAGAGGATTGTTGTTACTAGAGAGATCCCATAGAATCACTAACTAGTTACATAATGATCTTGATCTCGTAGATATGATGAGGATCCCCTTGGACAACCCAATCGCAAGAAGAGGAGAGCCAAGTGGATTAGATAAAATGAAACTTGAAGAAATCATCGAGCCAGAAAACCCTGGAGTTCCATCAACACAAATCAGATCACCAGGGACAATCCCAACCCATCCTAAGGCATCAAGGATGTTGGGTGGGACAGGTGCACCAAATCCCCTATTTGGCCTGATAACCATATATGATGATGCGGAAAGTTTATAGGTGTCACTAATAACCCCAGTACCGGTTACAGAGGAGAAGGAACCTTAGAAAGAATCCACCCCAAGTCTCAATGCTCGATTTCAAGACCTTCCATAGAGAGACTATGAGGTCTAAAGTGCCTTAGACACTGATTTTCTTGACCTACCAGGGACCCCAAAAGACATCTTGAAGGATGATCTAGGATCAGGTGGTCAGAAAGAGTAAGTTCTAAAGCAAGAAATCAACACTTCGACAACCGATTACCAAGTAAGTATTGGATCTATCCTTGGCTCTTCAATTTTGACCGATACCTCACCATTCGATGCAAAACAAATGAAGGTCGAGCCATCAGAACATATGGAAGAAGTTTAGGAACCAAGGCTGAAATAGATACATACAGCTGGGAGCCTGGGAGATACTTTAACTTGGGGAGAACAAAAAATCCCCGAACTTGTTGATGAGGTCATCGACATACAAGCGATCGATTATGACAAAAAGAGAAAATACATCATGAAGAGGACCACTAAGAAGAGAAGGCTCATGATAGATATATTGATTCTCATCACTATAGAGGAGAATTTCCTCACTAGTGAACATGCCAGGACATCTAAGCTTATCGCACAGGGATGGCTATTACGAATGCCATGTTGGATAGAGCAAGGAGGGATGAAAAGGAGTTGGTTGTCGTGCTAAAGGAGTTGGAGCATCTATGTCATTTGGAAAAATACTATCAAGACTCAACGCAGGCCACGAAGTTCCTGAGGAGTGAGTTCAAGGACGCTTATACAAAATTCACAAGTGAATGAAACCTTTTCACCTTAGGCATAGCCGATTTCCAAGAGGATACCCTTATGGATCTAGTGACATGCAAGGACGTCGAGAGGTGGTATGAAAAATCTCATAAAGTGGTAGAAAGGATATATTACATCAACGAAGTACAAAAGGGTCGAGACGTTGAAGTGTTATAACAAGATTTGCCTCACCATTGCTATCTTGCATAGAGGGCCTTTTTCCATTTCACTATGCAGGCTTATCATCCCTTTTTGATCAATCCAGAGCTAAAAATTAACATTTTTCCACATATACACGCCCTATCAGCTATGAAACAAGCGTATAGGCAGGATGTTCCACTATAGCCCGTGTACATCGGGGTTTGTGCCAGAAAATACAAAAATAGTGGTGGGTTTCCATATCACGATAGGAGATCTTTGATCCTTGGCCTTCCATGTACTAGAAACGTTACGACTCAGCCCTTCAGTTTCATTTTGAAGGCTATAAGAACACAATTCTGAGCTATGGAAAAAGGAGATAAAGCATTCAACTTTGAGAGCAAAGTTACTCTGGAGAAATTACTTCATATTGAGTTTGCATCCCTTTGTCCCTCAAGTCTGAACGTAGTGTTCAGCCCCCAAGCTATTTCCCTATTGTTGAAAGAACCTCATTGTCTCTCTCATTTGAGATTTCCTTTGGTGGAGGAGTGAAGTGGTGGATGCCCAGTTGGAAGGAACTTGGTTTCTTGGTTTTGAACCGTGCCGACATGAAAGTCTGTAATGTTGTCACTTATGTTGATCAATTATTAATAGAAATACTCCTTTCCCGTCCTATTGTTATCATGCAAATATTTGATTGTTATCCATGGGCATGTTTGTAATGTTTATTAATGGATTATGTTATATGTTGTTCTAACCCCCTATATATCATCACTATATACTTTCTTTGCTCATTTTTTAAAAACTTCTCGCAGGTATAAAGATTTGGGTTGAAGTGCTTAACGATGGAACATCATCGAACATTGGATTGAGGTAGGCCTATATATTGTATTTCACATTAGTTTATATAACATATGATTGAATTGAGTTTATTTCTACAGTCATACCTATCTGTTGTGGTTTACCCTTGGCCATAGAGAGTTTTTCCCTCTTAACAAAATTAATTCTATTACGATGGAAAAACTCTCTATGGCCAAGGGTAAACCACAATAGACAAGTATGACTACATAAATCAACTCAATTCCATCATATGTTATATAAACTAATGTGAAGGACAAGATAGAAGCCTACCTCAATCCAACGTTCGATGATGTTCCACCGTTGAGCATTTCGACCCAAAGCTTTATACCTATGAGAAGTTCTTAACAAACGAGAAGAGCAAGTATATAGTGATGATATACAGGGGGTTACCACATCAGATAAAATAATCCATTAATAAACATTACAAACATGCCCATGGATAACAATCAAATATTTTCATGATACCAATAGGACAGGAAAGGAGTATTTCTATTAATAATTGATCAGCATAAGTGACAACATTACAGATTTCCATGTTGGCACAGTTCGAAACCAAGAAACCAAGTTCCTTCCAACTGGGCCTCCACCACTTCACTCCTCCACCAAAGGAAAGATCCAATGAGAGAGATGATGAGGTTCTCTCAACAATATGTAAATATCTTGGGGGTTGAACATTGCGTTCAGACTTGAGGGACAAAGGGATGCAGACTCAATATGAAGTAATTTCTCCAGAGTAACTTTTCTCTCAAAGTTGAATGCTTTCTCTCCTTTTTCCATAGCTCGGAATTGTGTTCTTATAGCCTTCAAAATGAAACTAAAGGGATGAGTTAGAATGTTTCTAGTATATGGAAGGCCAAGGATCAAAGATCTCTTGTCGTGACATGGAAACCTGACACTATTTTTTTATTTTCTTGCACAAATACCGATGTACATGGGTTGTAGTGGAGCAGTCTATGTATACACTTGTTGCATAGCTAATAGGGCACGTATATGTGGGAAAATGTTAATTTTTAGCTATGGCTTGATCAAAAAGGGATGATAAGCCTGCATAGGGAAATGGAAAAAGGCCCTCTGTGCAAGATAGCAATGGTGAGGCAAATCTTTCTATAACAGATGCCCCCTAATGTGTGAGATCAAAGGAGTATCTGCGATGGTCGAAATGAATTATAAACAACCCAGGAGTGGAGTGATAGAGAACCATTTGGATGAACTTGATTTCTAATTACATTCTATACTGAATTTGCATACATGGATGCGAAGAATACAATGCAAATCCATGTGGAAAATATACCAACCAAGTGCTCATGGCCATGAATGAGAAAATACAAATGTGGTTATATGCCAAAAGTTGTCATAGTCATGAACAAGGCCCAGTGAAACTAGTCTCAAAACCAATCTAAATATATTTATATACCAAGGAGTACAATCTGATCTCCCATGATTACTAAAGTCGAACAGGTGTTGGTCCAATGAAAGAAAAGAAACAACTTAGGAAAGTTGCGACCACATAATGATGTCTTCAATTCTTCTACACTATCTGCCAAGGTGAAAGTCTACATCATGTGAATAAAGGAGTTGAGGTCGAACATAATGAGACATTGTTTGATTACCAGTCATTAAGGTATATCGTTAACAAATGCGATATAGTATATCAATGATGGAAGTAGGTATCAAGGCACCAAGTACATTCCTATAAGTGTGAATAAAGGAGTCAGTGTCGAACACTTGAGAAATCCATTGATCATGAGACATTGATGTATTCCCATCTGTCAATGGCGAGAAATCCTGCCATTAATGACTATAAGCCTCAAGGTACTCATAAAACTCTAGGTCCCATATCCAGAATAAATGAGCTGAAGTCGATGGAAAGAGACCCCCTGAAAGGAGAGCATTAAGGCATCTCTCATC
This sequence comes from Picea engelmannii, assembly GCA_009831015.1. Taxonomy (NCBI): domain Eukaryota; kingdom Viridiplantae; phylum Streptophyta; class Pinopsida; order Pinales; family Pinaceae; genus Picea; species Picea engelmannii. The sequence continues at coordinate 214,211 of ML797495.1, forward strand.
AGTCAACATGAGGAACAAAGCAGGAGCTTCATGATTTGGTGGAGATCGGGCGAAGAACATGTTCATGAACCAATGACCCTGTGCATCTTTCACATGTACCAAGTGCAAGTGGTATATGAAAAAGACCCTCTGAATAGCAGCCAATGATGAAAACTACTGACAAAGGCAAGGAAATCACCAATAAGGCTAATGGTATCCAAGACACTGCACGAATCTGAAAGTGTGAATAGATGTCTTTCCATCGAACACAAGGGAAACCACCCAGTCAATGACCAATGATGAAATGTTGATTTTTGGGTTCAAGGTGACCTACCAATGATGAAAGTAGGGCCAGGGTGCATGATGAGACTATAGTATCATGTGATTCTGAGATAAACTGAGGGTATGGATGACATGCAAAGTCAATATTTCTGAGGGGTGGCCAACGCAAGTTGATAGACTTCCTTTGAACAAGAGCATGAGACATATGGTTGACTCTGGCAGCATAGATTCAATAATGTGACAATTGGATGCAAGAGGTATTAATAACGTTCTCTATAGGGACTGGAAGAGTAACCAGTTGGTAGAGAAAACTCTGTAACGGGATCATCTTCCTAATGCCATGCTAAACCCAAAATTATGATGACACAAGGACTCAGTAATTTTGTGCTCTGTTCAAAGGTGACATGACTGCTACCAATTATAATATAGTACTCCCTTCTCGCCCATCTTTTTTTTTTCATAACAAATGAATGTTATGATATAGAGGAGGAAACGAGTGTCGCAAGTAAGAAAAACTAGTTCCAGGAATGGAATGTACTTATGCTTAATGAAAGGAAATTCATGCGGGAGATGGACACTAGGGGTGATGTTTCCTCTAGGGTATAGGGTGTCAAATTGCGAAGGATATAAACAAGGCTCTACTTGGTTGAGGATGCAAAACTGCTTAGGCAACGGTTTATAATGCAAAGTGAGAACCAGCTAAAGTTTCAATACTGCAAGCAAGGGCATGAGATGAAATCACAACTTAACACAAAAAAATATCATTTTTTATGTCTTGTAGTCTACTTGGTCTCAAAAAAGGGTAAACTTGTGCCAAATAGACATCTTCTCAAATCCAAATTATGAATGTGAAAAAGACAAGTTCACTCGACGATCTTTTCTATTTTTTATAATGAGTCGAAAATGAGCTTAACTAAGACTCATGACCTTTGAAATCCAATTTAATGAGTGTGAAAGGGACAAATCACTCGGAAATCTTTTCAATTTTTATATGAGTCAGAAAAGAGCTTAACTAAGACTCGTTTTGCGGGAGTGCACGGGGAATAAGGCCGCATGTGAATGAATGAGAAATGAGGCTCATCATAAGGTCATGTATTGAACTATACTGGACTCCCGGTACTGAAGGAAAGACTCGGCATGGGTACCAAATGACAAAGGGGGGTCTAATTTAGGGCACCCATGTTTGGTAAGTCTCTACCATTTATTAGCGACACTATTTATAACAGACAGAAGGTTATGTATCGCAACAAATGGGTTTGTACCTAAGGCATAAAAAGTGGTATATGAAGGATAATGCAGAAATGCACGATGGAGTGGATACCTATCTTATATGATAGGTTGTGAAAATACCTTCCCGAGGTGACGAATGGCTAATTATGACGTTGAAATCCGCAAGAAAACTGAGTCAAAAATGAAAAATTTGGCTCAAAACAACTTTTGAATTAGTCCACTAGGTTAAAAAATAGCATAAAACTATGTAAAGTGGGTAAAAATAGGTTATAAATAGTAACAAAATCAAAAAATATTGTATCATTTTTATTTTTACCCAAATAGTGCAATTTGGACCAAAAATACCTCCAAGATTCAAACGTCGATTGCGGGAGCATTGGGCAACGAAAGTACGAACCGTTTGGATTAGGTAACTCTTCATATCTTCTCCTTCAAATTTAGTGGATTACAATTTTGAATTAGGTTTCCATTTTTTAGTTTTTAAAGGCGTTAATTAGGATTTTCGGTATACGCAGGTGTTCTTTGTGAAGGTCGTGTGTATGACTATGTATACACTACTGTGTGAGCTACATGGTGTGTGTACAAAGTCCTACACGTGACTATGGGCAAAGAAAATCGCGTATAGGTACACAAGTAGCCAAAAGAGGGGTTCTAACTCAAAAAATTAATTTGTTTTTGCAATATGGTCTTGGAATGGAGAGAGCGAGAGCATGAGGAGGTGGATGCAGTTGTTGAACGATATTCGGTGGCTCAAGCGGCTTTAAAAAGATGTGGCTTGTACAAATTTTGGGCTCTCAAAGGAATGAGGGCCCAAGTGAGGTTATTGGAGATGTTGGTGGGTTATTGGGACCCTGATAGTGAGATTTTTATCCTCGATGGACAACCACAGAGGTTAGAAGTACATGACATCTACTTCTTGACTAGTCTATCACACTGAGGGGAGGTTGTGAACCTCAAGTCATGCAGAGAAGGGAGTGGGATAAAAATCGAAGAGTATAGCAATGCCCACTATGTAGTATGGACTCCCAAGGCAGGAAGCCAAGTCCCCATCCAGAAAATAAGTAATCTCAGTTTGAAGATCATAGTGCTCGTGCTTACCAGGATCATAGGTTCATCCTCATTGCATCAAGCCTCGAGATTGCTTATGTTTTACGTAGTAGAGTGTGCTAGACCCACTTTCTACGACTGGTGTACCTCACTGTTGACTAACATGAAATTTCAGTTAACATAGTGCAAACAAGGGAGTAAGTGAAACTTCGGGTTTGCCTCTATTATTTGCAACTTTGGTTTTTAGCGAGTTCTAGGTCTAGGACCTAGAGTGAAGATTCTTCCTAGAGGACCATGTGATCCAGCCATGGTACTGTGGATCGAGGTTATGAGATGGCAGGGTGGAGGTAGGGTATCAACACCCTACAATGATGACTTTTTCTTCTTCTGGTTCAGTATGCCCAAGACGCGGGATATAGCATGATGTGCCAATTGGAATTACTCTGACTGACCATTTTTTTCATAATGGTCTTGAGAGACTTATTGATGGCCTCTACTTGCCTGTTTTCCTAGGGTTAATAAGGGGATCAATGGCCATGTTTGAACCCCATATTAGATGCTATTTCTACCATCATTTCATTCTGAAAGTGACTGCCATGATCAATGACAATCTCACTTGGGATACCGAACCGAGCGATAATTTGGTTGAACAAGAAGAAGGTTGCAGTATTACCATCAGATTTTATGGTAGGTATGGCTTCGTCCCACTTAGTGAAGTAGTCAACAGCCATGATAATGTGTTGATTCCCCCCAGCCGAAGTTGGGTTGCAATCGACAAAATATACCCCCCACTTGGTGAAGGGACCGACGGTAATGATCGGGTAAAGAGGGGATGGATGCAAGTGCATTTTCTGAGTGAACACCTGGCAGGGGTGACACTTCTTAACCACTTTGATACAATATTTAAATATAGTGGGCTAGAAATAACCCGCTCGTAGGATGTTTTGGGTTGTCGCAAGCCCGGATAGGTGACCACCACAAGCCCCTTTCTACCAATCGTTTAGGATTGACTCGGCTTCTTTGTGGGTTAAGCAATGACTCGAGATATTATCTATTCCTCAGAGATATAAAGTGTCGTCGACGATGGTATACTTTTTATCTTGGTATCTAACGCATCGTCGATCATCTCGTGAGAGATGCTGAGTGAACTTCAAGGTTTGAAGATATAAAACAATGTCTCCATACCAGGGATCGGATGACAAGACAAGGAAAATGTGTTCGTCTGTGAATGAATCAACATGGATAAGATCCTTTTCTAATCGTGAGAAATTGTATATTAACTCTGCAAAGACTAGTGATTTCTTGGACTTGGCTGAAGCGAAGTCGAGATAAAATTATTGTAAGATGACAATCCATTTATTATATTTCCCTCTGATGATACGTCTAGTTAGGATGTATTGAAACAGATTGACATCAGCAACCATTGTAGTTTTGCAAAGTAATATATAGTGATGTAAGAGTTGGACTGCGTGAACAGCAGCCAAAGCTAGATTTTCAATGTGAGAGTAATTAAGCTTAGGGTCAACTAAATTTTGACTGAGATAGTAGATGATGTGCTCATGGAGCTCCTCATCCTCCTAAACTAGAACCATACCAATCATCTCTATAGACGCGGAAATATACAACAGGTAATATCTACTGTAATCTAGGGATTTCAGTAGAGGGGTCGATACCAAGGATTTCTTCAAGGCATCAAAAGACTCCTAGGTTCACTCATCCCAGATAATGGCGGTGTATTTTTTCAAGAGACGCATGAAACCTTTAGTAATATTGGCATAATTCACTATGAACCGACGTAGAAAGTTAGATTTTCCCTGTAAACCTTGAATCTGTCTAATTGTGTGTGGGGGAGGCAACTTAAGTATTGCCTCAACCTTAAGAGGATCTACCATGATCTCAGTCTCGGAAACTAAAAATCCTAAGAGAGGACCAAACTTAACGTAGAAGATGCATTTATGAGGGTTTAACCGGATTATATAGTAACTGCATCTCTCAAAGACTAGCCAAAGGTGTGTCACATGATCCACTCTCTTGCGAGAGTGAGTAGCAAGATCATCTAGGTAGGATTCAACTATGTTCTTGAGATTGTGAAAAGTGAAAGTCGTGGCGTGTTGTAAGGTTGCTCCAGCATTTTTAAAGCCGAAAGGCATTTCCCGGTATGAAAAATTACCCCAAGGACATATAAATGTCATCTTGTGTTGGTCCTTAGGTTTGAACTAGATTTGGTTATAGACTGAAAATCCATCCATAAAAGAAAATATTTCGCTTCTTACACACTCATTGAGAATCTGATCAATGAAAGGCGTGCGGAAGTTATCTTTAGGACAAGCCTTGTTCAGGTCACGAAATTCCATACACACATGGATGGTTCCTTGTTTTTTATTTACAGGAACGGGGTTGCATACCCATTCGGTCAAGGGAACCAGGTAGATGAAGCCAGCGTTAAGAAGTTTCTCAACCTTTGCCTTAATAGCAAGGGCTTTCCTAGGATTCATAGCTTTAAGATGTTGTCAAACAGGTTTAGCATCCAAGTAAGTTCTAATCTCATGTTCAACAATACGAGGGTTGATCCCTGGCATCTCTTCATATGACCAAGCGAATACATCTCAAAATTCTTTGAAGAGATCGGTGTAGATCATAATTTCTTCTGGAGAACAATCTGCACCTATATTTGTGTTCTCAATCTTGATAGGAGTATGAGAGATATCGATCAAGACGGTAGGAGAAATACTTGTCGTATTTCCCTTGGCATAAATGTCATGTGTATCGAGTGGAACTACGGCGTGACCTACTATCTCACTCAAGGTAGACAGAAAGTTATCTTGCTCAATTCTTTCAAGACTTAGGAGAAAATAGGATCAATGATGCATATTATCCCAAGTTCTCTCGAAACCATTCATGGCTTCAAGGATGGCTTCATCTAAAGGAAAAGTCTCATTTAAGAAATCAGGTGAACAAGATAACGAGGTGGCCCATACAGGGCTAAGAACAGGATCCTCCTTGTCCTTCTTTGAGGTAACAGGATCGATATTGGTGGAAGAGTCAAGAACAACTTGATACGCAATCTCTGTTTTCGATAGTGGCATAGCCATGCTAGCATGCAAATGACCTTCACTCAATGAATTCAGAGAAGGTAGGGTCCATGGATCACTAAGATAGGAAGTGCGAAAAGGAATGGACCTCCATGTAGAAGCGGGCCTACTAGACATGGCGTAAACGTGGTGAATTGGTCTTGAGAAGTTGAAAGTACCCATGAGGGAATAATACATTATGACACCGATATTCTTCGTTGTTGGCTGAGAATTGTTGATCACTGGAATTAACGGTCCAACAGATACGTTAGGACTAGAGTACGTAAAGGATAACTAGTCGACCTTCACAATCTCCCCTTGATGAGGAAAACAAAGTGTGCGGAAGATGGATGATATGACAACGACCATAGCATAGGTCCAAGTGTGACCTATTAACAAGTTATAATCGATAGGTTCATCAACTACCTCTACTTCCACCTCTATCATCTTCCCACCTAAGTGGGCCGGAAAGGTGGGGAGAATACCATGAGGGTGGAAGGAATGACTTTCAAATGCAGTCAACATGTTCAGTGAATTGGAAAGTGTCAGAGAACCAATAGCTTTCCAATAGACCAAGGACATCATGCAGGTGGAAGCACCTTCATCAACAACTTCTCGTTTGATAGTATACTTGGAATACTCCACGTGGATTTTGAAATCCACATGGTAGGGTAAGTGAGCCTTCACATCCGTGACATCAAACTTGATAACTTTTGAGCCACTAGGTTCTAGAGATCCTAAGGCAGAAAGTAAGGCATTCCTCTATGAAGGACAAGTCTGGAGTACCTCCAAAGTTGACATCGTGCAAGGGGTTTAGCCCAGATCTTCAACAATGGAGTAGTTTTGGGCGGCTCTAGCATTAGGGTTGTGGGTAGAGCGCTTAAGTACTCCTTTTGGAATATGAGGTGGTGGCTCTGGTTTCTCAATATTTAAGTTCGTCTCCAGAGGGGGAGGAGGATATTCTAGGTTGGTACTATCTTTTGAAGAGCTATAATCTCGAGAGAGGGTGGCTATATCAATTTTCGCGTCGACCATATTGATACAAACACGGTCGCCATCTTGCGACGGTGGGTTTTGACTTCCACTGGGCGCATTTCCATCGTTCGAAGAGATCGAGGATAAGTGTTGGTTGTGTGGGAATGGATTTGTCAGCACAACGGGCTGTAGATTTAAAAGCCTCGCATCCTTCGCAAGTTTGGGGCATAAATGTGTAAGGTGGTCATCAATACAAAGTTTACAAGGAAACTTCACCTTATGTTTCTCTTTCTTGCCCTCTCCAGCATTATCATTCTATTTCCCATTATTATCTTTGTCCTTGGGTTTATTATTATTCTTCCCACCCTTACGATTATTTTGACCTTTCATTTTATTCCCATCTGGTTGTTGGTCACCAGTTGGGTTCTTCAACGATTGCACGGAATGTACATCCACCGATTGGGTGGGTTTGGAGGATGCATATGAAGTTGGTCCTCTGACAGACTTCATCACCGAGTCTGTGGACTTTACATTGGTGGACCCTACAATGACATAGGAATGAGATCCAGGATTCTGTCTAGGATCGTGATTTGGCCGCGGTGCGTCTGAAAGAAGGTGATATAACATCCAAGACTGAGCATATATCAAATCAAGTTGATGGGCTCTAAAGATATCTTCTTCCTCGTTGAAGACCCTGGAAGTAGCAACGTCCTTTGAGATAGGAGCGTGCAAAGACTTTAGGAACCATTCTAGAAGAAAGGTTGGGGATATAGGAGTCTTAATCAACCATCTACATCTACGCCATTCCTGGATATGGTCCGAGATGTGAGTGTCGGTACCCTGGCGTAGAGTCAACAAAATTTCAAGGCCAGCATCGTAATGAATGTGTAGTTGAAAGTGTTTGAGAAAGGCTAGCACCAACTGATGAAAAGACCCATATGTCCCCCTAGGTAGCTCAATGTACCATTGTGATGCAACACCAATGAGAGTGCATTGAAACAATCATAATCTAATAGAATCATGGTTCAGAGAATTTGATGAGCACCAAAGGTGAAAAGTAGTGACGTGATTACCAGGGTCCTCGCCATTCTTACCTTCAATATTTGGAATGTATGACAGAAGTTTGGTAGGGACTGGCGGCCATGTGGTATCATGACTCACCGGTTCATTCATTAATTTAGACAAGTCTGGAAGATTAAGCGTGTCCAGAAAGGGAAGGCGGGGTTGCGACATCTTACCCCATCCTCCCATGAAAGATTGTGCGTTAGGAACTGAATTCCATCTAGGTTTATGGTAAGTACCAAAACCTTGTCTGGAATTATAAGGTCCTCCTCCAGGTTGATTCGGATAAGATTGATTAGGGATCATTCCAGCAAGAATGTTCTGATAAGGGTTGTGAAAATTGCCCCCAACTGGATTAGATCTGGGTTGGGGGCTGCCTAAAGTGTAATACTAACCTCCTCCGGGTGGGAATCCAAAGGATTGAAGTGGATTCATCATGCTAAAAGTATTGGTCAGAATCAGCACCGAGGAGATAGGGATATAGGGTGGAACTTGTCCACCCGTTGGGTTGTTCCATCCAACCGTAGAAGGATTGGACCCTAGGTTAAGAAAAGGGACACTTCCTAAATTAGGATTTGCTTGGGGGATATGAGAACCACCAAACAGGAAAGGAGTGTAAGGAAGTGTAGTCGAAAACAGGGCTAGCGTTAGGGCCAAGGCTAGCGTTAGGGCCAGCAGCTAGAATGGTAGTCGAAAACTGTGAAGTGAAGTTAGGCATACCATAAGAAAATGGACTAGAAGCCATAGGGATGGACTGAACATTGTAACCTGACAAGTGTCCTAAACCCCCAAAAGTGTTTGAGGCAAGAGATGAAGCATTAACTATAGGCTGAGCCATAGTGCTGGTATAAGCCTCCGACACTGCAACTATAGCGGCTGCAAGGGTCAAAGGGGTGCCATTAACTATAGTGGGTATGGGAGTCGAAGAACTCCCAGTATTCTGAAGACTAGACTCAGTACTCATCCTTGTGGAACCACAAGTCTAAAAGGTGGATGTATATGTACCACTTATACAAACTCTATGCCTTTTAGAAGTCAAGAACCCCAAATCTGGTGGTAACTGTAGCAACCGACGGGACCGACGGGGAAGCTGGTCTGACTCCATGATGGATTATGACTCTACAAAATACAAACATATCCTAAGGCCAACTAGTAGTCAAAAAGCATACAAAAATAAAGTCAGATGGACAACATGCATGCAAAAGGGCTAAAGTGGTTGAGTATCCTCCCTCGCTAAAGAAGTTATGCCTCATCCAAGAGGGACTTGAGACTCCCTGCTAAAGTTTGGAGGTAACATAATCAGTTATAGAGGCCCTCGTGGGATTAACAACCAATCGTTCATATCCCCTGGAGAGGTAATCCTCCATAAAGTTTGTGTGTTTTCCGACCTCTATCTGACCCAGGATACAAGCAGAATAACCCCTGCAAGTAACCTATGAGATACCTAAGTCAAACAACTAATAAACCATTGTATAACCGATGCATAGGCGAGCAGTCATAAGTATGGATCACCGTATGGGTAGGGTAGAAAATCCTGAAACCTTGAAATCACCCCCTCTCACAGAGGTATGGGCACTAGCAAGATCCCCAAATACTAATAAATCCACAGAAATATCTCTGATGCTAGGAGAGTATCCAAGGGTTATCCCTTCAACTAACTCCGCGCGACCTCGTGATTAACTCTGGTGTGAGAGGAGCCTCCTGATATTACCAATTATACAATGGACTTCTCAACTCCCTGTCTTAGACACATATGTTGATTTAATTTCCTTGGAGAAGTTTACTCACAAAATATTATCCCAAGGCACTAAATCCTAGACTAGTTTGTGCACCCTAAAAATAAAATCATGTCTAATCAATTTTAGTTTAAAGAGTAAATTTTATTGGTCATGATTACTCAAAAAGGTATGGAAGTGAAACTCATGATGTTATGACTCTACAAGAAGATAAATATGAATATAATGCAAAGCCTATCTTTAACTTTTCAATGAATGGTATGCTAATAAAAACAGTGCAATTTTCAATTTCAACTCCGCAATTCAGAAATAAAATGCAATATTTCGCTAAATGTACTAAACTAATGATAAAGGTTCAAAGACAAAAATGTTAACTAATGAAAAATACCTATATTTTTGTATTTTCAATATATTAAAGAGAAAATGCATGGAATGGTAAGCAACCTGATATAAAAAATTCTACTAGGTATAAGAAAATATTTCAAGTAGAAAGTCAAGCAGCCAAGCAAACAGCCCAGGGTTCAAGGACAAATCAAAAATGAAAAACAACGACAAAGATGACGCCCATAAATTCAACTCCCAACAGGCTTCCTGTCAACCTATAGAAGCTCAACAGGCACTACAGATACCTAAGAAACCTCAGCACACATCAAATCTCACCTAGCAATCACTAAACCAAGAAAACAAGCCAGGAAAAGTGGTATACGCATCTTGCAGAGAGGAAGGACATGTGTGTATGCGACTGTAAGGAAAAAAGGGGCATATAGGATTTAAAACAAGGTCGTTCAAGATCAAAAAGGCTGGAAACTCGGACTCAGAGTGAACAGAATATATCAAGCAGTGATATGACAAGAAACACAAAGGAAAAAGAGCAATGAAAGAAGAAAAATACTTCAACCCTTAGAAGAAATATCTATCCCCAGTGGAGTCGCCAATTCTATTACGAGGGAAAAAATCTCTATGTCCGAGGGTAAACCACAACAGACATATGACTGCAGAAATCAACTCAATTCCATCATATGTTATATAAACTAATGTGCAGGACAAGATAGAGGCCTACCTCAATCCAACATTCGATGATGTTCCACCGTTGAGCACTTCAACCCAAAGCTTTATACCTATGAGAAGTTCTTAACAAAAAAGGAGAGAAATTATATAGTGATGATATTTAGGGGGTTAGCACATCATACAACATAATCCATTAATAAACATTACAAGCATTCCCATGGATAACACTCAAATTTTGCATGATACTAATAGGACGGGAAAGGAGTATTTCTATTAATAATAGATCAGCAGAAGTGACAACATTACAGACTTCTGTGTCGGCACGGTTCGAAACCAAGAAACCAAGTTCCTTCCAATTGGGCCTCCACCACTTCACTCCTCCACCAAAGGCAAGCTTGAATGAGAGAGACAATGAGGTTCTCTCAACAATAGGGAAAGATATTGGGGGTTAAACATTGTGTTCAGACTTGAGGGACAAAGGGATGCAGACTCAATATGAAGTAATTTCTTTAGAGTAACTTTGCTCTCAAAGTTGAATGCTTTCTCTCCTTTTTCCATAGCATGGAATTGTGTTCATATAGACTTCAAAATGCAACTGAAGGGTTGAGTCGGAATGTTTCTAGTATATGGAAGGCCAAGGATCAAAGATCTCATGTCGTGACATGGAAACCCAACACTATTTTTGTATTTTCTAGCACAAATCCTGATGTACATAGGTTGTAGTGGAGCAGCCTGCATATACGCTTGTTGCATAGCTGATAGGGCGTGTATATGTGGAAAAATGTTAATTTTTAGCTTTGGATTCATCAAAAAGGGATGATAATCCTGCATAGGGAAATGGAAAAAGGCCCTCTGTGCAAGATAGCAATGGTGAGGAAAATCTTGATATAACACGAAGCACATGGTATTTAGGTCCTAAGGGATAGTATCATAGATCGGATCAGGAAAGAGACCGAATACTGGGAAAAAATGTCCCAGGAACCTTAGTGGGAGATTCAGAAGAAGTGGGATAAGTGCGAAAAGAGATGGGAAAATATTAATCGGGAGATGAAAGGCATCGGCCTCCTAGAATTTAGCTCACCCGAAGACTTTGTCGACCTACATGAAATAGTCAAGCTACATGCAGAACAAGACTCAGAATGGACAATAGAGATCGCAAAGGTGGTGAGCATGGCGTCGGGTCAAGTACAACAATTCATGGAGCATTTGATTAAGGCTCGAGCAGTTTTGCATCATTTGAGTGTTAAAATAATTAAGTATAGAGAATGAACAGTAGAAGTGAAAGAAATTATTTCAGCCCCGATGGACCATCATAGGTTCCTATATGCCAACACATGCGAGGAACTCTTCGTCAAATGGTTGGAATATGAGAAGAGTCATCCACTTTAGTAAAACCATTAGATGATTCTCAGAGAAAAGAGAGATTGAAGCGCCATGTGGCGATATTTTGTTTTACTTAACCTACACTTGTAATAGCTATTTTTAGTTAATGATTCATTATAAATAGGGGGATTGACCTCTTAGCAAAGGTCGATGGTTTTGGAATGACCCTCATTTTTTGAATTGTAAAGAACTATTTCCAAACTACCTTAATTGAAAAGTCTTGTTTAGGACCGGAGACAAAATATCATTTTTCATAAAAGGAGTTATATGATTGGATTGAGGAGGAACTACTTCCAACTTTATTTCAGTACTTGATGTTGTATCGAGTAAGAGTTTCTGAATCTATTGATAAGTTATCTGTCTCAATATTTTTTGTAGTTCTTTTTCTTAATGATGGAAATAAAATCGTTGTGTTAAATGTGTGATTAATGATTAGAGCTAAGGGAACTATTTTTCTTTCCATTATCTTATTACATGCGTATTTTCTTCACGATATTAGTATCTCAGTCAATAATTGAAATACCAGCAAGTTAATCTACTATTACTAGGCTTGTAATAGGCATTAATATATTTGTCTGCATTCTTGAGAATGAGGGTTATCCCAAGCTCGGCCTTCTTCAGTAGTTAAGAATCCCTTCCACCAGTTGGTTTATACCAACACAAATTGTTTTATCAGACTCATCTTGTATAAGAAAATACAAAAAGAGAACGTTTAAAACTGAAGAAGGAACTTTCATAGGAAAGTATCCTAGAAATCACCACGTAAATCCCATCGATAAATAGGCTAGATCGAAATATTTGGAGAACCATTCCACCAACAAACGTTGTCGAGTCTAATTGGGCCTCTGTGGTGGGTTTGGTTCCTGCATTTGAGTTAAAGGGATCTAGGACCCCTCAACAAGTTCAAACAATTGAAGATGAATGTATATGAATACATAACATTCTACAAGTTGATGAAGTAGTAAAAATTATCAAAGGACTGGGAGACGAGATAAAGGAATCGGTTGTTGTCAAAGAGGTATTGATATCCCTACCAATGAGATTTGATTCAAATATTTCGGCACTAGAAGAGGGATTGGACCTAGCTACAGTGACCATGGATGAGTTGCATGGGATACTCACAGCTTGTGAGATGAGGACATAGCAAGACAATCCGGTTATAAAGGAAGAAACATGCAAGGCATATAAGAAGACAAAGCAAAATAACAAGAAAAAGTCAAAGTCCGATAGTATCGTCTTCGATGTTCCAAAAGACGATGAAGAAGTATCCAACTTCATCAGAAGGATGAAAAAGGGAACTGGAAAATATAAAGGTAAGCTTCCATTGATTTGTTTTAATTGTGATGGTATTGGTCATTTTTCTAATAAATTTCCCCATAAGAAAAAGAAAATAAATGAAGAAGATGGCATTAAAAGGAAACAAATACACAAAGGAAAAAGAACCAAAAAGAAAATTTTCAAGAAAAGACTTTTCACCAAAGAAGATAGTTCCTCATTAGATGAAGATAAAGTTAGTGATAGTGATAGAGAAAGGATATTATTCATGGAAGTATAATATCCCAATGAACAAGGCTCTGAAGAAGAATATGAAGAGGCATAAGTTGAATACAAAGAATAATTGTTGAGTATTGTAGACGTTATAAAAATGGAAAAGAAGAAAAACAAGTCACTTTAGGAAGAACTAAAAAGAAAAGAAGGATTTCAGAATTCCAACTCCAAAGAACTAGAGCAGATGATCACTAAATTAAAAATACAAGTAGAATAAGACAAGATAATTGAAGAATCACTCAAATAAAAATTAGAATAAAGAGACATGATCATTAGAAACTTGGAAGCATAAATTGTCACATTGAGAAAAGACCTTCAGAAGAAAAACATGCAAAACAACTCTAAAGTTTTGGACACTATTATTAGCAGTCAAAGGCCACATCATGAAAAGTATAGAATAGGATATAAACAAACAAAAAATGGCTCAAT
>ML797496.1:0-32172 GCA_009831015.1 Picea engelmannii
CTGTCCTTAGCCCAACAAGATTTGAAAATGTTGGTATTAGGATAACTATCCCTTTTCATCAATATTTATTTAGAGACCATATTGGGGAACTTATCCATAGTTTTTTGGTAGTTGTATCTTATTTATGTACTTAATTTTCTTTTATTTTCATTTATTAGTTTTCTTCTTTTATTTTATGATTTCATGACTTTTCCTGTTGTATGACAACCTAACATTGGTGATGGTTTGGATGATCAAACTAGCATTTCTTTGAATTTATTCAATTTGATTTTATAAAAATCTCATAACTGCGTTGAACTTCATTTTTCTTGGGAAGTTATTGCCAAAGATGTTAGAATCCATGAACAATGGGAAGCGCAACAAAGGAAAACCTAAAATCATCCCCCTTAGTAAGAGTTTGACTTATGTCCTCTAGATCGCTTTCTTCTTGAAGGACGAGAGGTTTATCTCTTGAGTTCAATCCTTTATATGAAATTGGAAGAAGAAAGACTATTTTAGAAATTCAATAACCTAAGCTTTGCAGATCTTTATTTGACTCATCTAGTTCATTGATATATTTAATTCCCATTTCTTTCAAGATGACATATTCAAGATCTTCTTCTGGTATTAGTTCATATGCTTCTTCACAAATCTCTTCCTCGTCCATAATTGAAAGTATCTTCAGTCATCACATTCCAGTCCAGTCCACAACAAATCCTACCAAAGTGATTACAAATTTGGTTTATTTCAGTTTGAAGAAGATGCAACCAATACAACATGGCATGTATCTTATCCCTTGAATCTTACTCTAGCTACAAATCCCCTTTCAAAATTTAAGGATCAATTTCCATAATTCTCAAGAAATGGTACTATTTCCACTAAAAAACATTTAATTGCATTTTCTAATGCATGTCATAACAGAGGAGTAAATGGTAATGATAATTGCATGCGTTTTTTTGTCAATTATTTAGAAGGGAAAGATGTAGATGATTTTTTTGAATTGCCTCCTAAAGTCATTTCGACTTGGGATGAATTTACTTACTGGTTTAAATCAACATATGGGTAGCCTAAAAACCTAGAAAAATTATTAAGGGAATATAATAATATTGTTTAAAACAATGGTGAAACAATCAAATCTTTTAATATCCACTTCACCAAGTTATAAAATCAAATTCCCGAGTTAATCCGTCCTCATAACCAAGATTCTTTTATTCAATATGACAGTGCATTACCTTCTTTATATTGTCAAAGATTACAAGAAAGCAATGTAACCAACCTAGGGTTCGTACTTCAAACTTGTTTAGAGTATGAATAACAATTGGAAAGAACAAGTCTTCTAAAAGAAGATTCTATAAACAAAACTGATATCTCTACAATTTTGTAGCTTGTTCAAGATATGGGCAATTGAATGATTTCTTAAGAGAGGAAAGTTGTCACCTCAAGTTCTTCTTCTATTGAATCTTCTTCTTCTAAATCCATTTTGAGAAATCAACCAACTAATTATTCATTTCTAAATCAGCCAAAATCTTTTCTCTCTAGGGCTTAGTGTAACTTTTGTGATGGAAATCATGAGGAAAGTACTTGCGAGGCTAAGAAAATAACACATGAGTGAATCTTTGGAAAAAAGACTGAAACGACTATTGCTGCCTTAGATTGGGCTCTTGAAGAAGATGTGATGTTGGTAAATACAAGGAATAAATCATACACAAATAAAGGGAAGGGTAATATTTCCAAAACTACCTTTTCTCCTAGTTCCTCTTCCCAAAACAAAAATCCTCAAGTTGTAATGACAACTCAAATTCCAGAGACATCAGTCTCTTTTCATCAATCCAAGTATACAATTCTTAATCAACAAGCTAACATAAGAGTAGATTCATCTCTCTTAGATATCGTCTGTCCTTGAACAACAACAACATCCGAAGAATTATATGGAAGGTAAAAATTCTCCAATAGATGGTATATCTGAAAAATTGGATGGGGATGAATCACAAGTAAATATGATAGGTATAAATAATTTTAGGAATCCTGTAAAAAAACATCCTTTTTATATTTATATAAAAATTATGGATAGGATAGCTCATTGTTTCTTAATAGATGGCGTATGAGGCCCACGTGTCATGTCCAATATTATTATGGAAGAACTAGGACTCTCTTGTACAAATGAAAGCATGAGAAGTACGTTATCCTATAATAATCAACACAATTCAACAATCAGTGAAATTAAGGATGTAACTCTAGTTCTTTGTGCACATCCTGAAATTAGAACTACTCTCAATATTCAAGTAATCGACATGACTCTTAGTAATTACTCAATTATTTTGGGTAGGGATTGGAATGCCTTAACTGGTGGTTATCTATCGTTGGATGGTTCACATCTGTCCATACCTAAAAAAGGGAAGAGCATCATTGTTTTAAGGGAAGGAATAATTTCATCGTATATTGAAAAAGTTGCTCAACCCAATGTAAATTACATTGAGGATATGGATGTCTATTCTATTTTTGCTGATGAAGATGATGCTCCTCTTGAATATCCAAATGATTATGATGATGGTACGTAGCATATGCACTTTGATGGTGCATGTTCAAGTGAAGGTAACATAGGAGACATTATATTATATTCTCCTGTAGTAAAAATTCACGAGTTTTCCTATATATTAGAATTTTCATGTACGGGCAATGTTACTGAATTCAAGGTCTTGCTGCTAAGAATTTAAAATTACAACCTACGCTGTGGTCATCTCACTGTTTTTGGAGACTCATAACTTGTTGTAAATATAGTTAGAAAAATATGCAATCCTAATAACAAGTTGTTGAAATGATACACCCAAGTTGTTTGGACTTTAATTCAAAATCTGTTGTCCTTTAACATCACTCACGTTAAAAGTAAATTGAATTCAATGACTGATAGGTTAGCTATTTTTGCAGCCTCGCCTACAAGGAAACTATTGCCTCAAAGACCTGATTACACTTTTTTATCCTTGTATCGACCTCATGTTCCCAATAATGAGGAATCATGGCAAGTTTTCCTTGAGGATGAAAGAATTTGTGATTTTATTCAGAAAGAGCAATATAAGACAAATGAAATAATATCTCTGGAAGACAATAAAATTCCTAAAGGCTTGACTCCTCTCGAAAGCTCATTCTCAACTAGTGATGTTAGCAACAATAAATATCACAAAGAAGAGGAGTTGAAACATAAGATAGGATATATCATTCTTGTGAACATTATAACTCAGGAGATTCCAAATATTTTAAAAATAGGATCCCAATGTTATGAAGACGAAAATAAGAAATTCATGAATTTATTCGATGAATTTAGAGATGTTTTTTCCTAGTATTATGAGGATCTTCGTGGTTTTGATCCTAGTGTCATCTAGCATGCTATTTCGATTAAGGAAGGAGCCAAACCTGTTAGGAAGAAACAAAGGCCCATTAATCTTTCTCTTGAAGCTACACTTAGAAAATAAGTGGAAAATTTAATAAATGCTCATATAATCTTTCCGGTTAAATAATCTAAGTGGGTGTCTAATCTGGTTCTAGTATGGAAAAATATAGGTGAGATTAGATTATGTGTTGATTTCTGTGCTGTAAATAGAGCTAGTGTAACGGACAACTTTCCCCTTCCTAATATGGAAATGATTTTGCAACAAGTTGCAGGATCACAAATGACATCCTTACTTGACGATTTTTATGGTTATAATCAAATTAGAGTCAATATGACAAACAAATATAAAACCACATTCACAACTCCATGGGACACTTTTTCCTATGAACGAATGCCTTTTGTCTTATCTAATGCAGGTGCCACTTTTCAGAGAGCTATGTAGATAGCTTTTGATAATGTTATCAACAAGATAATTCATATTTATCTTGATGACTTAACGATGTATTCTAAAACCCGAACATATCATTTTGATCATCTTACAAAAGTCTTTTCAGAAAATTTGGCATATCTTTAAATCCTTCAAAATATATTTTCGGTGTCACTCAAGGTAAGCTTCTTGATCACATCGTTTCATATTCAGAGATCAACATTGATCCTGACATGGTTACTGCAATTTTAAATATTTTAGCCCCTACATCTAAAAAGGAAATTTAATCTTTTATGGGCAGGAGTAACTTTGTTAGAAGATTTGTTCCTAATTTCACTATAATGGTAAATCCCATTCATAACATGCTGAAACAAGATCAATCTTTTTCTTGGACAGAGGATGTTGAAAGATATTTTGTAGGAATTAAAAAAGCAATAAGTTCTACGCCGGTCTTGGAGAAACCAGATTTTGAAAAATACTTTATTGTCTATACAAACTCAATAGAAGAAACAATTTATGCTATAATTCTTCTTCAAAATGATGATCAAAGTAATGAACAACTTGTATCTTACATGAGGCAGAGCCTATCTGATGATGAAATCAAATATTCTCTTATTGAAAAACATACTTTTTCTCTTGTCAAGGATATAAAAAAATTTCTCCACTTTATTCTTGACAAGCACAAGCATGTAAAAGTCCCTTTACTCTCTGTCAAGTTTTTACTTTCACAAACTCATATTTCAAGAAAGCTTGCACATTGGCTTGCGAAAATTCAAGAACATGATTTGATGATCACAACATAAAAAATGACCAAGGGACATGACTTAGCAGTTTACTTGGCTCAACATATTGAACCGAACGATTCTTTTGAAAAATGACGAAAATGCTTTATCAACACTATTTTTTTTTATTGAAAATCAAAATCTTGATCTTGTTGAACATCCTTGGTATAAGGACCTTGTTTATTACTCACAATTCCAGAAGTGTCCTGATTACTTAGAATATCATCAACGCAGGAGGATACACCTTGCAACCTCTAAATATATTATCTTGGGTAATTTTTTATTTCGAAGATCTGCTGATGGGTTGTTGTTATGATGTATAGATGATGAAGAAACTCATAAAATATTGAGATAAATTCATGGATCAACAGATTCAAATATTCATATCGGTGGTCATTTTGAAACAAAGTCCACTGCTTATAAAATGCTTAGAACATGGTATTATTGGCCTTTCATTTTTAGAGATTCTTTTAAATTTACAAGGGATTGTGATAAGTGTCAAAAATTTGCTAGTAAAGAACAATTTTCTGTCATGCCCTTGCAACATGTTCTTCCTAATTTTCCATTTTCTAAATGGGGTTTAGATTTCACTGGTCCTATAAATCCTCCATATTTTGTAGGAAATGTTTTTATATTTACATTAACAAATTACTTTACTAAGTGGATTGAAGATGTACCTTGTTGAGGAAAATGTATGAAGAACATCACGCCAACATTTTCAAATCTTACTTGGCTAGGGTAAGATAGTTTGGATTATCACCCGAGGTTTATAGCCTTATACAAAATTATCAATTGATTCTGAATTAATAAGTACAAGGAACCAATGCTATCCTTTTTTGTAATTAAGCTGTGCAAAAGAAGAAAATAAAAATATATGTACTGTGCTTGAGATTTAAAAGAACAAATGAAATGCAAATCTGAAAGTAATATCAGGGATTCCACATGTGAGATAAAAATAAAAAAAGCAATTTTATTAATTTCACTCCAAGTTACAATCATAACCTTTCTTTCAAACCCCTGCGAGAGTAAGGAACAAGATCATATTTAGAAGTCTTCGATGGGAATCATACAAAAATATTCTGACAACAAGTGAAGACTAAGACCAGAAATCTAGATCAACTTAGCCACGAAAGTATCATCTACTGAATCTGCAAAATATTCCCTGTCAGTAATGAAAACTAATTCATGAAAAAATCAGAATACATATACAACTAAGATCAAATGATCAATCTTTATAGAATAAGTTGTTGAATAATGTATCTCAAATATTTGAATCCTGTTGTCTTCAATAAGGCAATGCTATCAACAAAAAGATCAATACTCTATGATAACTCAAAATGAATGAAAGTAATTAATCTCACAAGTTTAAGAGAAATTTTTTATCATAAATTCTTCCTTGTTATCTCTCCTTTGTCCCTTCCTTTGATCGGATTTTTATCTTCCTCAAAAGAAGCTATGGTAGTTTCAAACTACCATTAGTTAAGTCATAATTGACTTAATAATTAAGTAGGGAATAATGATAATAATAATAATAGATAAAGGTTTATTAAATAATAACTAATAGGTGGGATCCCTAATCCTTTTAGTCTTTTTAATTTTGATTTCCTCCTTGTTTCTCCATAATTTATTTAAATAATAAATCATGCCACCTCATAAATATGCACAAACAATCACTTTTATCATCCCCTTGTATCTCCCGAAATAATCCATATGTATATATACCAAATAAATAAAATGTATTTTCACCATGAAAAACAATTATTGATTGGGTGTCCAAAAATGAAGATAATAGTATCAAGTTGTTTCAAAGTTAAAACAGAAACAAATTATTTACCACCAAAAATGAACATAAAATATCAGAAGCCATATTTACTATGTGAAGCAGTTTGCCTCTTCTCACTGCTTGTTGATCTTTTTTCTTTGTTTGTCGAGTGGGCCTTATTAGTGAGTGCCTGATTTGATGAATGAGGCTGAACTTCACTGAGAGCTGGTGTGATGCAGACCCCCCCTATTCTCCCTCGGGGTTGCGCAACCTCCCAGTCAAGGATCTTCATTATTAGAGCTGAATCGCTTCTCTGAAACCTTAATGGTCTCCCTTGTGATTAAACAAGGGCCCTTTTTAGTCTTTTGGTGCAGGTTCTATGACACCCAAAAGCTCTCCCTTCACGCTGCTAAACTATCAGGGTCTAGGCACTAGCTCCTCTTTCGTTAACCCTTTCCCGTAGGTGACCTTGGGCTATGTCCTCACGTAAACACATGATTGCGAGGTTGCCTAGAGTGGTTTGAGACCACACCTCTTTTCTCCCCACAATTCACTAGTAGCTGCCAGACGTCCTTTTGGAAATACCGTGGATTCGATTGCGGCCTGCTTCAAGATTTTTAAAATCCGAGCACTTTCTATCCTCGCAATTAAGAACGACCTCCGATCTTGGGATCTCGGGCATTGCTTCTTTATCGATGACTGAGGTCTATCCTCTTTTTTCCTTGGTTAGCCATCAATCAATGAACCTTTTCCCCCTGTTGCACACACTCCCAGATCTCCACGATTTAGCGACGTGTGCCCTCCTTCCAAACAAACGGTTACGATCGATTTCGCCTTTCGGGCTTCAGGAGTTTCAACTCAGAACTCTTGCTTCCTCCACAGGACTTCTATTTGAAACCGACGGCCCATCGATGCATGTCCCTCATAGATCGACGATTGTGATTCACTTCTCTCTTCAAGCTTCAGGAGTTTCAACTCTCAGTCTCCACTTCCTCCCAGAGTGCTTTCACCCGAAGATGACGATTTGTCAACGTGTGTCCCTCACATATCGATGACTATGGGTCACTTTTCTCTTTGGGCTTCGGGAGTTTCAGCTCTCAGTCTTTGATTTCTCTCGGAGTGCTTTTACCCGAAGATGACGATTTGTCGATGCGTGTCCCTCACAGATTGACGACTGTGGTTCCTTTCGACTCTTCAGGCTTCGATAGTTTCAACTCTCAGGTTTCACTTTCTCCTTGTCTACAAACTTTCGAAGTTGTAGATCTTGCACCACTTGCCCCTCTGGATGATGGATGATCCCTAGCCTTTTCAGGACTTCGGAAAATTCTCCTCCTATGTGCACACAGCGACTTAAATCTCGTGCACTTTGATCAGATATGATGATCCAGAATGATCCCTCTCCCTCTTGAATGGATCTTAGTTGATGACTCGTGAAATATTCAGAATTTTGTTTCCCTCGAAGATTTCTCTCGCTATCTCTCATGAGCTTTATCCTTCGAACCCTTTGACTCCTTAGAGGGTTACTTTGACACTTAGTCAAATTTCGGATCTATGCACTCCTTACAACTGATTCTTATGCAAGACTTAGCTTCTTGTAGCCGATTGTGCATGCCTTGTAGCAGTCCCCTTGCACTCCTTGAAAATGGAAATTTTATGCTATCTCTTCTGAGCTTATGAGTCAAAAAAAAATCTTTCACTCCTTACAATAGATTCTCACACAATACTTAAATTCTTGCGGCGACTGTGCACACCTTGCAACAGTCTCTTTTCACTCCTTGCAAATGAAAGTTTCATGCTATCTCTTCCAATCTTCTAAGTCAAAACAAACTCTGTCAACGCACTCCTTGTGCACTGCATGCACACCTTGCATGAACTCAAGGAAGAGAAAACAATCAAAACTTATCCAAAAACTTCATAGTTTCATATACTCAACAACATAACTCATTCATTCATGAAAACAAAATAACAGGGAATTGTAAACAGTAGCAACACCATGCATTGGATCAACTTTCCTCTGTTATATTCATTCAAAAGTAAATGGCTACAACTATGATAAAACAATAACTAAAAACTCAGCAACAACTAAATCACAACAATCTCCTACTAACTTGCAACAACTTCATTCAGGCATACAAAACCTCTATTTATCCTAGAGGGCTCCTAGGGTTCCCTCAGAATACTTGTCTACTAGAGAAAAAAAACTAACTGCTACTTAATTTCCATTACATTAAAGTACAGGAGTGAAACTCCCATATCACTTGTGATCATTCAGAAGGCACGCTAAGGAGATGAGTTGTCTCTCCACGTATGCTTGCTGACGATGCTCCTGCATCATACTCCCCTGGACAAAAATTCATGGACTCCTGTCCATGACCTCCTGCACTAACTTTTCATGCTTCTGGATATCAACTTCATTTTACCAATTGGCATCTTCTATCGGGTGTTCCTTCCACTTGACAAAATATTCAAAATAGGTCTTCATCCTGGTCTTCTTTCCAATCCCCCGATCAATGATTTTCTCCATCTGTGGCTTTTCTGCTACATGCATTTTCTTTTCCCATTGAATATCTTTCTGATCTTTTGTTTCTTCTGCTTCATCTTTCCTGTAAGGATACAAGTATGATATGTTGAATATGGGTGATATGCCCACATCATCTGGTAACTCAATCTCATAGGCATTTGCATCAAAATTCCTTAAGATATTACATGGCCCTATCTTCTTCATCTTCAACCTGTTATATGTTCCCCTAGGGAACCTTTCTTTGTTGAGGTGTGCTAGAACCTGATCTCCTACTTCAAATTGAATCTCTCAGCGATGTTGATCAACTCTGCGCTTGTACTATTGTCTAGAGTTCTGCAATTTCTCTTTGATTTGGCTATGGAGCTTCTGCATTTCTGCAGTAAAATATTCTTCTCCAATGCTTATGATCTCACTCTGTTCCAAGTCTCTCAACTCAGATACTCCTCTTGGATGCATTCCATACAATATTTGGAATGGGCTCTTTCCAGTGCTCCTATTTGGCGAGTCGTTGTATGCAATTTTTTCTTGTGGTAGAATCTGATCCCACTAACTATGGTGCTCAGTGACCAGACTCCTCAATAATTTTCCCAAACTTCTGTTCACCACCTTAGTCTGTCCATCTATCTGAGGGTGATAAGATGAGTTGAAGGAAAAATCTATCCCCAACTTCTTCCACAATGTTCTCCAGAAATGACCAACGAATTTGGTATCTCTGTCCGAGACAATACTTTTGGGTAATCCATGAAGTCGAACAACTTCATTGAAAAATAAATTTGCAACATGTATTGCATCACTAGTCTTATGGCATGGGATAAAGTGTGCCATCTTTGAAAATATATCCACCACCACAAATATGGAATCACATCTTCTTTGTGTCCTTGGTAGTCCCAACAAAAAATCCATGTTTATTTCATCTCAAGTCCTTTCTGGTATTGGCAATAGTTGATACAATCCAGTGTTCTGTCTTTTGCCTTTTGCATGTTGGCAGATTCTACATATGTTTACAAACTCTATCACTTTTGTCCTCATACCTGGCCAGTAATATGAACTGATCAACTGATCAACTGTGCAAATGTTTTATCATGGCTGAAATGTCCATCCAATCCTCCATTATGCTTTTCCTTCAAAAGGTTATCCCTCATTGAGCCTTTTGGTATGCACAAATGATTTCCTTGAACAAAAATCCCTCTTGAATCATATACTCTGTCCACTAGCTCCTGTCTCTCAGCATAGGATGTGCACATGCTTCGTATGCTTCCTTGAAATCTAGATCATCACAATACATCTCCTTTAGGTGTTCAAACCCCAAGGTCTTGACCTGAAATTCTTGCAGAATCATACATCTCGTGCTCAATGCATCAAAAACTTTGTTAGCATTACCAGAAATATGTTTAATGACAAAAGTGAAATTTTGCATAAATTCTATCCACTTAGCGTGCCTCTGGTTTAACTTCTCCTATCTGGTTATGAATTGTAAATCTTGGTTATCGCTGTACAAGACAAATTCATTTGGAACAAGGTAGTGCCTCCATTTCTTCAAGGATTGAATTATGGCATAAAATTCCTTATCATACGTGGAGTACTTTTTCTTAGTCTCATTCAGCTTCTCATTGAAATATGCAACTGGTTTATTATCCTGGCTCAAGACTTCTTCAATTGAAACTCCACTTGCATCACATCTCACTTGAAATGTCTTTCCAAAATTTGGTAAGACCAAAATTTGTCATTCTGTTATCTTCTCCTTCAATATATTGAAGCTCCTCTTGGCCTCATCTATCCATTTAAAAGACTCATGCCTCTTCTTCACTGTATCCATTATAGGTGCACAAATTCCACTGAAATTTCTGATGAACTTCCTATAGAAACTTGCTAATCCATGGAAGCTTCTCACTTCAAACATACTCCTTGGTGATGGCCATTCTTTGATTTCTTTCACCTTCTCTGGATCCATCTTCAATTCATTGGAAGAGATCATAAAACCCAAGTAAATGAGTTCTGCCTTCATAAAATAGGACTTCTTCAGATTTATCAACAACTTCTTCTGCTGTAGTCTCCTCATCACTAATGTCAAATGTCTCAAATGCTCCTTTTTAGTCTTGCTAAAGACCAATATATCATCCAAATATACAACCACAAACTTGCCAATGAAATCTTTCATTATTTCATTCATCAATTTCATAAAAGTACTTGGGGCATTTGTTAAGCCAAATGGTATAACACGCCATTCATAAAACCCTTCATTTGTCTTAAAGGCTATTTTCCACTCACCAGCTTCTCTCATCCTTATCTGGTGATATCCACTTTTTAGATCTATCTTAGAAAATAAATTTTATCCACTTAAACAATCCATTAAGTCATCCATTCTTGGCAAAGGAAATCTATACCTGATGGTGATCTTGTTTATGGTTCTTGAGTTTGTACACATTCTCCATCCTCCATCCTTCTTTGGACTCAACACAGTTGGTACTGCGCATGGACTAAAGTTTTATTTGACCAAACCCTTGTCTAACAATTCCTGAACTTGGTTCTCTACCTCCTCATTCTCTTGAGGTGTCAATATGTATGCTTCTTTGTTTGGCGGACCTAATCCTGGTATCAAATCAATATGATGGCTGATACTTTTGATGGGTGGCAATGAGTTAGGAAAATCATCCACTACTATGTTAGCAAAATTCTCCAACAGTTCCTGAACTTCTTCAGGAAAATCATCCATCAAAGTACTTGTAAGGACAAATCTGGGTTTCCTCACCACAACAAACTGCATCTCCTGTTCCTTCTTGACTTCTCTCAGGAGTTCCTTCCCACTCATGAGAAGTATTTTTGTGCTGGCTTCTTCTTTTACTTTCATCTCCTCTATTAGTAGTAACATGTGTGCCCTACCATTCTTCTCCAAGGTGTATGTATTTTTTCTCCCATCATGAATGAAATTTCTGTCAAACTTCCATGGTCTCCCCAACAAAACATGACATACATCCATGGGAATCACATCACACATAATTTCATCTCTATATCCACCTATTTTAAGTTCAACGAGGCATTGTTTAGTGACCATTACCTGGTGTCCTCTCTGCAACCATGAGACTTTATATGGCTTCGGATGTGCAATAGTCTCTAGCTCTAAATTCTCCACCATTTCTGTGGATACTAAGTTATCACTTCTACCACTATCAAATATCACCTTGTATACTCTGTCTTTAGTCTTGCAAGCTATCCTGAATAGACTATTCCTCTGCATTGGCTTTTCAATTTCTGACTCTGGTTTTAAGAGAACCTTTCTCAACATCAAGGATGTTCCATCCTCTGCACCTTCTTCTTCAACATTCCTTTTCTATGATTCCGAAATGTGAGCTTCACCTCCTCCTTCTTTCTTTTTCTTGGGACATTCCCAAGACATGTGTCCTGTCTTTCCACATGCATAACACCTTACTTCTCCTTCTCCGCTTCTTCCTCTTCCTCTAGAATAACTTCTTCCACCACTTTGTCTTCCTCAAAAACTTCCTCCTCTTTCTGAGTGACTGTGTGGTTTATCAGTCCCATCTTTAGATTTATGTGTCTTATCATGGGCAACTCCCTTGCCTTTTCTTAGGCTTCTTCCTATGTTTCGTTGAATCTGTTTCCTGGACAACTTCTCCTCTGCCTTCAGAGAAATTTGATAAGCATCCTCTACTATCCTTATTGACATCATGATGATCTCATCCTGGATTTCATATCTCAAGCCATTTATATATCTGACAACCTTTTCTTCATCTTTCTCTCTTTGTCCAGTCCTGATATTTAGCTTGTAGAACTCCTCTGTGTACTCCTTCACTGTCATACCCTTCTGTCTCAGGTTCTACAACTTCCTGAACATATTTATTTGATAATATTTGGGCATGAATTTAGCCTTCGGCTTGGCTACCATTCTGTCCCAATCCTTTATCTTTTGTTTTCCTTTGCTTCTCCTCTCAGCCTTCAGTTCATCCCACCACAGGGTTGCATGTCCTTTCAGTCTGGTGACAACACGTTTCACCTTTTTCTCCTCATCGACATCTTCATAGTCAGAATATCTGTCCATGGATCTTATCCAATCCAGCAACTCTTCACCATCTAGGTTGCCTTCATACATCATGATCTCTATCTTTGTTGTATCTCCCAGTTTAACAATCTCTCTCAACAAGCGTTCCTTGAGAAAATTTTCCCCTGCAGCTTCTTCAACTTCTATTTCTTCACTTTATGCATCATTGATGTCCCCAACATCAGGTGCCCTCCTCTACACTTCCTCCATTGCCTCTAATCTTGCACAAATCTCTCTCATTTCTCTTTCTACAATGCGATTGGCTAAAGGTGGATACACATGTATCCTTGGTGGCATTGTGATGACTGTTTCTCACACATAGAGTACAACTTCGAGATATTTTTTTCTACCTAAAAACAATTTCAGGCTCTGATACCACTTGATGCAGACCCCCCCTATTCTCCCTTGGGGCTGCGCGACCTCCCGGTCAAGGATCTTCGATTCTTAGAGCCGAATCGTCTCTCTGAAACCTTAATGGTCTCCCTTGTGATTAAACACATGCCCTTTTTAGTCTTTTGGTGTAGGTTCCATGACACCCACAACCTCTCACTTTGCGCTGCTGAACTATCAGGTTCCAGGCGCTAGCTCCTCTTCTGTTAGCCCTTTCCCGTAGGTGACCTTGGTCTATGTCCTCATGTAAACACATGATTGAGGGGTGGCCTAGAGTGGTTTGAGACCACACCGCTTTTCTCCTCGCAATTCAATAGCAACAACCATGCGTCCTTTTCGAAATACTGTGGTTTCGATTGTAGCCCGCTCCAAGATTTTTAAAACCTGAGCACTTTCTGTCCCCACAATTAAGCACAACCATCAATCTTAGGATCTCGGGCGTTTCTTATTGATCAACGACTGAGGTCTATCCTATTTTTTCATTGGTCAACCATCAGTCAATGACCCTTTTCCCCCTATCGCACGCACTTCCAGATCTCCACGATCTAGCGATGCATGCCCTCCTTCCAAAATGAAGGTTAAGATCGATTTCGCCTTTGGGGCTTCGAGAGTTTCAACTCTCAACTCTTGCTTCCTCTGCAGAACTTCCACCTGAAACCGACGGCCTATCAACACATGTCCCTCACAGATCGACGATTGTGATTCACTTCACTCTTCGAGCTTCGGGAGTTTCAACTCTCAGTGTCCGCTTCCTTCAGGAGTGATTTCACCCAAAGACGACAATCTGTCGATGCATGTCCCTCACAGATAGATGACTGTGGGTCACTTCTCTCTTTGGGATTTGGGAGTTTCAACTCTGATTATTTGATTTCTCCTAGAGTGATTTCACCCAAAGATGACGATCTGTCGACGCGTGTCCCTCACAGATCGATGGATGTGGTTCCCTTCGACTCTTTGGGCTTCGAGAGTTTCAACTCTGAACCTTCTCTTTCTCCTTGTCTACAAAATTCCAAATTTGTAGATCTTGTGCCACCTGCCCCTCTGGATGAGGGACGATCCCTAGCCTTTTCGAGACTTCGATGAATTCTCCTCCTATGTGCACACATAGACTTAAAACTCGTGCACTTTTCTCAGATTTGACGATTTGGAATGATCTCGCTCCCTCTTGAACAGATCTTAGTCGATGACTCGTGAAATCTTCAGAATTTCATTTCCCTTGAAGATTTCTCCCGCTATCTCTCGTGAGATTTCTCCTTTGAACCCTTTGACTCCTTAGAGGGTTACTTTGACACTTAGTTGAATTTTGGATCTGTGCACTCCTTGCAACCAATTATTACTTAAGACTTAGCTTCTTGTGACCGACTATGCACGCCTTGCAAAAGTCCCTTTGCACTCCTTGCAAATGGAAATTTTATGCTATCTCTTCTGAGCTTATGATTTGAAACAGACTCTGTCACTCCTTATAACAGATTCTCACTCAAGACTTAAATTCTTGCAGTGGCTATGCACACCTTGCAACAGTCTCTTTGCACTCTTTGCAAATGAAAGTTTCACACTATCTCTTCTGAGATTTTGAGTCGAAACAGACTCTGTCAACGCACTCCTTGCGGACTATATGCACACCTTGCATGAACTCAACGAAGAGAAAACAATCAAAACTTATCCAAACACTTCACAGTTTCATATACTCAACAACATAACTCATTCATTCATGAAAACAAAATAACAAGGAATTGTAAATAGTAGAAACACAATGCATTGGATCAATTTTCCTCTTTTATATTCATTCAAAACTAAATGGCTACAACTATGATAAAACAACAACTAAAAAATGAACAATAACTAAATCACAACAATCTCCTACTAACTTGCAGCAGCTTCATTCGGGCATACAAAACCTTAATTTATCCTAGAGGGATCCTAGGGTTCCCTCCGACTACCCGTCTACTCGAGAAAAAAAAACTAACTTCTACTTAATTTCCGTTAATTTAAAGTCTAGGAATGAAAATTCCAGATCACTCGTGATCATTTAGCTCCCAAGCGTTCGATCTTCTTCAATTTTTCAATCATTCAAAAAAAGGATTTGCAGGTAACGCCAACGTTTAAGATTCCGAATGATTCAAAGGTGTGTTAAGGCTCTGAGTTTTCTCTCCATGAATGCTTGCTGACGATGCTCCTACATCATGGTGATGGTTCATTGATTTGTTGGGCATGTGAGGTGAATGCCTAAGAGGAGTTATTAGATGATTTGGAATGAGTGAATGCTTGTTTACCCTTTCTTGGCATAGGCTCATGGATGGTTGTTTTAATCCTTTTTCTTGCATGATAGGACAAAACAAGGGATGTGACATGATCAATCTGTAGGGCATGTTGGTTGAGTGGAGGTGGAGGAGGAAATTGAAATGAAAATGTGGTCCAACCATAATTATGAGCTACAAGGGAATGAAAAATATCTTTCCAGCCATCATTTATAGGAACCTTTGGCTGGAGGGAGACATGAGCCGAAACACGACCATTAGATAAACTTGGACGAGGCTAAAAAGGAGGCCTTTTTGGTCTAGTATTTGGATAAAGCACTCCTTGACCTATTAAGTTAAAAAAACCCATCTTGGAATAGATGATTTAACTCTTGAGGATCAACATCCAAATGAATAGAAAATCTAGGTCTCCTGTTGTCTCTTTGCCAATTTTTTTTTTCCCCTACCCCTGTCATGGCTTCCTTTGCTAAAGAAAATCATTGTCCAAAAAAAAATTAGATCATAATATGAAACACGAAAGACTAATCAATCATCAATTTACTTTCCTAAAGATAAATTTAAAATGTTGTCTCTTATCAGTCCAAACACTAGCATGCATGCAATCAATCCATTACTCTGTATATGTCAACCATCAATAATCTGTTGATTTTAATCCATAATTATCATCATGTAGAACAAGGAAATACAATGACATATGTGATATGATAGGGGTTGTAATGAATGGAAAATGGAATTCATGAAAGGGAAACTATGATTACTGTTCTAAACATAAGATCAATTCTTAACCCAAAATCAACTTTCATAATCATATCATCATTCTTATTTAACCATAAATTTCATCAACATTGTTCATTGTTCTTATTTGAAATCAATATTCTATGAACCTTCTAAAATTGTAAAGTTTCTGTACAATCATATTTTCTTTTGGGAACAAAACATGGGAACAACTAAAATGATTTTGGGAAAAATGAGGGGCTTATAATTTGCATAAAATGAAATTATGGATGGGAAACAAAATCGTCAATGTTCTTTCTGCAAAAAACTATCATCCATCAATCATCAAGTAATGTGATCAATTCAAGGCTTCAAAATATAACTTTGTACTTTTGTATTTTGATTTTTTAGAGTTAAATTCATTGATCAAACAATCGGAAAATTCTTCCTTATAATTTCCTGTAAGAAGGACCATATCTAAATTCTGTTAATATATCCATTTAAAATCTGTTTTACAAAAATTATATATCCATATAATTTATCATAACAAAATGAATCTAGTCTAATATCAACCCAACATGGCACAAGAGTAATTCTCATCCTTGTGTTGGTATATATATATATATATATATATATATATATTATTCATGTATATTTCCATCTGTCAAAACTGAGTTTTATTAAAGTAAGGCTTCCTTTTGAAAATATTTTCAAATAACGATATTTGAAACCAATATGCCAACCAACTGCAAGCACAAAATATGATGCTGATTACACACATGCTCATCATTTCCAACCTAGTTATGTGCAATATATTTGTAAAATATAATACCACTAGTCATACTCGAATTGATGATGACAAAGTCGAGGAGATTGAAAGTTGGAATTCACAATAACTTAAAAAAGTATCCTTGAATTCTAAAAACAATAAGGCGAGTTTGAGATAGGAAAGCAAGTCAAAACCCTAGGTTTCAAATTCCTTAGAATCATAACCTATTATCTGCAAGTGGTTTCGAACCAATCAACATTGTGTATATCATAGCAAAGCATTGAAACCCCATTCATATGCCCCAAACAAATGTCACAACAAACGGATCTATCGTTACAATGATCTCAAACATCTAATAGGTATTTCCTTTTCACAAAATACAAAATAATTCACAATAGGAATACTGGTAGTGCACTCTTGCAAGTTATGTTTAGTTTGTTTTGAAAAGAAAAATGAAAAAAGAAACCCATGGTGCACAATAATAAGCCAACATCATGAAAAACCAAAATGCAATCCATGGTGATAAAACTGTATTCGAAATCCCTTTATTCCTTTAAAGTTGACTGGATCGTAAATTTAATGTAAAACCCAAGTCAAGGGTATCATTGATATTAAAAAACGTAACTGGTATTTTATTTCAAAGTAGCTCAATAAAAACTTTCCATTCACCATATCTTGAAAATCCAATCCCAACTGAGAGTCACACTCATAACACACATACAACATGCAAACAAACTTTAGCCAACCATTGAAAATTTATCAGAGAAATGAAATCCATTGATGCTAGAAGAGTCAAAAGATGTCCATACCTCTCCAAATGAGATAAATAGCCATGAGAGAAAAGACCAAATATCGTTACCCAACCACCCAAAACTTTAGAATCCAAAACCCTCAACTAACAACAACAAACCAATTCCAAACAAGAACAATGCAAAAAGGTGGAATACCTCAAGAGGAAAAACTGACAGAGAGAGCATTACCTCTCCATTAATTCACGTCTCCTCAACTCAACCCAAACCTCACCAACCTTTACATGATATCCAACCAAAAATTACATGATGGAACACACTTAATATCCAACTTAGACTCCAAGTCAAACTTTGGTACCATGCATATTACACTATAGAACTTACAACCACTATACCACATTAATAACCAATACAAAGTGTCACTGTTTTATAAACGAACCATGTCAACTTAACAATCAAGCGACGTGAGATATGGTAACCATAGCATATATGAATTTAATCGTAAGTCGGGTTTGTTCATACTTGTATGCAACAACCTTGTATAAGATCAAAACTTCTATATGATATCATTGTTGTTATATGACATATAGATGTGCGTGAAATGAAAGTTGACCACCCTTTTTAAATATGTCACAAACCAAAATCATACAATTTTTAAAACTTGTAATCATAAGTGTTATAACTCTGGCACAAAGATCTTTCACCTATTCTTTTCCTTTTAGAACACTACGATGATGCAATATGAAGTTGAGGAGCATCAAAGATCACTGTCAAAGATATCATTTGTGCATGTGAACCAGAAAAGAGTACCAAACTATAATTTAATCTAATCATTTGTTTGCAAGATGGATTTCTTTTTTAGAGAAAAAGGAGCGAAATCAACTTAATATAGTTTCTCTAAGGGGTCCCTCCTACTAGTTAGATAATATAGTAATAGAAATAATATAGTGCATTGCAATCTTTTGCATGTAGGATTCTTGTTGTACATTTTTGTGTCAACATACCTCTCAAGCATGCACAAGATGAGAATGTCAACTCTTTCCTAGAATCTAATATCTTTTCTCTTTTTGGTCTTCCTCTTGAAATTATTTCAGATAAGGGACCAAATTTCATTTCTTCCAATTTCACTCAATTTCTTAATAAATTTGGTGTGAAACACTTTACTTTTTCTACCTATTATCCGCAAGGAAATGGACAAGTTGAGTCCATTAATAAAAACTTGGTCAAAACTTTAAGGAAGATCATAGATGATAAACCCTGTCAGTGGCACACACTACTCATGTATGAACTTTGGGTAGATCGTACCATCACTAAGTCTAGCACTGGCCATACCCCATTCGAGCTCTTATATGGCCAAGAAGCTATTATTCCCATAGAACTTGAAGTTACTTCTCTTCGATTAGCGTTATAGGCTGAAGAATTAAACACAACAAATATTTCTCAAAGAATAAAAATTTTTCTTTCATTGGAAGAACAAAGAAACCATGATTTAGAAAATCCATGGAAAATGAAACAAACTGTTAAAAAAAGCTTCGAAAAAAAAACTAAATCCACTATTTTTAGAGTTGATGAGAAAGTGTTGCTTTGAGATTCTTCTCACACCGATAAAATAAACATTCCAAATTTCAAAAGCTTTGGCCGGGTCCATACAAAATCGTCTCTGTCATAGGTAAAAATTCATACTTATTAAAAGACATAGAAGAGCGATTATTTTCATATACAACACATGGTTCACATTTGAAGCATTATGTTGAACCATAATGATTTGATTGATTATATTTTAAACGCTTCATGTATATATTTTTCATTGGTTTTGTTTATTTAGTTTCATGTCTGTACAACTGATTTTCTTTTAGCTCTTATCAGTTCTGGGTTTTGTTTTCTTTGACATTATGTTTGAGTCAAATTGGATCACTTAATTCACTTACTTTGTCATGCTAGGTGCAAAATTTTGTTTATGTGCTATGAAGTTCGTAAGAATAGAAAGAGACAAATGATCTTCTTTTGGGTTAGTAACACTACTTATGTAGTAGTTTCCATACCTACAAATTTATTATTGAAACATGATGTGCAAAGTCATTCCCATTTTCTTCTTTCCTGTTCTTCCCTCCATACAATTTATTTTTGCAAGAGTATACCAGAGAAATGTTTAGAGAAATATGATGTAATCAGAACTAGAGATTCTTCAGTTCTAGCTAGTTAAAATTTGCCTACCCCTTGGAGTCGCCAGATATTCACTCGCAAAATAGACACCAGCCTGCAAATAGTTGCAAGGCATGATTTGAAATTTTTATTATCTACGATATATTAAATATTTAACTATAGGTGGGACCCCCTAGGGAGAAATAAATGATGTTTAATTTCAATTATCCCTAGGATTGAATGTTTCCACTCTACTGAAATGGTCGCATCTACATTGTGCAGTGATAATGTTTCCTTCTTTGGTTTGATTATGAGTTTTATTGCACAAAAGGAAAATGAGTTCTTCTCATGAAAATGCAAAAGATATTTTATCTTACTCACATACCACTCATAAATGATTTTGCTGCTTACATAAGAAGATTATGAATCATTTAAAGGTTCTCTTTTGCTTATAATTATTGTGTCACACCAAGGATTTTATCACAAGGGTTGAGTTATAGTTACATGATATATTTCAAAGGAAGGAAAGTTCATTTATGCAAATTCATGCATGGTATAGTTATATGGTCTACCATATATAAAAGTCTTTTATATAACTCTAAACACCATCCCATTTTTATAATAGTTGTTGGTTCTATATGAGAGAAGGTGGGATGTTGAAATTAAAGGGTTGAAAGTTTTTTTTACATATTGGATATGGTATATTATATGAGCTCAACATTGATATCATCTAGCGCTTGTCATCACTTGGACCTTGCGTTTAATCATCAAGATTGGTATGTGTATATCCATTGCATCGATCATTTGTATTGAATGTGGTTTTAATTAAAACCTTGGCTTGATGTGAGGTTTTGGGTTGCTATTTGAGTTGTAGTTTTATGTGGTTGTTGACATGGTTGTGTAGAATGCATTGCTAGCTTACTTGGCAATGTTTCCAGGCATGTGATTTTTTGATAATAAAAAGTGGATTCTGAGGTGGATTGTAAAGTTAATGTGTATGTTGTTTTAGAGAATGTGACACCCCATGAATTCAATGCATGGGACACAAACATTCATTTGTGTTGATTTTACCACCTTTGCACTATTTTTGGCATTTCATTTTTGAATTAGAGTTTTGAAGCTGTGAAGTGACAATGTTGTCCCAAGGCATGACTGTGGTAGTTGCTGGAAAATGGAACACTGATTTCTCAAAGGTATTTAAAGTTCTAAGGGAAGGTATGCTATTCCAACTTGTACCCATCAAATGCATTTTCTTTTTTGTAATGAATAGTTTTGGAAATGGATCTATTTGACTGGTAAATGAATGTGCTTGTTTCATCTTTCTTCTTTGACCACTTTGGCTATTTCAAAAGAAAACATTCTCCATTTTTGTTTCTTTCATAAACCCTTGTCATGAAATTATTGTTTCCTCTTCAGATTGTGTGAATCCAATATAAAAGCTCAGTTCGACTTGGTTTTTAGCTTTTATATCTCGAGAGGTACTCCACATGTTTTTTCTTGTATGCAAAAGTAACCTTGTACTTACACTACTAGGCACTTGACTTTGTAATGGACTTTTATAAAGTTGTAATAAAGGGGTTCTTTTATTGAAGTGACTTTATTTCAATAGTGCACTTATGTTGTAAAGTGATTTTGTACTTTAATATTTCAAGTGATTTATTTTGGAGGAAATGAATCATGTCCCTTGATCATGTAAAGGCAAGATTAGATCTAGGCCTTTGGATTTAGGGATGGGGAAGGTGAAAAAACACTTGGAAGGTGAAAGGTCACTTTCAAATGATAACAGAATGCATTGGGTAGTGTGCAAGACAAGGAGAAGAAGAGATTGATAGATTTTCGAGAGAGCTTTGAGGATAAGAGGAAAGGGAAAAAAGTTGGGCGCATTTTCCAAGAGATCTTGGGCACATTTACCAAGGAAAAAAATCTATTTTGAGTGTGCTAAAATTTATTGTTGTGTGGGAGGCCGTACTGTATGGATCCGTACAGTCCGTACAATAGGGAGGAGGGCACAATTTTCAAGGTAGTTTGTGGGAACAAAAATCAAGGTTGTTTTGAGCATTCCTTGCTGTAGAAGGGGTCATACAATAGATTGTGGGAACAATTTTCGAGGTGTTGTTTTCTAGGTGGGTCGTACAACAGTATGGACTTGGCATGTTTTCCAAGGAATAATTTTTTAGGGACAGTTTGGGTGCTGTAAGTGGTTTTATCTTGGATGATAAATGTATCTTGCTGATGAAATAATTTTCCTGAAGCTAATATAATCTCTCTCTCTCTCTCTCTCTCTCTCTTTGGGTTTCCCCACATTGGGGTTTTCCCTGGCTAGTTGCCTAAATTTATGAGTTTTACATGGATGTGTAATTGTTGTTCATTGTGTTTATTCCACTGCAAAATTCCTTAGCAATGCATATTTATTCTTATGAAAATTTTGGAATGTGGGTTTAATGCATCTCAAAGTTCATAGATGATAGTTATCTCTAGGTTTCTAAGTGTGAAAAAATTTGTGCATGCTGTTTTTTTCATTAAATTTCTACATTGGTATGGTGTCATTCTAGTTTTTTTGAAGAAAAGAGAGTGTAGGTTCTGTAGCAACCTCTTTTTCACTCATTAATATTTGAAAACTTGAACAAAAAATGAGAAGAAAACTCATGGGTTTTCTTTTGCATGCATATTATTTTTCCATTAAAGGGTTTTGAATCCATGTTTTCAAGGATTTCCTATGATTCTATTTGACTATGCATTGCAGGAGTTTCTTTGAACATTACCATGCAATTAGTTTTATTTGTATTGAAAACCCTATTTTTATCACCTTAACTCTAAGGTTGGGGAATTTTTGGTCGTATCATTTCATATTAAACCTTGGATATATATATATATATATATATTTTAAAAGGGGTCCTGTACACGATGAAGAGAGGCCTTGTTTTAAACTCAAAATCTTGAGGGATTTTGCATGTTTTTTTGGCCCGATAGCTCGTTTTCCTTACACAGAGAAATGGTTAGGCTTTTGGCCAAGGCTGATATATTTATTGAACAAGTTTAAAGGTTGAATGCAACCAAGATTCAAATTCTCATGGGTTTTGATAGTTGTGTATGAGTTGTGTACGCAATAATTTAGGGCCTTTTCACCCGGTTTGATTGAAGAAATGTTTGAAGAAAGGATTCAAGCCTATGTATTATATTTTATGGATTAGTTAGAAACAATGAAAACATGAGGACAATTATGCCATAAAGTTTTGGCCCTTGAAATAATTGGCATTGATTTTATTGACATAATCAATTGGTATAACTCTTGTTGTATGATACTTGATAATTGTTAAAGGTTTCATGCATATGTTAGATTGACTGTACATACAAAGTTGGTTTGGAATTCTAATTATTAGTTCTAGGCATGAAGATTTGAACTGAAAGAAAATATATCTCAGATTGTTTTGTGATTTGAAAATGTTTTTATTTCTTCATACAAGACCAAATCCCTCATACTTAAACTTTTCATTCACTATTCCTTAATTCCCAAGAAAATATATCATTTTAAAAATTCATCTTTCCTCCTCCTATTGTATGAAATAAGAAAATTTTCTCTATCAGTTTGATATGGATATTTGACAACACAAGTATATTTCCATCAATTTAAAAATTATGGTCAAGGGAAGAATTTGAAAGGGATTTATTTCAAAGTGATTTTTTTAATGGACTCAGTTTGGGTGAAGTCATATATATATTTTGAAAAATGATTGATTTTTTAGGGCCAATCCCCTTCATACTCTCATTTTACATTAATGATTCCCAGTTCACAAATTTCATTTTCATTTTAGTCCATATTTCTTCCCCTTGATACATAAGCAAATTCAAAGGCCTCTTTTGGAAATAAACAATGGATATGATAACAGTTAATGAATATATTGTTGGATTACTTGGGGGGGGGGTGTGAATTAGTAATAGAGCAATAATACTTTTTAACCACAAAATGCAAGTGTTATATCAATGTAGCATTACCATCCAATAGTTGCAGAGTAATAAACAATGAAAAAATGAGCAATCATACACATACACAATACACTAGTGTTTTTACGTTGAAACCCAAAGTGGGAGAAAACCACATAATGCTTTTTCTTACATGTATTTAATAATTATATTCATTGGAAGAACCAACTTCCTTTGTTTTCTAGCTGCAACTGGAAGGAGGCTCCAACCCCCTAGTTTCTCAGGCTACGACTTGAAGGAAGCTCCAAATCCCCAATTCTCTGGCTACAACTAAAAGGAGGCTCCAACCAACTAGTTTCTCAGGATACAACCTGAGGAAAGCTCCAACTCCCCAATTCTTTGGCTACAACCAGAAGGAGGCTACAACCCCCTAGTTTCTCAGGCTACAACCTGAGGGAAGCTCCAAATCCCCAATTATCGGGATACAACCAGAAGGAGGTTACAACCCCCTATGTTCTCTGGCTACAACCAAAAGGTGGATACAACCACCTGTCTTTGCCCCGTCTAACCGTCCTGACGTAGAAGTAGAATGATGGAATCACTGTCACACTATCACTGTGAGATATGTTGTTTTAAACCTGTACCAATCAACCTATAACAAGATGTACTAATAACCTGTGCCAACATGTACCATACATCAACCTGTACCATAAAAAATTACATCAACTATGCACCAAACCTGTATAAATAACCTGTCGAAACAACCTGTAATCAACCTGTACCATAAACAATTACATCAACTATGCACCAAACCTGTATAAATAACCCGTCGAAACAACCTGTAATCAACCTGTACCATAAACAAGTGCATCAACCATGCACCAACATGTACCATCAACGAGTGCATCAACCATGCACCAAATATGTACCAATAATGCATCAAATACACATAAACTATGACTCATCAAGATGTATAAACATCATCAACTATACACCTCATGTATGTGCCAACTCATCAACTACTTGTCTCAACCATGTACCTAACATGTACCTCAACCAAAATCCCTCATCAATTTCATCATCCAAATCTGATTTGTAACTCTGTAATAGACCTGGTGTATATGATCACATACCTGCAAACCTTCCTTAACTTTAACAACAAGAGACTAGCGTTTTCATCAAACTTTACTTTAGTCTCACATGACTAATTTTGGATTAGTCAACAACCCTAACTTGAAATGATCATAACTATGTACTTGAAATGAATAAAGATCTGAAAATAATGCACAATTTTTTTTAGTGTCTTTAATGCAATTCCTCTAGGTTTCACTACTTGAAACCTCTCAAAAAAGGAGTTATAACAAAAATGACATACCTTGTTGAATTTTGACTTATTCTAGAGTGCAAACTTGTAGAGCATTCCCCGCACGAAATATTTGTTGTATGGATCTAAAAATGATATACATAATACTACAGACTGTACTATAGCCAATACATTTGGTATTACTAAATTTAGATATGTTATGAAGAAGTTATGACGTTTTTACCCGAAACACATGTTTTAGACTAGTTTCAGGACTAGCCACAAACCCTATTTTCCACGAAGTGTAACTCTAAAAATAAAACGACCCACAAGATGAAATTTGTATTACAACTACTTAGATATGTTTCCTCAATGTCCTCCCAATTTCATGACTTTAATCATTCTAGAAAAAAAATTATTGCGAAAATGATGAGATGGACTATAAATAACATACCTTAGAAAACATCATCAAAATAATTTATCCTCTCTTGAATTTTAGTCTTCTTTAATTCACCTTCCCTCTGAAATTCGGCTTAGATATCCTTTGGTTACCCCAGTCACTTGTAGATATTCAATATGATCAAGTGTAATTAAAATGAGAGAGCCTTGCCTCTTATTTATACTTTCATGTAGCTTCCTCAAGGGGTTACCTTTTAACCATCTTAACCCACTTTCCTTATTTTAGAGTAAACCCACTTCTAACCAGTTGTCCACTTAGTAATTTCAACATTAACTTTATTATTTAAATAATTTCTTTTGTATCCACTTTTACTTATAGTATACTCATCACTTCACTTTATTATTTACCTTCTAAAACTCTTAAACCACTTTCCTTATTTTAGGGTCAACCCACTTCTAACCACTTGTCCACTTAGTAATTTCTCCATTAACTTTATTATTTAAATAATTTATTTTGTATCCACTTTGACTTATATTACACTCATAACTTCACTTTATTATTTAAATAATTTCTTCTTTTCAACCAGTTTGACTACTTTGACCTTTTGGGGCTTCTAGATGACTCATGAGGGTTCTCCAACTTCACATGGCCATAACTCTCTAATCGTGAGGAGTTATGTGATGTTCCACATACCATCGAAAATGACATGACATGTACTATCCATCCATAATAGTCTTACCTTCAAATATATTAAAACTCATACCATTATACATCAAACAAACTTGGGTCCATTACCCAAAACTTGGTGCTACCAGAATTCACTACCAGACTTTCTTCAAGGGTTGACATCAATGACAACCAACCCAAATAATCAACAATACCCCACTTTGGAATTTATACAAACACTCTGATGAAATACTGAAGTCATATCACTCATGCTCCCCCGGTGACCATCGTTCCCTCTGGAACCATGCTTTTGTTCTCTTTCTCCAAGCACTTACCTTTGCATTTGATAAATCTCTCCTCCTTTTTCATCAATGGAAAATGTATTTTTTCATCCGAGGCTGCTCCCCCTAACTAAACTGTCCTCTTTATGGTGATTCATAGTGTAAATATAAGACATATAAGATAAACATTCAAAAAAATTCATTTTGGAGTAGAAATTACTCTGAGTCTCTGTCGAAAGTACTCAAAGGCTTCCCTTGGAAGCGGTTTTGTAAAGATGTCTACCACTTGTTATTTTGTTCCCACATATTCAACTCCGATGTTCCTCTATGCAACCTATTCCTGTAGAAACCGATACTTTATTGGAATGTGCTTCATCTTGGAGTGCATCACCGGGTTCTTTGAGATACTGATGGCGCTTGAATTATCACAATAGATTGGAATGGGCTCATCATAATCAACATGTATATCTGTCAAAGTTTGTTTCATCCATAGAACTTGAGTACAACATCCTACTACTGCAATATACTCTGCTTCGACTGTAGATAAAGATACTGATGATTGTTTCTTTCTTAGCCAAGATACTAAACACTCACCCAAGTAGAACGATGTTCCACTGATGTTTCATTGGTCATCAATTCAACCTACCTAATCTGCATTTGTGTAGGCAATAAGTGATAGATATTTTAGTTTTGGATACCATAATCCAAACTCTTGTGTTCCTTTGAGATATCTGAAAATCCTTTTCACTGCTAATACATGTAATTCCTTTGGTGCTTCTTGAAATCATGCAACTTGTCCAACTGCCCGCATTACCTCTGGTCTATATGCTGTCACATATAGTAAGCTACCAATCATTGACCTGCATTTCCTCTCATCTGTAGACTTTGAATCATCATCTTTGCTCAACTTGCAACTGGTTTACATAGGAGTGGTAATTGGTTTGCAATCTGCCATTTCGAACCTCTTTAGCATTTCTCTGATATACCTAGTTTCAGAAATAAAAATTCCTTGGTTTCTTTGACATATCTGAAGACCCAAAAAGAAGGATAGTTCTCCAAGTAATGAAATTTCAAATTCATTCTACATATCCTTTGCAAATTTCTGGCTTAACTTGTCATCAATACTTCCAAAAATAATATCATCAAAATAAAACTTCAATTAATAAAATACCATCGTAAGTTACCTTGATGTAGAGGTTGTTGTCTGCACTTCCTTTTCTGAATAATGCTTGCTGTAGATATTTATCGAGTCTAGAGTACCATTCTTTAGGAACCAATTGTTCAATGTAGACTTCTTCTTCAAGTTCCTCGTTCAGAAAAAATTGATTTCACGTCCATATTTGTCCATATTGTTCAAGACTCTGCTACACAACTGTCCATAATTTTGACTCATATGTCATTGTACTATCATGAAGTACTACTAGAACTGATTAATCTATCATATTGTACTTCTGCTAAGTGAATTCACTGAATATGTCTACTCAAATTCTGGAAGCTACTTGAAGGACGGTTCTCTGGTCTGTCTCAGCTACCTCATAGACTCTCCCTGTCTATTTTTCATATTTTCTGGGAGTCTCTAAGCCAGATGGCTCAGAACAATTCCTACTCTAAAGTGTATTTATCATCATCTTCATTAGTAGATTCATCATCTCTCTGAGCTATGACTTCTTTCTTTCTGTCTGTGGATTCATATTTCACTACAATGCCTGAAAGTACAATCTCTTGAACCTATTCCTTATTTACATGTCCTTCTTTTCTTTCAGTTATTTTCCAAATCTTTCTGTATCTGACATATTTCTTTTTCTCTGTAGAATTTTCTTCATCTCGTTTTCTTTCCAATCTTGCAATCTTTGGGACCTGGTATTTGTTCACCTGTTCTTTGTGTTTTGAATAACCACTGTCAACATACCAACCACGCTTCTTCTGCTTAGATTATAGAGAGTGTGTGCATTCTTCATTGCTATACTGATTCTACTTTCTTATCCATATTCTCTTATGATGGTTCTGTCTGTGACTGTTGTTGATCTGTTGTAGTTCTCTAGGAGGGTTTGTCATTCTACAACCTTTGGCCATGTGTCCAAAGTTATTGCACTTGTAGAATTCCTCTTCAGTGCTCAATGATTCAAATCTGTTGTAGCTTCTTATCTGTGTATCACTAGGCCTTCTTGGATAACCATTTTGTGTATGTCTTTTAAAGTTTTTTATGTTCTTGCTATTAGCTCTGCAATTTACAACTTTATGTTCAAAATTATTGCATGCATAACATAAAACCAAAAAGATAGTTTGATACCTGGGAGTTGAAGATATTCTGAAAGGAGTTACTCTTATGAATCCTTCTTATTCTTGAGGCCTATTTTTTTTTTCTGTCAGTCGTTGATTATCAAATCTAAATCTTCTCGGTGGAGGAGTTTGTCCATGCTTATTGAGTCTAGATCTGCTCTTTCTTCTAGTGCTGATATCTTAGAATCAAATCTCATAGGAATAGATCTTAGTACCTTCTGAACAATTAAATATTCTTTAATTTCTTCTCCCAATCCTATGATTGCATTTAC
Organism: Picea engelmannii; assembly: GCA_009831015.1. NCBI lineage: Eukaryota > Viridiplantae > Streptophyta > Pinopsida > Pinales > Pinaceae > Picea > Picea engelmannii. The sequence continues at coordinate 29,056 of ML797496.1, forward strand.
TATTTCATCAACTCGTAAGAAGTAAGCTGCAATATTCTCATCTTCCTTCATCTTTAGTTGTTCAAACTGACCTTTGTAAGTTTGAAGCTTTACTACTTTGACTTTTGAATCTCCTTCATAAATATTTTGAAGTTTGTCCCAAATCTCTTTAGCGTATTTACAATGCATAATTTTGGTATATATAGATTCACCAATACCATTCACAAGTGAATTTGTGGCTTTGAAATTAGTTTGACCAAGTTTTATTTCTCTTTCACTTGTTGGTGGAACTGTTGGTTCTTTGTATCCATCTACTATAGATTGCCAAATTTCAAATTTTTGTGCCTATATATATGTTTTCATCCTTCTTCTCCAGAATTCATACTCCTGTCCATCAAATTGTGGTATTCAATGTTTATACATGTTGTTTCTCTCCATGATCTACCTTTCAGTGGTTAAACTAATTCTTGAAGGAACCGACTATGATACCAATTATTGGATTACTGAAAAGGGGGGGGGGTGTGAATCAGTAATAGAAAAATAATCATTTTGATCCACAAAATGAAAGTGTTATATCAATGTAGCATTATCATTCAATAGTTGCGGAGTAAATAAAGAATGAACAAATGAACAATCATACACATACACAGTACACCAATGTTTTTACATGGAAACCCAAAGCAGGAGAAAACCACAAAATGTTTTTTCTTATATGTCTTTAAGAATTACATTCATTGGAAGAACCAACTTCCTTTGTTTTCTAGCTGCAACTGGAAGGAGGCTCCAATCCCCTAGTTTCTCAGGCTAGAACCTGAACAAATATCCAACTCCCCAATTCTCTGACTACAACCAGAAGGAGGCTACAACCCCCTAGTTTCTCAGGATACAACTTGAGGGAAGATTCAACTCCCCAATTCTTTGGCTAAAACCAGAAGGAGGCTACAACCCCCTATGTTCTTCAGCTACAACCGAAAGGTGGCTACAACCACCTGTACTTGCCCCGTCCAACCACCCTGATGTAGAAGTAGAATGATGGAACCACTGTCACACTATCACTGTGAGATATAATGCTGTAAACCTGTACCAATCAATCTGTAAAAACTTGTACCAATAACATGTGATAACATGTACCATACATCAACCTGTACCTGAACCTGTACCATAAAAAAATACATCAACCATGCACCAAACCTGTACAAATAACCTGTTACAATAACATGTCCAAACAACCTGTAATCAACATGTACCATAAACAAGTGCATCAACCATGCACCAACCTGTACCATAAATGTGTGCATCAACCATGCACCAAATATGTACCAATCATGCATCAAATACACATAAACTATGACTCATCAAGATGTACAAACATCATCAACTATACACCTCATGTATGTGCCAACTCATCAACTACTTGTCTCAACCATGTACCCAACATGTGCCTCAACCAAAAGCCCTCATCAATTTCATCATCCAAATTTGATTTGTAACTCTGTAATTGACCTGGTGTATATGATCACATACCTGCAAACCTTTTTTAACTTTAACAAAAAGAGACTAACATTTTCATCAAACTTTACTTTAGTCTCACATGACTAATTTTGGATTAGTCAACAACACTAATTTGAAATAATAATAACTATGTACCTGTAATGAATAAATATATGAAAATAACACACGATGTTCTTCAATGTATTTTATGCAATTCCTCTATGTTTCACTACTTGCAACCTCTCAGAAAATGAATTATAGCAAAAATGACACACCTTGTTGAATTCTAGCTTATTTTAGAGAGAGAACTTGTAGAGTGTGCCCCACACATAATATTTTTTGTATGGATCTGAAAATGGTACGCAGAATAATACCGATTGTAATATAACAAATACATTTGGTATTACTGAATTTGTACATGTTATGAAGAAGTTATGATGTTTTTACCCGAAACACTTGTTTTAGACTAGTTTCAGGACTAGCCACAAACCCAATTTTCCACAGAGTGTAACTCTAAAAATAAAATGACCCACAAGCTAATTTTTTTATCACAACTACTTAGATATGTTCAGAGAGTACTTTCGGATCCATCGCATAGGTTTTATGTTTCCTCAATGGCCTCCCAATTTCACGGTTTGAATCATTCTAGAAACTTTTTTTATTGCGAAAATGGTGAGATGACCTGTAAATAACATACCTTAGAAAATATCATCAAAAGAATTTATCCTCCTTTGAATTTCAACCTTCTTTACTTCACCTTTCCTCTGAAATTCGGCTTAGATATCCTTTGGTTACCTCAGTCACTTGTAGATATTCAATATTATCAAGATTAATTAAAATGAGAGAGCCTTTCTTCTTATTTATAAGTTCATGTAGCTTCCTCAAGGGGTTACCTTTTAAGCATCTTAACCCACTTTCCTTATTTTAGGGTTAACCCACTTCTAACCACTTGTCCACTTAGTAATTTCTGCATTAACTTTATTATTTAAATAATTTATTTTGTATCCACTTTGACTTATAGTACACTCATCAATTCACTTTATTATTTACCTTATAAAATCTCTTAAACCACTTTCCTTATTTTAGGGTCAACCTATTTCTAACCACTTGTCCACTTAGTAATTTCTCCATTAACTTTATTATTTAAATAATTTCTTTTTTATCCACTTTGACTTATAGTACACTCATTGTTAAGAACCAAACATCAATATAGCATATAAAAACCTCAGGAAAGTACTCAACGCCTTGAAAAAGAGATAATTTTAGATAATAAGCCTCTTCGAGGGGGCAACCTCCTTTTACCCCACTTAAAATGTTCAAGTACAAGATGATTCAAAATGAAAATGTCTCCTTGGTATATATAGGAGACTAGGAGGTATAATTACAAATAATGGCCTAAAGCCGACATAATTAAAATAACATTACTAATCTAAATTACAACTAATGGCCTAAAGCCGACATAAATAAAATAGCATTACTAATATAATATGCCCCAATTAAGGGCTAATGAGCCAACATTAGGGCTTAACATGCCCCTCCCCTTGAGACAAGTGTTGTCCACAACGCTTGAGTAACTCTGGATGCTTCTGTATAAAAGACTCATCTTCCCAAGTGGAATCTTCAGCCGGTAGTTTCCTCCATTTAATG
>ML797496.1:37236-49104 GCA_009831015.1 Picea engelmannii
GACTAGGAGGTATAATTACAAATAATGGCCTAAAGCCGACATAATTAAAATAACATTACTAATCTAAATTACAACTAATGGCCTAAAGCCGACATAAATAAAATAGCATTACTAATCTAATATGCCCCAATTAAGGGCTAATGCGCCAACATTAGGGCTTACACTCATCACTTCACTTTATTATTTAAATAATTTCTTCTTTGCAACCACTTTGACCTTTTGGAGCTTCTAGATGTTTTATGAGGGTCCTCCAACTTCACATGGACATAACTCTCTAATTGTGAGGAGTTATGTGACGTTCCACATACCAACAGAAATGTCATGACATGTACTATCCATCAAGAATAATATTACCTTCAAAAATAGTAAAACTCATACCATTATACATCAAACAAACTTGGGTCCATTACCCAAGACTTTGTGCTATTGGAATTCACTACCAGACTTTCTTCAAGGGTTGACATCAATGAAAACCAACCCAAATAATCAACAATATCCCCCTTTGGCATTGATGCCAACACTTTGATGCAATACCGAAGTCATATCACTCATTCTCTCCCTGTGACCATCGTTCCCCTTGGAACCATGCCTATATGCTCTTTCTCCAAGCATTTACCTTTGCATATGATAAATCTCTTCCCCTTTGTCATCAACGAAAAATGTATCTTTCCATCCAGAGCTGCTCCCCCTAACTAAACTATCCTTGGGGATACTCCCCATGACTGAACTCTTCCTGAAACTGATCCCCCAACTTGAACTGTCCTTTTTATGGTGCTTCATCGTGTAAATATAAGACATATAAGATAAGAATTCAAAAACATTCATTTTGGAGTAGAAATTACTCCGAGTATCTGGCAAAAATACTCAAAGCCTTCCCTTGGAAGCGGTTTTGTAAAGATGTCTTCCACTTGTTCTTTTGTGCCCACATATTCAACTCTGATGTTCTTCTCTGCAACCTGTTCCCATAGCAAGTGATACTTTATTAGAATGTGTTTCGTCTTGGAGTGCATCACTGGGTTCTTTGAGATACTGATGGCACTTGTATTATTACAATAGATTGGAATGGGCTCATCATACTCAACCTGTATATCTGTCAAATTTTGTTTCATCCATAGAACCTGAATACAACATCTTGTTGTTGTAATATACTCTACTTTGACTGTAGATAAAGATATTGATGATTGTTTCTTGCTGAGCCAAGATACTAAACACTCACCCAAGTAGAACGTTGTTCCACTGGTGCTGAATCGATCATCAATGCAACCTGTCCAATATACATCTGTGTAGGAAATAAGTGATAGATCCTTTCCTTTTGGATACCATAATCCAAACTTTTCTGTTCCTTTGAGATATCTGGAAATCCTCTTCACTGCTAATACATGTGATTCCTTTGGTGTTTCTTGAAATCATGCCACCTGTCCAACTGCCTGCATTACATATGTATGGGTCCTGTCACATATAGTAAGCTACCAATCATTGACTTGTATTTCCTCTGGTCTGTAGACTTTGAATCATCATATTTTCTCAACTTGCAACTGTTTTGCATAGGAGTGGTAAATGGTTTGCAATCTTCCATTCTGAACCTCTTTAGCATTTCTCTGATATACTTAGTTTCAGAAATAAAAATTCCTTGGTTTCTTTGACGTATCTGAAGAACTAAAAAGAAGGATAGTTCTCCAAGTAATTACATTTCAAATTCATTCTGCATATCCTTTGCAAATTTCTGGCTTAACTTGTCATCAGTACTTCAAAAAATAATATCATCAATATAAAAATTCAATTAATAAAATACCATCTTGATTTACTTTGATGTAGAGGTTGTTGTTTGCACTTCCTTTTCTGAACCCTGCCTGCTGTAGATATTTATCCAGTCTAGAGTACCATGCTCTAGGAACCAATTGTTCAATGTAGACTTCTTCTTCAAGTTCCCCGTTCAGAAAAGTTGATTTCACGTCCATATCTTTCCATACTTTTCAAGACTCTGCTATACAACTGTCCATAATTTTGACTCATATGTCACTATACTACCATGAAGTACTACTAGAAATAATTAATCTATCATATTGTACCTTTTCTAACTGAATGCACTGAATCTGTCTATTCAAATTTTGCAAACTGCTCAAAGTATGGTTATCTGGTTGTCTCAACTACCACATAGACTCCCCCTGTCTATTATTCATATTTTCTATGAGTCTCTAAGCCGGATGACTCATAAAAATTCCTTCTTTGAAGTGTATTCATCATCATCTTCATTAGTAGATTCATCGTATCTCTGAGCTCTGAATTCTTTCTTTCTGTCCATGGATTCATCTTTCACTACAGTGCTTGAAAGTACAATATCTTGAACCTATTCCTTATTGATCTATTCTTCTTTTATTTCAGTTATTTTCTAAATCTTTCTGTATCTGACATCTTTCTTTTTCTTTGTAGAATTTTCTTCATCTCGTTTTATTTCTAATCTTGTGATCTCTGGGACCTAGTCTTTGTTCACCCATTCTTCGTGTTTTGAACAACCATTGTCAACATACCAATCACGCTTATTATGCTTAGCTTGTAGAACGAGTGTGCATTCTTCATTGCTATAATGATTATGTTTTCTTATCCATGTTCTCTTCCAAGGCTCCTGTCTGTGACTGTTGTTGTTCTTTTGTAGTTCTCTAGGAGGGTCTGTCATTCTACAATCTTTGACCATGTGTCCAAAGTTATTGCACTTGTAGCATCCCATTCAGTGCTCAATGATTCAAACTTGTTGTAGCTTCTTATCTATGTTTCACTAGGTCTTCTTGGTTAACCATTTTGTGTATGACTTTCAAAGTTATTTATTTTCCTGCTATTAGCTCTGCAATTTACAAGTTTATGACATATGTACAAAATTATTGCATGCATAACATAAACTCAAAAATATACTTTGATACATGAGAGTTGAAGATATTATGAAAAGAGTTACTCTTATGAATCCTTCTTCTTCTTGAGGCCTTTTTGTTTTAGTCGGTTGTTAATTCTGAAATATGGATATTCTCAGTGGATAAGTGTTCCTGTAATCTTCCTTGTAGGTCTTCCTATCCCGTTTGATTGTTTATGTATAAAATTTTCGATATTTTTATTTTTATGTTTCTTTGGAGCTTGATCCTTTTTCTGTCTGATTGTATCCAAGTCTAGACTTGTCATAATCAGGCCTTTGACTGTTGATAATGTTATCCAAAACTTTTGAGCTGTTCTGGATGTTTTTCTTTTTAAGATCCTTTCTCAATGTGACAATCTCTGCTTCTAAATTTCCAATGATCTCGTCTCTTTCTTCTAAATGTTCTTTGAGTGATTCTTCAATTCTTTTATATTCTTCTATTTGAACCTTTAATTCTGTGATGATCTGCTCTAGTTCTTGAGTGTCTTCCTTCTTGTCTAGTTTTGCTTGTAGCTTCTTGTTTTTCCTCTTTTCTCTTCTTATAACTTCTATGGTAGTCAACAATTCTTCTCGGTAGTCAACTTCTGTCTCCTCATATTTTTCTTTGGTATCTTCTTTATCAGAGTCTTCTACTGCCATGAATATAACTCTTTCTGTCTCACTGTCACTGACTTCATCTTCATCTGATGATGAGATGTCTTCTTTGGTGCATAAAATTTTCTCGAAAAATTTCTTTATGGTTCTTTTGCTTTTATATGTTTGTTTTCTATTTGAGTAATCTTCATCATTCCCCTTATTTTTCTTATGAGGACATTTGTTAGCAAAATGACCAATACCATCACAATTAAAACAAATCAATGAAATATTATCTTTATCTTTCCGTTGGTTCCCTTGTTCAATCTCTTGACAAAATTAGCCATTTCTTCATCATCTTCTGAGATGTCCCTGCTGCTGCTATGTTATATTTATTTTTTCTTTCCCTTTTGCTTTGATCTTTTGGATGCTTTGAAAGCTGGTTCTTTTATATCTAGATTTTCATGTTCAGTTCTCATTTCATATACTATGAATATTTCATGTAGTTCGTCCATGCTTATTGAGTCTAGATCTACTATTTCTTCTAGTGATGATATATTAGGATCAAATCTCATAGGAGGAAATCTTAGTACCTTTTGAACAATTAAAGATTCTTTAATTTCTTCTCCCAATCCTATGATTGCATTTATTGTTTCATCGACTCGTAAGAAGTAAGCTACAATATTCTCATCTTCCTTCATCTTTAGTTGTTCGAACTGACCTTTGTAAGTTCGAAGCTTTGTTTCTTTGACATTTGAATCTCTTTCATAAATATTTTGATGTTTGTCCCAAATTTCTTTAGCGTATTAAAATGAATAACTTTGGTGTATACCGATTCACCAAGACCATTCAGAAGTGCATTTGTTGCTTTGGAATTATTTTGGCTGAGTTTTATTGCTCTTTCACTTGTTGACGGAACTACTGGTTATTTTTATCCATATACTATAGATTGCCAAATTTCAAATCCCCGTGCATGTATATATGTTTTCATCCGTTTGCTCCAGAATGCATACTTCTGTTCATCAAACTGTGGTATTCCATGTTTATACATGTTGTTTCTCTCCATGATCTACCTTTCAGTGGTTAAACTGATTCTTGAAGGAACCAACTCTGATACCAATTGTTCAATTAATGAGAGGGGAGAGGTGAATCAATAATAGAACAATAATTCTTTTTGACCACAAAATGCAAGTGTTATATCAATGTAGCATTATCATCCAATAGTTGCAGAGTAAATAAACAATGAACAAATGATAAATCATACACATACACAGTACACCAATGTTTTTACATGGAAACCCAAAGCAAGATAAATCCACATAATTCTTTTTCTTATATGTATTTAAGAATTACATTCATTGGAAGAACAAACTCCCTTTGTTTTCTAATTGCAACTATAGGGAGTCTCCAACCCCCTAGTTTCTCAGGCTACAACCTGAAGGAATCTCCAACTACCCAATTCTCTGGCTACAATCAGAATGAGACTACAACCCCCAAGTTTCTCAGGCTACAAACCGAGGGAAGCTCCAACTCCCCAATTCTCTGGCTACAACCAGAAGGAGGCTACAACCCCCTATGTTCTTTGGCTACAACCACTTTTCCTTGCCTCGTCCAACCGCCCTGACATAGAAGTAGAATGATAGAACCACTATCACACTATCACTGTGAGATATAATGCTGTAAACCTGTACCAATCAACCTGTAACAACCTGTACCAATAACTTGTGCCAACATGTACCATAAATAAATGCATCAACCATGCAACAAACCTGTATAAATAACTTGTCACAATAACCTGTCCAAACAACCTGTAATCAACCTGTACCATAAACAAGTGCATCAACCATGCACCATCTGTACCTCAACCTGTACCATAAATGAGTGAATCAACCATGCACCAAATATGTATCAATCATGCATCAAATACACAAACTATGACTCATCAAGATGTAGAAACATCATCAACTATACACCTCATGTATGTGCTAACTCCTCAACTACGTGTCTCAACCATGTACCCAACATGTATCTCAACCAAAATCCCTCATCAATTTCATCATACAAATATGATTTGTAAATCTGTAATAGACTCGGTGTATATGATCACATACCTGCAAACCTTCCTTAACTTTAACAACAAGAGACTAGCATTTTCATCAAACTTTACTTTAGTCTCACATGACTAATTTTGGATGAGTCAACAAACCTAACTTGAAATAATCATAACTATGTACCTATAATGAATAAAGATTTGAAAATAGTAAAAAATGTTCTTCAGTTTTGTTTATGCAATTCCTCCAAGTTTCACTACTTGGAACCTCTCAGAAAATGAGTTATAGAAAAAATGACATACCTTGTTGAATCCTGGCTTATTCTAGAGAGAGAACTTGTAGAACGTGCCCCGCACAGAATATTTGTTGTATGGATATGAAAATGTTCTAAAAAATACTAAAGACTTTACTATCACCAATACATTTGGTCTTACTGAATTTGGATCTGTTATGAAGAGGTTATGACGTTTTTACCCAAAACACATGTTTTAGACTAGTTTCAGGACTAGCCACAAACCCTATTTTTTACGGAGTGTAACTCTAAAAATAAAATGATCCACAAGATGAAATTTTTATCTCAACTACTTGGATATGTTTCCTCAATGGCCTCACAATTTCATGGTTTGAATCATTCTAGAATTTTTTTTATTGCGAAAATGGTGAGATGACCTGTAAATAACATACATTAGAAAACATCATCAAAATAATTTATCTTCTTTTGAATTTCAACTTTCTTTACTTCACCTTCCCTCTGAAATTTGGCTTAGATATCCTTTGGTTACCTCATTCACTTGTAGATATTCAATATGCTCAAGTGTAATTAAAACGAGAGAGCCTTGCCTCTTATTTATACTTTCATGTAGCTTCCTCAAGGGGTTACCTTTTAACCATCTTAACCCACTTTCCTTATTTTGGGGTTAACCCACTTCTAACCACTTGTCCACTTCTCCATTAACTTTATTATTTAAATAATTTTCTTTTGTATCCACTTTGACTTATAGTACAATCACCACTTCACTTTATTATTTACCTTTTAAAATATCTTAAACCACTTTCCTTATTTTAGGGTCAACCCACTTCTAACCACTTGTCCACTTAGTAATTTCTCCATTAAATTTATTATTTAAATCATTTCTTTTGTATCCACTTTGAATTATAGTACACTCATCACTTCACTTTATTATTTAAATAATTTCTTCTTTGCAACCACTTTGACTACTTTGACCTTTCAGGGCTTCTAGATGACTCATGAGGGTTCTCCAACTTCACATGGCCATAAATATCTAATCGTGATGATTTATGTGACGTTACACATACCACCGGAAATGGAATGACATGTACTATCCATCTAGAATAGTATTACCTTCAAATAGATTAAAACTCATACCATTATACATCAAACAAACTTGAATCCATTACCCAAACCTTCGTGCTACCAAAATTCGCTACTAGAATTTCTTCAAGGGTTGACGTCAATGACAACCAACCCAAATAATCAACAATATCCCCCTTTGGAATTGATGGCAACACTCTGATTCAATACTGAATTCATATCACTCATGATCCCCCTGTTACCATCACTCCCCCTGGAACCATGCCTCTCTGCTCTTTCTCCAAGAATTTACCTTTGCATATGATAAATATCTCCCCCTTTGTCATCAATGAAAAAATGTATCTTTCCATCCGGGGTTTCTCCCCCTAACTAAAATGTCCTTGGGGATACTCCCTCTGACTGAAATCTTCCTAAAACTAATCCCCTAACCTGAACTATCCTCTTTATGGTGCTTCTTCGTGTAAATATAAGACATATAAGATAAGCATCCAAAATAATTCATTTTGGAGTAGAAATTACTCCGAGTATCTGACAAAAATACTCAAAGGCTTCCCTTGGAAGCAATTTTGTAAATATTTCTGCCACTTGTTCTTTTGTGCCCACATATTCAACTCTGATGTTATTTTCTGCAACCTATTCTCGTAGAAAGTGATACTTTATTGGAATGTGCTTCTTCTTGGAGTGCATCACTAGGTTGTTTGAGATACTAATGGAGCTTGTATTATCACAATAGATTGGAATGGGCTCATCATACTCAACCTATATATCATAGAACCCAAGTACAACATCTTGCTGCTGCAATATACTCTGCTTCGACTGTAGATAAAGATACTGATGCTTGTTTCTTTCTTAGCCAAGATACTAAACACTCACCCAAGTAGAACACTATTCCACTGGTGCTTCCTCAGTCATCAATGCAACCTGCCCAATCTACATCTATGTATGCAATAAGTGATAGATCCTTTCATTTTATATACCATAATCCAAACTCTTCTTTTTGTTTGAGATATCTGAAAATCCTCTTCACTACTAATACATGTGATTCCTTTGGTGCTGCTTTGAATCATCATCTTTTCTCAACTTGCAACTGGTTTGCATAGGAGTGGTAACTAGCTTGCAATCTTATATTTCGAACCTCTTTAACATTTCTCTGATATACTCAGTTTGAGAAATAAAAATTCCTTGGTTTCTTTGACGTATCTGAAGACCCAGAAAGAAGGATAGTTCTCCAAGTAATGACATTTCAAATTCATTCTTCATATCCTTTGCAAATTTCTAGCTTAACCTGTCATCAGTACTTTCAAAAATAATATCATCAATATAAACTTCAATTAATAAAATACCATCGTGAGTTACCTCGATGTAGAGGTTGTTGTCTGCATTTCCTTTTCTGAGCCCTGTCTGCTTTAGATATTTATCTAGTCTAGAGTACCATGCTCTAGGAACCAATTGTTCAATGTAGACTTCTTCTTCAAGTTCCTCGTTCAGAAAAATTGATTTCACGTCTATATCTGTCCATACTGTTCAAGACTCTGCTACACAATTGTCCATAATTTTGACTCATATGCCATTGTACTATCATGAAGTACTAATAGAACTTATTAATCTATCATATTATACTTCTTCTAATTGAATGCAATGAATCTGTCTACTTAAATTCTGCAAGCTTCTTGAAGGATGGTTCTCTGGTCTGTCTCAGCTACCACATAGACCCCCCCTGTCTATTATTCATATTTTATGGGAGTCTCTAAGCCGGATGGCTCAGAAAAATTCCTACTCTAAAGTGTATTCATCATCATCTTCATTAGTAGATTCATCGTCTCTCTGAGCTCTGTCTTCTTTCTTTTTTTCTGTGGATTCATCTTTCACTACAGTGCTTGAAAGTACAATTTCTTGAACCTGTTCCTTATTTACATGTCATTCTTTTCTTTCAATTATTTTCCAAATCTTTCTGTTTCTAACATCTTTCTTTTTCTCTGTAGAATTATTTTCGTCTCGTTTTATTTCGAATCTTTCGATCTCTGGGACTTGGTCTTTGTTCACTTATTCTTCATGTTTTTAACAACCACTATCAACATACCAACCACACTTCTTCTTCTTAGCTTGTAGAGCGAGTGTGCATTCTTCATTTCTATATTGATTCTGCTATCTTATCAATGTTCTCTTCCGAGGCTCCTATCTGTGACTGTTGTAGTTCTCTAGGAGGGACTGCCATTCTACAATCTTTGGCCATGTGTCCAAAGTTATTGCAATTGTAGCATTCCACTTCAATGCTCAATGATTTAAACCTATTGTAGCTTCTTATCTTTGTTTCACTAGGCCTTCTTGGAAAACCATTTTGTGTATGACTTTCAAAGTTGTTTATGTTCCTGCTATTAGCTCTGCAATTTACAAATTTATGTCCAAAATTATTGCATGCATAAAATAAACCCAAAAAGATGGTTTGATACCTAGGAGTTGAAGATATTCTGAAAGGAGTTACTCTTATGAATCCTTTTTTTTCTCAAGGCCTATTTGTTTCTATCGGTCATTGATTTTGAAATATGAATGTTCTCGGTGGAGGAGTGTCCCTGTAATCTTCCTTGTAGGTCTTCCTACCCCCTTTGATTGTTTCTGCATAACGTTTTTGATATGTTTCTTGTTTTGTTACTTTGGAGTTTGATCCCTTTTCTTTCTGATTGTATCCAAGTCCAAACTTGTCATGATTAGGCCTTTGACTGCTGATAATGTCATCCAAAACTTTTGAGTTGTTCTACATATTTTTCTTTTGAAGATCCTTTCTCAATGTGACAATCTGTACTTCCAAATTTCCAATGATCCCGTCTCTTTCTGCGAACTGTTCTTTGAGTGATTCTTCAATTCTTTTATATTTTTCTATTTGAACATTCAATTCTGGGATGATCTTCTCTAGTTCTTGAGTGTCTTCCTTCTTGTGTAGTTCTGCTTGTAACTTCTTGTTTTTCCTCTTTTCTCTTCTTATAACTTCTATGGAAGTCAACAATTCTTCTCAGTAGTCAAATTATGTCTCTTTATATTCTTCTTCGGTGTCTTCTTTATCAGAGTCTTCTACTTCCATGAATATAACTCTTTCTGTCTCACTGTCTCTGTCTTCATCTTCATATGAAGAGGATATGTCTTATTTGGTGCATAAGATTTTCTTAAAAACTTTCTTTGTGGTTCTTTTGCATTTATATGTTTGTTTTCTATTTGATTAATCTTCATCATTCCCCTTATTTTTATTATGAGGACATTTTTTAGCAAAATGACCTATACCATCATAATTAAAACAAATCAATGGAAGCTTACCTTTATATCTGTCGTTGGTTCCTTTGTTCAATTTTTTGACAAAATCGACCATTTCTTCATCATCTTTCGAGATGTCACTACTATTGCTATGTTATTTTTATTTTTGTTTCCCCTTTTTCTTTGACCTTTTGGATGCTTTGAAAGCTGGTTCTTTAATATCTGGATTTTCCTGTTCAGTTCTCATTTCATATGCTGTGAATATTCAATGTAGTTCGTCCATGCTTATTGAGTCTAGATCTTCTCTTTCTTCTAGTGTTGATATCTTAGGATAAAATCTCATAGGAAGAGATCTTAGTACCTTTTGAACAATTACAGATTATTTAATTTCTTCTCCCAATCCTATGATTGCATTTACTGTTTCATCAAATATTAAGAAGTAAGCTACAACATTTTCATCTTCCTTCATCTTTAGTTGTTTGAACTGATCTTTGTAAGTTTGAAGCTTTGTTGCTTTGACTTTTGAATCTCCTTCATAAATATTTTGAAGTTTGTTCCAAATCTCTTTAACGAATTTACAATGCATAACTTTGGTGTATACCGATTCACCAAGACTATTCAAAAGTGCATTTGTGGCTTTGGAATTATTTTGACAGATTTTTATTGCTCTTTCACTTGTTGGCGGAACTTATGGTTCTTTGTATCCATCTACTATAGATTGCCCAATTTCAAATCTCTGTGCAGGTATATATGTTTTCATTCGTCTTCTCCAGAATGCATACTTCTGTCCATCAAACTGTAGTATTCCATGTTTATACATGTTGTTTCTCTCCATGATATACCTTTTAGTGGTTAAAATTATTCTTGAAGGAATCGACTCTGATACCAATTGTTGGATTATCGAGAGAGGGGGGGGGGTGGTGAATCAGTAATAGTGCAAAAATCTTTTTTAACCACAAAATGCAAATGTTATATCAATGTGACATTATCATCCAATAGTTGCAGAGTAAATAAACAATGAACAAATGAGCAATCATACACATACACAATACACCAATGGTTTTACATGTAAACCCAAAGTGGGAGAAAACTGTTATCGCACGGTTTGTAGGAAAGGTTTAGGCAGCTTGAGTCAAGGATTAAAACCGGCGTAACCGGAGCTTCCCCACCCACTGTCACCTCGATGGGGAGCTCTTTCTATTCAGGATGGCTAGTCCAAGGGAGACGTCCCTATGTAATCTATTTTCTGAAGGGTTTGAGGTTTAAAGGATCAAGGTAATAGGTTCCCTTTCACAGATTACTGCCAAAGATGAGATAGTCAAGAAGAATAAGTTCCACTGGATGGCACCTGTTTGCGAGACAAGACAAATAACTATAGAATGTGTTGTAGTGGTTAGTGCTTCAAATTATCAATGACTATCTTTAAATATATATGAGCAATGATCAAATGCAATTATTGATGAAGTCAATGATTGCTAAACAAAGACAAAGACTTATATTACTTCTTCAATAAGTACACCAAGAGATAAGAGCATTCAATGTACACAATTAAGTCCTTGTATTATATCATAATGCAATAAATATCTCAAATCAGCTCATATAAATAATGTTGCTGCATCACCAATATTGTTGCTACTATAGATGTGACGTCAAGCATTAATTAAGGTCAAATTGAAGACAATGAGTGGAACGTTTTAGCAATTAAACTTATGAAAGTAATCTACAACTCAAAGTCTATCAATCAAGGTGAAAAATGTCACAACGTT
>ML797496.1:58785-70134 GCA_009831015.1 Picea engelmannii
TGGAGCAAGAGTCCTCTCTGATGCAAGCCCAAGCCGGTAGTGATGGAGGCTGGTACTACTGACAGGACAAGTCTGGCTGAGAAGAAGAAAGATGGGCCCTCAAGGGCCAAGCTCAAGTCGATCCGCTCTCGTACTCCATGTCTAGGATCATGTGGGCCTCGAGACAAGATCTCCTAGTTATCCCTAGATATCGGGGATAACAAAAACCACCTAATTTTTTTGTTTATATGTATTTAAGAATTACATTCATTGGAAGAACCAACTTCCTTTTTTTTCTAGCTGCAACTGGAAGGAGGCTCCAACCCCCTATTTTCTCAAGCTACAACCTGAAGGAAACTCCAACTCCCAAATTCTCTGGCTACAACTAGAAGAAGGATACAATCCCCTAGTTTCTCAGGCTACAACCACCTATCTTTGCCCCATCCAACCGCCCTGACGTAGAAGTAGAATGATGAAACCACTGCCACACTATCACTGTAAGATATAATGTTGTAAAACTGTACCAATCAGCCTGTAACAACCTATACCAATAACATGTGCCAACATGTACCATACATGAACCTGTACCTCAAACTGTACCATAAACAAATGCATCAACTATGCACCAAATCTATTCAAATAACCTGTCACAATAACCTGTCCAAACGACTTGTAATCAACCTATACCATAAAAAAGTGCATTAACCATGCACCAACCTTTACCATCAACAAGTGCATCAACCATGCACCAAATATGTACCAATCATGCATCAAATACACATAAACTATAACTCATCAAGATGTACAAACATCATCAACTATACACCTCATGTATGTGCCAACTCATCAATTACTTGTCTCAATCATGTACCCAACATGTACCTCAACTAAAATCCCTCATCAATTTCATCATCTAAATCTGATTTGTAACTCTGTAATAGACCTGGTGTATATGATCACATACCTGCAAACCTTCCTTAACTTTAACAACAAGAGACTATCATTTTCATCAAACTTTACTTTAGTCTCACATGACTAATTTTGGATTAGTCAACAACCCTAACTTGAAATAACCATAAGTACATACCTTTAATGAATAAAGATTTGAAAATAACACACAATGTTTTTCAGTGGATTTTGTGCAATTTCTCTAGGTTTCACTACTTGGAATCTCTCAGAAAAGTAGTTATAACAAAATGACATACCTTGTTGAATTATGAATTATTCTAGAGAGAAAACTTGTAGAGCATGCCCCACACAGAATATTTGTTGTATGGATTTGAAAATGGTACACAAAATACTACAGACTATATTATAACCAATACATTTGGTATTACTGAATTTGGATATGTTATGAAGAAATTATGATGTTTTTACACAAAACACCTATTTTAGACTAGTTTCAGGACTAGCCACAAACCCTATTTTCCACATAGTGTAACTCTAAAAATAAAACGATTCAAAAACTGAAATTTTTATCACAACTACTTGGATATATTTCCTCTACGGCCTCCCAATTTCACGGTCTGAATCATTCTAGAAAAAACTTTATTGCGGAAATAGAGAGATGACCTGTAAATAACATACCTTAGAAAACATCATCAAAAGAATTTATCCTCCCTTGAATTTCGACCTTCTTTACTTCTCCTTCCCTCTGAAATTCGACTTAGATATCCTTTGGTTACCTTAGTCACTTGTAGATATTCAATATTCTCAAGTGTAATCAAAATGAGAGAGCCTTGCCTTTTATTTATACTTTCATGTAGCTTCCTCAAGGGGTTACCTTTAAACCATCTTAACCCACTTTCCTTTTTTTAGGGTTAACCCACTTCTAACCATTTGTCCACTTAGTAATTTCTATATTAACTTTATTATTTAAATAATTTATTTTGTATCCACTTTGACTTATAGTACAATCATCACTTCACTTTATTATTTACCTTCTAAAAACTCTTAAACCACTTTTGTTATTTTAGGGTCAACCCACTTCTAACCACTTGTCCACTTAGTAATTTCTCCATTAACTTTATTATTTAAATAATTTATTTTGTATCCACTTTGACTTATAGGACACTCATCACTTTACTTTATTATTTAAATTATTTTTTCTTTTCAACCACTTTGACTACTTCGACCTTTTGGGGCTTCTACATGACTTATGAGGGTTCTCCAACTTCACATGGCCATAACTCTCTAATCGTGAGGAGTTATGTGACGTTCCACATACCACCGAAAATGACATGACATGTACTATCCATCCATAATAGTATTACCTTCAAATATATTAAAAGTCATATGATTATACATCAAACAAACTTGGGTCCATTACCTAAACGTTTGTGCTACCGAAATTTTCTACTGAACTTTCTTCAAGGGTTGACATCAATGACAACCAACCCAAATAATCAACAATCTCCCCCTGTGGCATTGATGAAAACATTCTGATGCAATACTGAAGTCATATCACTCATGCTCTCCTTGTGACCATCACTCCCCCTAGAACCATACCTGTGTTCTCTTTCTCCAAGCATTTACCTTTGCATCTGATAAATCTCCCCCCCTTTGTCATCAATGGCAAATGTATATTTCTATTTGGGCTGCTCCCCCTAACTAAACTATCCTTAGGGATACTCTCCATGAATGTACTCTTCCTGAAACTGATCCCCCAACCTAAACTGTCCTCTTTATGGTGCTTCCTCATGTAAATATAAGACATATAAGATAAACATTCATTTTGGAGTAGAAATTACTCCGAGTCTTTGGAAAAATACTCAAAGGCTTTCCTTGGAAAAAGTCTTGTAAAGATGTCTGCCACTTGTTCTTTTGTGCCCACATATTCAACTCTGATGTTATTCTTTGCAACCCGCTCCCATAAAAAGTGATACTTTATTGGAATATGCTTCGTCTTGGAGTGCATCACCAAGTTCTTTGAAATACTGATGGCACTTGTATTATCACAATATATTGGAATGGGCTTATCATACTCAACATGTATATCTTCCAAAGTTTGTTTCATCCATAGAACCTAAGTACAACATCATGCTGCTGCAATATACTATGCTTCGGCTGTAGATAAATATACTGATGATTGTTTCTTTCTTAGCCAAGATACTAAACACTCACCCAAGTAGAATGTTGTTCCATTGGTGCTTCATTGGTCATCAATTCAACCTACCCAATCTGCATCTGTGTAGGCAATAATTCATAGATCCTTTCCTTTTGGATACCATAATCCAAACTCTTCTATTTCTTTGAGATATCTGAAAATCCTCTTCACTGCTAATACATGTGATTCCTTCAGTGCTTCTTGAAATCATGCCACCTGTCCAACTACCTGCATTACATCCGGTCTAGTTGCTGTCACATATAGTAAGATACCAATCATTGACCTGTATTGCCTATGGTTTGTAGACTTTGAATCATCATATTTTCTCAACTTGCAACTTGTTTTCATAGGAGTGGTAACTGGTTTTAAATCTTCCATTCTGAACCTCTTTAGCATTTCTATGATATATTTAGTTTGAGAAATAAAAATTCCTTGGTTTCTTTGTTGTATCTGAAGACCTATAAATAAAAACAGTTCTCCAAGTAATGACATTTCAAATTCATTCTACATATCCTTTGCAAGTTTCTGGCTTAAACTGTCATCAATACTTCCAAAAATAATATCATCAATATAAACTTCAATTAATAAAATACCATTTTGCGTTATCTTGATGTAGAGGTTGTTGTCTGCACTTCCTTTTCTGAACCATGCCTGCTGTAGATATTTATCCAGTATAGAGTATCATGCTCTAGGAACCAGTTATTCAATGTAGACTTCTTCTTCAAGTTCCCGGTTCAGAAAAGATGATTTCACATCCATATTTGTCCATATTGTTCAAGACTCTGCTACACAACTGCCCATAATTTTGACTCATATGTCACTGTACTATCATGAAGTACTACTAGAACCGATTAATCTATTATATTGTAATTATTCTAACTAAATGCACTGAATCTATCTACTCAAATTATGCAAGCTACTCGAAGGATAGTTCTCTAGTCTGTCTCAGCTACCGCATAGACTCCTCCTATTTATTATTCATATTTTCTAGGAGTCTCTAAGCCAGATGGCTCAGAACAATTCCTGCTCTGAAGTGTATTTATCATCATCTTCATTAGTAGATTCATCATCTCTCTGAGCTCTGACTTCTTTCTTTAGGTTTGTGGATTCATCTTTCACTATAGTGTCTGAAAGTACAATCTCTTGAACCTGTTCCTTATTTACCCGTCCTTCTTTTCTTTCAGTTATTTTCCAAATATTTATGTATCCAAAATATTTCTTTTTCTCTGTAGAATTTTCTTCTTCTCGTTTTATTTCCAACCTTGAGATGTTTGGGACCTGGTCTTTATTCACCTATTCTTTGTGTTTTGAACAACCACTGTCAGCATACCAACCATGCTTCTTCTACTTAACTTGTAGAGTGAGTGTGCATTATTCATTGCTATACTAATTCTACTATCTTATCCATGTTCTCTTCTGAGGCTTCTGTCTATGATTGTTGTTGTTCTCTTGTAGTTCTCTAGGAGGGACTGCCATTTTACAATATTTGGCCATGTGTCCAAAGTTATTTCATTTGTAGCATTCCACTTCAGTGCTCAATGATTCAAAATTGTTGTAGCTTCTTATCTGTGTTTCACTAGGTCTTCTTGGATAACCATTTTGTGTATGAATTTCAAAGTTGTTTATGTTCCTACTATTAGCTCTTCAATTTACAGCTTTATGTTCAACATTATTGCATGCATAACATAAACTCAAAAAGATAGTTTGATACCTAGGAGTTGAATATATTCTGAAAGGAGTTACTCTTATGAATCCTTCTTCTTCATGAGGCCTATTTGTTTCTGTCGGTCATTGATTTCAAAATTTGAATCTTCTCGGTGGAGGAGTGTCCCTGTAATCTTCCTTGTAGGTCTTCTTATCCCCTTTGATTGTTTCTGCATAACTTTTTCAATGTGTTTCTTTTTCTTTTGCTTTGGAGCTTGATCCTTTTTATTTCTAATTATATCCAAGTACGGACTTGTCATCATTAGGCCTTTGACTGTTGATAATGTCAACCAAAACTTTTGAGTTGTTCTACATATTTTTATTTTGAAGATCCTTTCTCATTGTGACAATCTCTGCTTCCAAATTTCCAAATATCCCGTCTCTTTATTCTAACTATTCTTTGAGTGTTTCTTCAATTCTTTTATATTCTTCTATTTGAACCTTCAATTCCATGATGATCTGCTCTAGTTCTTGAGTGTCTTCCTTCTTGTGTAATTCTGCTTGTATCTTCTTGTTTTTCCTCTTTTCTCTTCTTATAACTTCTATGGCAGTCAACAATTATTCTCGGTACTCAACTTATGCCTCTTCATATTCTTCTTCGGTGTATTCTTTATCAGAGTCTTCTACTTCCATGAATAGAACTCTTTCTGTCTCACTGTCACTGACTTCATCTTCATCTGATGAGGATATGTCTTCTTTGGTGCATAAGCTTTTCTTGAAAACTTTCTTTGTGGTTCTTTTGCCTTTATATGTTTGTTTGTTATTTGAGTAATCTTTATCATTCCCCTTTTTTTTCTTATGAGGACATTTGTTAGCAAAATGACCAATACCATCACAATTAAAACAAATCAATGGAATCTTACATTTATATATGCCTTTGGTTTTACTTGTTCAATATCTTGACAAAATTGGCGATTTCTTCATCATCTTCTGAGATGTCACTGCTATTGCTATGTTCGTTTTATTTTTTCTTTCCCTTTTTCTTTGAACTTTTGGATGATTTGAAAGATGGTTCTTTTATTTCTGGATTTTCCTGTTCAGTTCTCATTTCATATGCTGTGAATATTCCATGTAGTTTGTCCATGCTTATTGAGTCTAGATCTGCTCTTTCTTGTAGTGCTGATATCTTAGGTTCAAATCTCATAGGAAGAGATCTTAGTACATTTTGAACAATTACATATTCTTTAATTTCTTCTCCCAATCCTATGATTGCATTTTTTGTTTCATCGACTCGTAAGAAATAAGCTGCAACATTTTCATCTTCCTTCATCTTTATTTGTTCGAACTGACCTTTGTAAGTTTGAAGCTTTGTTGCTTTGACTTTTGAATCTACTTCATAAATATTTTGAAGTTTTTCCCAAATCTCTTTAGTGGATTTAAAATGCATAACTTTGGTGTATACCAATTCACTAAGACCATTCAAAAGTGCATTTGTGGCTTTGGAATTATTTTGACCTAGTTTTATTTCTCTTTCACTTCTAGGCAAAACTGTCGGTTCTTTGTATCCATTTACTATAGATTGTCAAATTTCAAATATCTATGCCTGTATATATGTTTTCATCCTTCTTCTCTAGAATACATACTTATGCCTATCAAACTATGGTATTACATGTTTATACATAATGTTGCTCTCCATGATCTACCTTTTAGTGGTTAAACTGATTCTTGAAGGAACTAGCTCTGATACCAATTGTTGGATTACTAAGAGAGGTTNGGGGGGGGGGGGTGAATCAATAATAGAGAAATAATCCTTTTTAACTACAAAATGCAAGTGTTATATCAATGTAGCATTATCATCCAATAGTTGCAAAGTAAATAAACAATGAACAAATGAACAATCATACACATACACAGTACACCAATGTTTTTACATGGAAACCCAAAGTGGGAGAAAACCACATATTGTTTTTTTTTTATATGTCTTTAAGAATTACATTCATTGGAAGAACCAACTTCATTTATTTTCTAGTTGCAACTGGAAGAAGGCTTCAACCCCTAGTTTCTTAGGCTACAACCTGAAGGAAGATCCAACTCCCCAATTCTTTGGATACAACTAGAAGGAGGATACAACCTGAGGGAATCTCCAACTCCCCAATTCTCTGACTACAAACAAAAGGATGCTACAACCCCCTATGCTCTCCAAAAACAACCACCTGTCCTTGCCCCGTCCAACCACCCTGATGTAGAAGTAGAATGATGGAACCACTGTCACAATATCACTATGAGATATAATGCTGTAAACCTGTACCAATCAACCTGTATCAATAACCTATGCCAACATGTACCATACATCAACCTGTATCATCAACGAGCTCATCAACCATGCACCATATGTGTACCAACCATGCATCAAATACACATAAACTATGACCTATCAAGATGTACACACATCATCAACTATACACCTCATGTATGTGCCAACTCATCAACTACTTGTGTCAACCATGTACCCAACATGTACCTCAACCAAAATCCCTCATCAATTTCATCATCCAAATATGATTTGTAACTTTGTAATAGACCTGGTGTATATGATCACATACATGAAAACTTTCCTTAACTTTAACAACAATAGACTAGCATTTTCATCAAACTTTACTTTAGTGTCACATGACTAATTTTGGATTAGTCAACAACCCTAACTTGAAATAATCATAACTATGTACCTATAATGAATAAATATATGAAAATAACACACAATTTTCTTCAGTGTCTTTTATGCAATTCCTCCAGGTTTCACTACTTGGAACCTCTCAGAAAAGGAGTTATAACAAACATGACATACCTTGTTGAATTCTAGCTTATTCTAGAGAGCAAACTTGTAGAGCGTGCCCCACACAAAATATTTGTTGTATGGATCTGAAAATGGTACACAAAATACTAAAGACTGTACTATAACCAATAAATTTGGTCTTACTAAATTTGGATATGTTATGAAGAAGTTATGACATTTTTACCCAAAACACCTGTTTTAGACTAGTTCCAGGACTAGCCACAAACCCTATTTTTTTTAAAAATTAGAGGCTTTTTTGTAAGGACACTTAGCAACAAAATGTTCTACTCTACCACAATCAAAGCACTCAAAAGGGATCTTAACTTTGTATTTTACAGTTCCTTTATTGAGCTTTCTAATGAAGTTTTCTTCCTCAAGATCTGATTCTTCTTCAGATGAGTCATATGTTTGGTGTCCTTTTGATCTTGTCCCTTTTGATGATTTGAATGCTGCCTCATGATTTGATGGATTTTTCTACATAGTTCTTATTTCATAGGCTCTAAGGATTCCATGTAACTAATCCATTGTTAGATGATCTAAATCATTCATTTCTTCAATGACAAATATCTTGGGGTCAAATCTTGATGGGCGTGTCCTGAGAAACTTTTGTACAACAAATTTTTCATCTATAGTTTTCCCTAGTCCTTTGATAGTGTTAATAATATCATCCACACGAAGAAGGTAGGATGCTATATCTTCATCTTCTCTCATCTTGATATTTTCAAATTGTCCCCTATGAGTTTGTAGTTTTTCTTTCTTGAATTTATCATTCCCTTCATATGTATTCTGCAGCTTGTCCCAAATTTCCTTTGCTGATCCACAATGCATGACTTTAGTAAATTATGATATTGTTAAACCATCAAGAATATAATTCATCACTTTGGAGTTATTTTCACCGAGCTTCTAAGCACCTACATCATAGAGTTGTCTTGTAGGAGTAGTGTATCCATTTTTGACTGACTTCCAGACACCATATTCCAGTGATTGCATATATATTCTCATTCTGATGCTCTAGAATTCTTAATATGATCCATCAAAGAATGGAGAATTATTTTTGGAAGTTATTTCCTAGTTTTCCATGCCTTCCATAGGAATCTAACTTTCGGTGGTTACACTATTTCTGAAGGAACCCATTCTAAAACCAATTGTTGGAATATTTAGCAATACTGAGGGGGGGCTAAATCAATGTTGCAAAATTTTAACAATGATAAAACTCTTTTTAAATTCCATTAATCATCCAAAATATTGTAATTAACAATGCATAGAACTTACTATTTCAACATAGTCACAGTACACATACATTTTATGTGGAAACCCAAATGGGAGAAAACCATAAAACAATTCTTTAATAAAATATTTAGGCACCAACCTACTGTTACAATATTTGCAAGAACCAACCTGTTGGAGACACCAATCTCCTTGACTGAGCACAACTCGACAATAAGGTTTGTATGCACCAAGCTGCATGAGACACCAATCTCCTTCGCTAAGAACCAACTCAGCTATTCCTGTAGGCACCAACCTACAGGTGTAGTATTTGTAGGCATGAACCTGCAAGAGACACCAATCCCCTCAAGCTACCAATAATACCATATTAATTATTTTCTTCAATCCTTCATCTGTACAAATCTGCTTCTCTGTCTCTACTGTCACAACATTCTCCACTAGCTTACATTCTTCATGAATTCAGAAATTACTTAGACCTTGCACCTCCCAGCCACCCTTAGACAAATACCAGTTCCTTTTCTTTCATTCTTTCGTATCTTCGAACCTAAGAGTTACATATCCTTGTCTTTCACTTCCTTTATAGCACCATTCTTCTTACGAGCCTCAAATCCTTTTCTCTTCACACTTTCTCTTCCACTTCATTGCAATATTCACACCCACACATAAAGACAATCTAGGCATCGTTATTTATACTAGCCCATACCAAGGGGCTTGTCCATAAAAATTTAAATCCATGAGGTTGACTCCAACTATTTTTTCTTCTTCCTCAAGGTTGGGCTTTCAAGATCCTTTGAAAATAACTTAGACACCTTCCTTCTCACACAATATGTTCAGATACCATAGTGTAGGGTTTAATACAAAACAATCATCCGATATTCCCTCAGACTAACTCTCGACCATCGGTTTGATCTCCTTCAAATTGGGACCCTTGGGCTACTGCCCCCCCCCGGGACCACAATATTCAACTATGATCTCTCAATAATCATCCACTATCGGATATGGGTCTCCATTCAATTCCCACTTTCAATTCTACAATCACATTAATCTTGACCATCGGGCCATAAGATCATTTCGACAGATCCAACACTCATCGCTGGCTCTCGGAGTCCTCTCTGTTGGAACACCTATGCTCATAAATAAATACACTTTGACCAGAGCTTCTCTGATGGCATGTACTTTGATGAATCCAATGATCCTTGAAATATGGAATCAACGACTCCATTTACATCGGTCCTTCAACCTATACAATGGTTATCTCCACTCTAACTATTTGTGAGATGGTCAGGTGGGACCCAAAACAATCCACGACTGAGATTGCATCTTTCCTATTTTCCAAACTACAGTCTAGATTGCTCCTCAAAGCTCCTAATCATTAGGGTGCTTCCACTCTGATTGCTCATACTCCGACGGATCCAACAATCTTCGGAGCCTGGAATCAACTACTCACAATCATGTTTAGAGTTCCTCGTCGTCGGAGTACCTCTATTGCAGGTAACACAATCCACTCTAACCATTGCTTCTCTGAAGAACAATTGTGATCTACTCACTATCCATATTAATGTCTCACAATCATTCTCAGAGTCCTTTGTCATTAGAGCATATTAACTGCAGGTATCACAATCTACTCTGACTAGAACCTCTTCGATGAACGACAAATATCTGCTCATTGTGATAGCTTCAACTACTGAGATTTGATATGATGACCTAAAGGTCTCCACGTCTAATTGGGGACCACTTTTTTTTCGCACTATCAAAATCTGACATGCTTCACCCTTTGGGACATGCTAGCTTCCATGCTGGCGTCCTCTTCACCTAGATTCCTCTTGAGTGCAGTCTGCAAGCCATAGCTTGTTGAACTTGGGTAGTTTTCTTCTGGATAAAATCCATTAAACAAATGGATCCCAAGAGGAGGGAAATACATTGAGTGTAGTAGTCATGAGTTCAACGTCTTCTACTGGATCTCTAATGGCTTCTAACTAGTCCTTGATATGAGATATCCTCATGAAATAATTGGCTACTATTTCTGGCTTGTTCATTGTCACATTTCTGAGTTGATGCCTTAGAGTAAGCTTTCGACTGGTATTCTTAATTTCATAAAGTCTAGTTAGGGAATCAAAAATTTCCTTCGGTGTCTTCAATTATGATACATTAGATATCAGATGATCCTTTATTGAGTCTGTCAAAATCCTCTTGGCCTTGACTTCATTCTTCCTCAACTTTTCTTTGGCGTCTTCTTCTTTTGGTTATGGAAGCATCTACTTGATATGATCCAATAACTCATTCTCTTCTAGAATGAGGATAACTCGGTGCTTCCAGGATCTGAATTTATCTGTGTTAAGTACCAAATACCTGAATACAAAATCACCACAACAGATACACAAGAACAATATGCAAAATCTCCTTTATTACCATCAAACCCTTGAGGTAGGGCAACACCATACAATGGATCCTGTTATGGAAGGGATCCTCTCCTGTTCACTTTCCTCTTCGAGGGGGCATCCTCCTACTGAGCTTCAACTCCAAACACAATACTTCTCTTCCTGTCTCATTACATTGCTTG
>ML797496.1:79848-93234 GCA_009831015.1 Picea engelmannii
ACAATCAAGAATAATAAATTGGAATGGGAATGCCAGTCACAAATCCGCGACCCAAAACTAAGAAGAATTCATGTCACCCTAATGATCTACCACTTTTAAAATCCCCAAACTTGTGATAGTCCCATTAGGTGAATAGAAGATGGGAAATCTCAACCGATTGCTTCACTTGACCTCATGTTTGACTGCTGTGTGAGAGGAGCTTTCCTGACTAATGTTAATTGGTACTACTAGATTTTACACTCTCTAGTATTCTATAGTATTGTTCCTTTGACCTTGAGGAGATAACTCTCCACCCTACTATCAAGGCCCTAAAATCCTTGTGATCCATTCCTTTTAATGGTTGTTTGTTGCTCAACAAGGTAAGCGAAAGTGGACTAGATGGTGTTATGAGTCGACTCTAAACCGTGCAAAAAAATGAAATGCAAGGATTTCATTTTTGATGAATGCTAGCTATGGTAAAGAGGAGAGTATTTTTCTTTCCTAGATGCTTATGCCTAATGCAATTTACTTCTCTCTAAAGTGTGAGTTTGGACATGCCCCTCTAGAATGCAAGATTTTCTTTTGTTTGTTTTTCAAATGCAATGAAATAACTTTCAAATGCAACTCTTTTTTTCTTCCTTACTTTCAAACAAAAAAAAAGAATTCAATGATGATGCAAAAGATCACAAAGAAAAAAGACGTAAACAAAACACACACTCAAAAACTTGACAAGAATTTAAATAATTCAAATGAAAGAACACCTCCAACATGTTAAGGTTTAATCTATTATTAGAGTTCTTTACATTTCACTCGATAACAATAACATAAGATAGGATCACTGAGAAATACACAATCACAAGAGACACATCATTTATCCTGGAAAACCCTCATGGGGGAGAAAACCCAACAAAAATTCCTTATTATAGATAGCCAATACAATGCCAAGAGATAACTCAAACAAATACAAAAAGTCCTATACCAAGAATGCGCCTCTCTCTCTCTCTCTCTTCTCCAACTACATCTCTGAAACTTGTCTCTCAATGAACAAGTGAGTGTGTGTCTAAGTGAGGCGTTAGTCTCCTTATTTATACAATTCTAGCACGCGTGGAAGTGTCTCTTCACTGGCAGGGCCGACTTTTTCTTCTGGGTGGTTATAACCACCTTTAATATATTCTAGGTCCTCTTTAATATATTATGGGGCCAACTTCTTGTTCTGCCTATTACAATTATGTTTTGACAAATCCACAAAAGGAGATTTGGTCTTTTACAATAGCTGACATGATCAATCCGCAATAGGGGATTGATCTAATGAATAATATCACAATAATAATTAGAATACACTTTGCAATTACATTATTTCAACACTCCCCCTTAACAAGAAGGGTATTCTACAACAACATCAGGGGAGAGAGAGGACAACATCATCAACAACATCAAGTGGGTGAGAGGACAACATCATCAATATCATCTTAGAACACTGACTGGTGTATCTATAAATCATTGGAAGTTTTTCTCATCGGCAACATCGTCATTCTCAGTGGAATGAAATCATCATTTGCATCAATATGGATTAGTATAAAACTAATACATCATCATCACAGCACGAGGATGGTCTTATCATCACAGCATGAGGCTGGCTCATCATCACAGCACGAGGCTGGCACACTACACAACAATTAAGCTGGAATCACAATACTAGACTAGCTTTACGTCACAACAATTAAGCTGGAAGCACAGTACTAGGATGGCTTTATGTCACAACAATTAAGCTGGAAGCACGGTACTAGACTGGCTTTACATCACAACAATTAAGCTGTAAGCATAGTACTAGGCACATCTCAACACAACAATATAGACTGGCTTTACATCACAACAATTAAGCTGGAAGCACAATACTAGGCATATATCAACACAACAATCTAGACCGGCTTTACAACACAACAATTAAACTGGAAGCACAGTACTAGGCATATCTCAACACAACAATCTAGACTAGATTTACATCTCAACAATTAAGCTGGAAGCACAGTACTAGGCATATCTCACCACAACAATCTAGACTGGCTTTACGTCTCAGCAATTAAGTTGGAAGAACAATACTAGGCATATCTCACCACAACGATTAAGATGGAATCACAGTACTAGACTGGCTTTACGTCACAACAATTAAGATGGAAGCACAGTGCTAGACTGGAATATCTTAACACAACACTACTCCCCCTTTCGAGGGAGGTCCTTTCGGACTATACCAAGCTTATCTTGAAAGTTATCAAACTTTACATGAGATAGAGGCTTGGCCAACACATCGACAACCTGTTCATCCGTGCTAACATATTGGAGCTTTATGGATCCTCTCTACATCATGTCACAGATGTAATGATATCAGATCTCTATGTGCTTCGACTTGTCATGAAATAGAGGATTATTTTTCATCTTTATGCAACTCTGGTTGTCACATAGGATCGTGGTTGCTTCCATCTCTAGGTCGAATAGACTAGTCAATAACTTACAAAGCCATATAGCTTCGCAGCTGGCAGAACACACAACAATGTATTCTTCTTCCCCTGTACTGAGAGCAATGCTGGATTGCTTCCTACTCTGCCATGATATCATGGTTGATCCCAAACTGAAACAACATCCTGAAGTTCTCTTCCTGTCAGAGACATTTCCAGCCCAATATGAATCAGTGTACCCACTCAGTGTGAAATCATGATCTCCATCATAGTTGAGACCACAATCTAATGTACCCTTAAGGTACCTCATCACATGTTTTGCAACAACTAGGTGAACATGTATAGGTTCTACCAGAAACTGACTGAAGGTGTTCATGACAAAACATATATATGGTCTGGTGTTCATCAGGTACATCAATGATCCAATGATCTGTCTATACAACGTGTCATCAATCAATTCTAACGAAGTGGCGACCAATAGCTTTATCTTCGTTTCCATGGGTGTATTCATGGACTTTCACACCAACATGTCAAATCTCTTCAGAATTTTGACTACATACTTCCCTTGGTTAAGGAAGATCCTCTCTGGACTCTACCATACCTCAAGACCTAAGAAATAATGCATTAGGCCAAGGTCTTTCATCTCAAATTCTAAAGCGAGATTCTTCTTACATTCGGTGATGAGATTTTCTTCTCCAGTTAAGAATAAGTCATCCACATACAACAAAAATATTACCGACTCATCGTTCATAACCTTGAAGTAGAGGTTAGAATCTGCTTTACTCTTGGTAAATCCCAAGCTCATCAGAAATTTGTCTATCCTACCATACCAAGATCTAGGAGCTTGCTTCAATCCGTACAGATCCTTCTTCAACTTGTAGACATGAGACTTCCTATCTTCAACTTCTATTCCTTGAGGTTGCTCTATATACACTTCTTCTTCGATGACACCATTTAGGAAAGCTGTCTTTACGTCCATCTAGTGTAATTTCCACTTCATCTTAGCTGTAAGGGCTATGATGGTTTTGATCGAAGTGTATCTGGCTACATGAGAGAATGTCTCTTCATAGTTAATGCCTTCCTTTTGAGAAAATCCACGAGCGAAAAATCATTTTTTATACTTCTCAATACTTCCATCAGCAACGTGTTTTATTTTGAAGAGCCATTTGGAAGATACCACATCCTTGCTCTTCGGTCTGGGAACTATTTCCCATACATCATTCTTTATTATGGATTGATATTCTTCTGTCATGGCATCTTCCCATTCTTTCTTCTGAATGGCTTTTTCAAAGAAGGTAGAATCCTTCTCTAGGAGATCACACATCAAAGCCATATAACTAGAGAATGGCTTAGGTCTATTCACATGTCTCATGGTTCCTTCAGGAACACCATACTTCTCTCCATATTGAATAATATCCCTTGCCCAAGTTGGCTTCTTCGGAAAAAGGTTCTTGATGTCCTTCCCTTGTGCACATCCATTGCACACACCTTCATGGTCAACCTTGAGTTCTGGTAGACCTGTGACTGCTTTTCATAAGTATGGTAGCACCTTGTAGTTGATGTGGGCTAATCTTCTATGCCAAAGTTCACATGGATTCTCAATAGTGTGGGTCATGGCAGCTTCTGAATGACCCTTTATATTATACAAGCCACCTTCTTCTTTTCCAATGGAGATTTCTTCTTTCAAGGTTTCTCCTTTAGCCCACATAAGAAATTCTCAATCTATAAAGGCAACTCTGAAGCCTTTCTTTTCTAAAGTTGATATGGAGAGTAGGTTCTTTGTTAAACTTGGTACATAGAGTACGCCCTTCATCTTCATTGAGTTCCCTGAGTTAAGCTTGTAGTTTTATTCTCCCACTCCCTTGATAGGGTATTGATAATCATCTCCAAGTGTCACTTTCTGAGAAAACTTATTTTCTGAAATGAAAGAGAGAATATCTCTTTGTCCTGTCATGTTCTTGGAGGCACCACTGTCAATGAGCCAAGTGTTCTCTCCAGGTGTTACTGATCCTGAGAGGGTTGAGATTAGGACATAGTCTTTAATTTGTTCTCTTAACATCTTTGCGGGTGGCTCTTCATATTCAATTGCATGGGCATGGTGCCTCTTATTTTTCCTCTTTTATTCTTCTCGTCTTGCTGGACAATATATCGCAATATGTCCCATCTTATCACAATGGTAGCATTGGGCAAATGAGTAATCTCTTTCCTTTTGTTGTCCTTTCTTTTGGAATCTCTTTGGATGAGATTCTTTATGACTGAATTTGTTTTGGGGGTGAGACTCTTTATGAGTTTGTTTCTGGAAGTAAAACTTCTTTATTCCTCCTTTGGTGTGAGTAGCTAATGATTGATCTTCATCTCTTGCTAGTAAAGCCTCATGGTTAGCTACTCTTGTTTCTTCTTGAATGCATTCTTCCCATAGACCATCAAATTTTAGTTTCTCAGTTCTGGCACAAATCATTTGGATGAATGCATCCCAGGGTCTTGTGAGACCATTAAGGGCCATCATTATAAGTTCGTATTTATCTATAACATCTCTGATCGCTTCTAGTTGTTCTTTGAATTGGGATATTCTGGAGAAATATTCTTGGATTGATTCTCCTCTCTGCATCCTTGTATTCTTGAGCTGAGTTCTTAGATTCATCTTCTGATTTATGTTATTTCTTTAATATAGTCTGCTTAGGGAATCAAAGATTTCTTTTAGGGTCTTCTTTGATGACACATAAGGGATCAAGTGATCTTTGATTGAATCTGCAATGATTCTTTTGGCCCTGATTGTGTCATTTTGATGCTTTTCTTTATCTGTAGCATCGTCGGGTTCCGACATTTATTCTTTGACGAATCTTGCTAGGTCATTCTCTTCAAGAATGAGACCAATCCTATATTTCTAGGCATGGAATTTTTCCACACCTTCCAGCTTGTCAACAAGCTTAGTGCTTGCAGACATCTTTTACCAGGAGCTAGGAAAATGTCCAAAAAATGAAAATGCTCAAAATCAAATTCTGAACTTACCAGGAGGTGCGCTTGGCTGAGGCAAGTATCCTGGTGTGTTTGGATATGAGAAATTCCAACTTTTACCCCTCCAGACGTGATCTGCGGATTTCTGGATTGGTGCCTCTGGTTTTTTGGTACCTTTCGTATTTTTGGTACTCCGGTTTTCTGGTACTTCTGGTACTTTGTGAAACTAGGGTTTTACTTTTCGGGAGATCTAGCCACTAAAAAGATGCGTTGAGGATGCCAAAGTGATCCTTGAGGAAGGACACACTTTTCTATGTGGTTTTAGGGATGAAATACTTCATCAACAAAAATCCCTAATTTGCATGTACATCAACAATGACATTTTTCACTTTCTCTTGTCAAAGATGCTCTCTTCAGCTTAGTTCTGATACCATGTTAAGGTTTAAGCTATTATTAGAGTTATTTTAATTTCACTAGATAACAATAGCATAATATAGGATCACTGAGAAATACACAATCACAAGAGACCAATCATTTATCTTGGGAAACCCTCATGGGGGAGAAAACCCAACAAAACTTCCTTATTATAGATAGCCAATACAATGCCAAGAGATAACTCAAACAAATACATAAATTCCTCTCCCAAGAATTTTCCTCTCTCTCTCTCTCTCTCTCTCTTCTCCAACTGCAACTCTGAAACTTGTCTCTCAATGAACAAGTGAGTGTGTGTCTAAGTGAGGCGCTAGCCTCCTTATTTATACAATTCTGGCACGTCTGGAAGTGTCTTTATTGGCAGGGATGCCTTCTTCTTCTGGGTGGTTATAACCACCTTTAATATATCTTGGGGCCTCTTTAATATATTCTGGGGCTGACTTCTTATTCAGCCTATTACAATTATGTTTTGACCAATCCGCAAAAGGGGATTTGGTCTTTTAGAATAGCTGACATGATCAATCCGCAATAGGGGATTGATCTAATGAATACTACCACAATAATAATTAGAATACACTTTGCAGTTACATTATTTCAACACAACACACGTTCAAACAAGAAGCCAAAAATGCAAAGAAAAGGAAAACCACTTTTTGAAACCTCAAAGTGCAAGTAGAAAACATCAAAGATCAATGCAAAGTTGCAGGAAGGCCAAAGAGTTCAGGTTTTCACTCAAGGGATCATAAGTTTTCCCAAGAGGATAAGAGTGATAAAATCAACAACAAGGCTTAATGCAACATATGCAATCCCCAAATCAATGAAAATGACTCCAAAATAAAATAGGTAAAACATGTACAAGGCCTTGGAATCAAGGTGACGAAAATTTGAATGCCTACAATTGATAAGGATAAAACAACTGATGACATAGACTTGGAAAAATGATTGATTTAACCTAGGACAGTCATGTACACTTCACAATTTGATAGGAGATGGAAACTTGAAAAAGGAAACAAAAATATGATAATCACTAAAATTTAATCAATCAAAGCCACAATCACTCATGAAGGACTCTGATTTAAGGTTTTGAGACAAAAATATGACAGAAAAGAGGTAAGGCAAGCTCAAAATCCACTTAGAGAAAGGATTATCGCCCTTGTAACACTGCAAACATGGCGATGATCAATGTTTGATCGCTCCCCAAGACACTGATAGAGGGAGATAATCAAGGTTTCATCTCTTCCCAAGACACTACGAGAGGGGGATAATCATGATGTTATCACCCTATATTCCCTTATGGGGGGGATGAAGTTTGTAAAGTGGTGAAAAAGGAACAAACCTCACCTATATTTGAGAAAGGGTTAGGTTATTGACTCAATAAGCTTCCCAATGATGATGAGGGAAGGGGAGAATTCAAAGAAGATGCATACAATAAAAAAAGACCAAGCAACAAAAAAAAATTCAAAAGGCTATAAAACACTAAGGAAAGATTAAAATGAACAATCCCCAGTGGATTCATCAATTTCTCTTATGGAAACGTTTCCCCTATGGATAGGTGAAACCCCCTTTGGATCAAGACTCCTTTGATCCAAGACAAAATGTAACAAATGGTTCTCTACTTTCCCCTTAAATCTATTTTATATGTCCACAGACAAAACAAGAAGAGAAGATGAGAGAATGAGAGAGATGAATTACCTCCTTTCTGTCAGTTGTCCTCGCTTCTCCAACCCTTGATCTTGATGTCCAAGCTCTTGGTGCAAGAGAAGTCCTGCAAGGAAAAAAAAAGTACTTCTTTCTTCCACAATATACTGTTAAGAAAAATAGATCTATATCGAACTAGGAAAATATAGACATGCATACAATGAACAACATAAGCATGAGGGGAATAGGCCAAGTTATATTATATGGAAAGAAATAATTAATGAAGCATTTACAACCTTGATGTTGATGTTGCAACAAATCCTCCAAGCTCTCCTTTCAAACAATTTGAATGTCACAAGACCGACAATATGATACTCTAAATTTCTTCCTCCCCTTTCACCCAAGAATGACCTTCATTATATAGGAGTTAAGGCATAACAACCATAGGATAATTTGAGGAGAGGATATGATCAAATGAGAATTTGGCTAAACATACAAGATTAACGTTTCCTTGGATAGAGGGTAGCTTGAACCAACTCCTAACCAACTAAAATCTCCTAGAAACAACCTCTTAAAATAATACATGATGGTTGTAACCACTTCATCACTCCCATAGAACTGAGAACATGATGATAGTATCGCTCCCCTATAACTAGGTATAGGGGCATAACAAGGGTTCATCCCCGTCTCCATATGAGTAGGGGGGTGATGAAACTAAAAAAAGGCCAAAAACTCAAGGTGAAAGATAGTATTTCGACCTCCAAATGATAGGTTTCCCCTCCAACATGTCTAGGGATTATGAAAAACACTCCCACATGGTGATGAAATTGCAACACTTAAGTGCGACAAATAGGTGTGTAACAATAAGACCCAATCCACTCATAAATTATGAATCCAACACACTTCAAATTCAAGACACACACACACACACATACATACATACATACATACATACATACATACATACATACATACATACATACATACATACATACATACATACATACATACATACATACATACATACATACATACATACATACATACATACATACATATATATATATATATATATATATATATATATATATATATATATATAAAGTGTTTAATGTATGAATGGACATTAGTAATTTATTTTATATATATTCAAAATTAAAGTACTTTAAGAGTACTTTACTTTATGGTCCATGAATATATTTATATCATATTCAAAATTGATTTGTGAGTACTTTTTTTAAAGCACCACCATAGTTAATTATGGGTTTTCATCCACCATTTATAATGTGACAAATAAACAGTTTTAACTCCAGCAATGCCAGCTCATCCTAGGGGATTATGTCATTCTCTAAAATGTAATTAGTTCCTTTAAAGTTGATTTTGATAGTACATTTTTTTTGTTTTGAGGCCCATTTTAGACCTCAAAATTCTCCTCATGAGATAAATATGTAACTATTGATGATGACTCATCTCTCCTAGTCTCTGGTTTTGGTACTATTCAAATTGATGATGCTCTATATAAATGTTCTCCATGTTCTTGGAGTTGGACCAAACCTTCTCTCTATTTACCACGTTAGTCACTCCAAAAAAACAGTGGAATTTTGGTCAGACATATGGGTTGTTAAAGACGTAATTGATAAGTTCAATGTTGTTTTCAAATATTGCGATGAATCCAAACATATGTACAAGACAAGGAAGTCTTCTACACCTCCCAATTAAAATAAGTTCATTGTGATGGTGACCAATGCTAATGATGACAATACAAAGCTATGGCACTTCCATTTACGCTAGACCAACTTTGGATCCTTGAGGCACATGAGTTATCTTCAACTAGCTAAGTGTCTTCCAAAGATCAATCCTCACAATGGTGTTTGTGAGGGATATGTGAAGGGTAAGCGCCACCAAGAGTCATTTCCAAAGGATAACTCAAGGAAGGCCTCTAAGCCCCCTGAGTTAATACATAGCAATATTTGTGATTGCATGGTCACTTGTTATTTTGGGTGACCCAAGTACTTCCTTACATCTATTAATATACTATTCACATTTTTCAATGGTTTACACCATTAAATCAAGGATGATGTGTTTGTCAAATTTGGATCATTCAAAACTCTTGTCTAAGATCAATGTAAGCATAAATTCAAGTACCTTCAATCTGATAGGAGAGGTGGATATACTGGTAATGATTTACAATAGTTTCTCCACTCTCATGGCATATTTTAGCAACCAATTGTTTCCTATACTCAGTAAAATGGTGTGGTTGGCATAAATACTAGGGCTATCATGGAAATGGCTTGTTGTGTGATTCACTATTGGAGTATGAAACTTCATTTTTGGTGAGATTTCGTTGTTTGTGTGACAATTATCATCAATCATTGTTAGGTTCCTACACTAACCTCCCTCCTTTAGGCTATATAGGAGTTAGTTAGTTCTTGTATGCAAGCATCCTCTTTGAATAAGGACAATTGGATAATAGTGAATAGATATTTATGTAAAAGGGTCCACTTTATAAGGCCCACTAAGTAGTGTTGAATTTTCACTATGATAGGCTCAATCATGAGGTTTATTTCATTTATCATGTACTTGAACCATAAAAAAATGAAAATACACCATACACAAGTGCTGCAATAACCAAGATCACAGGAAGAATTACAATGCACAAGAACACAAGAAATATCCTGGGAAACCCTTCTACACAAGGGAAGAAAACCCAACAATCCTTTGCTATATTATCAAGAGAAGATCTCCCATCCACTACCAAACCTAGCACACGAAAGGGTGCTGCTATGACTGAGAAAACTAGCTCTTAGAAAAGTGTGAGATGCAGTTCTCATAATTTCAGACCTCAACTTCTGAAATCATGAGATGCCACAATGACGAGTGAGATACACAATGAGGATCCACCTTTATTTATACAATAAATGACACAACAAAAGGTGTGTCTATTGGCACAATAGGACTGACTTGTACAACTTAATAATATAATAAATATAATTAATAATTACACAATATTAATTATCTTTACATGGTGGGGCTGACTTGTACCCTTTACAACACAATTAGGGTTACAAGTAAATCTTACACTTAGAAAATATAGCAAGGGATCCACACGTCCACTAGTGCTCAGCCACTAGGGACAAATCCACCTATGCTCAGCCACAGGGACGTCATACTCAATAGATGTCTATCTCAACTGAGTCCACAGGAGAATCATCTGGAGTACCATCTCAAGCCTGACTCAACTGAGTCCACATGAGTACAAAGGCATGAGACCACATCGACTCAACTCTCACACAGAGGAGAACAACACACCCATCACATGGGCATACCCAACCACTGGGGGATGACTCAACTCTCACACAGAGGAGAACACTGCACCCCATCACATGGGCATTCCCAACACTGGGATCTCTCACAGGTCAACTCAACTCAGTCACAGAGGAGAATGTATCCTGGAGAATGTCACACGACGCTGCAATCATCAACAGGTAGTTGGTACCCATTAGTGAAGGGACCACAAGTAGTTAGGATTTTTTCTATGGAAAATTTATTTAAAGAGATAGAAGATTGGGAATTACACTCAGGGAGATCACTCTCTAGTACCCAGGTAGTCGAGTTGTATGCGTAAGGCCACAATTGAGCCTCCTTAGTTAGTGCCCCAAGATTTTGGGTCAAGTACTATTGTTGGACCCCACAAGTATATCAAAGATATAGCACCTGACACTCCTTTGTCTCTAGGACCCTGCAAACCCTAGCTTCTAAGTCAACGAACAAAATTCCTACATCTTTGCATCCAGAAGGAATTTGAATATTCTATCATCATAATAATAAACTAGTAGTACTCAAAAAATAAAATCTAGGTCCCACCAGGACCATTGTGGGAAACCTGTCCCAAAAAATTTCTTGCATCATGTTGATCATGTGGATATACCTCATAAGTAACCCTTTTTAGGTGGAACCAACAATACAATAATTTGGGGTATATCTATAAACAATCATTTCAATCTATTGGTTGCAAATATATAAGTGGGGAATAACACTTCAAAAAAATCTTCAACGGCCCCATGGTTCAAATTGGCAACATGTCCAACCCGAAGAACCAACAATAGGCCCCATTGACTTAGAACCAACAATAGAACCAACCCACTCAATGCCAATAACTATAAGACAAGGTGCCTAACATTGAGTCTACACTCCCAGTTATGATTGCAACAATGAATCGACAAGGAGAATTCTTGAAAATATTAGGTAATCTCTTGAATATCCATTAATCAGATCCAACCAAAGAGGAATTTATCTACTCCAAACTACATGCCACACAAATGTTTCAGAATAATCAACATCGACACTTTCAAGATCACAATTCATGACACCATTTTCCAAAGGTTGACATGAAAAAATTTGATGGGTCAAATCCCTCAGAGTGGATTTCGTCAAGCACCATAGAGTGATTGTGTTTGATAGTGGCAACACTCACAATTTTATCCATAGGATAGTGGCATAAGACACCCATTTTTATGTATGTCTCACATCTAATTTTAAAATTTATCGCCAATGGCGATATAATGAAACGTGGGGGACATTGTGAAAATGTGAAACTACAAACTGGTAAGTATCATTTCAAAACTCCCATTTCTATTGAAACAAGTCATGATATAGTTATTAGGGTAGGATGGTTATGCACTTTGGGACCAATCACCCTGGATTTCAAAGAATTATACATGAGCTTCATGGAAAAAGGGAAAAAATACCCTCAAGGGGCTTACATCTAGTTCCCTTGTAATTATCACCTCTCATCATATGGAGAGGTTGTTGAAGAAATGCTACTCGAGTGTTATTACACAATTTAATGCCATAAAGGTAGTTGACATCACACAACAAGAGATCCACATGGATTTCTACATTGTATACCAAATATTTTGGATATTTAATTGGTGAACCGGATTTGGTTGTCACACTATCTAAGAATCGACATGTATTTAAAATGCCACAAGGTTTACCACCTTCATGTGGGGAACATGACCATGGTATTCCCCACATTCTAGGTAGACAAACACCCAATTCACATCCTTATCGACACCGTTTTGCATGGAAAAATGAAATTGAAAAGATTATTTAGAAATTGTTAGAGACGAGAGTCATAAGTCCACGGTCCTAGTGCTAACCCGTACTCATCACCAATGGTCATGGTAATAAATAAGGTACTCGACACGTGTCTTGAATTTTGGGCTCTAAATAAGTTGACCATCAACAATAAATTTCCTATCTTAGTTATTGATGACCTCAAGGTTGAACTTCATCAAGCCAAGTTTTTCACTAAACTTGACCTTTATTATGACTACCACCAGATCATGATGAAAGAGGCAGACATCCCTAATACTACTTTACGTACACATGAAGGTCCTTATGATATTTTATTGATTCATTTTGGCCTTTGCAATGCTCCATCAACCTTCCAAATCCTCATGAACAACATCTTTCTCTCATTCCTACACAACTTTGTGCTAGTATTTTTTGATGATATTTTGATCTATAGTAAAACATGATAATACCACATAGAGCATGTTGAAAGAGCACTGCAACCCCTATATGATCACTAGATATTTGTAAAATGCTCCAAATGTGCCTTTGGGGCTTTATAGGTTGAATAATTGGGTCACATTCTAATCTGTTAAGAAACAAATATCAATATAGCATAGAAAAACCTCAGAAAAAGTACTCAACGCCTTGAAAAAGAGATAATTTTAGATAATAAGCCTCTTCGAGGGGGAAACCTCCTTTTACCCCATTTAAATGTTCAAGTACAAGATGATCCAAAATGAAAATGTCTCCTTGGTATATATAGGAGACTAGGAGGTATAATTACAACTAATGGCCTAAAGCCGACATAAATAAAATAACATTACTAATATAATATGCCCCAATTAAGGGG
>ML797496.1:103830-139580 GCA_009831015.1 Picea engelmannii
CCTTGAAAAAGAGATAATTTCAGATAATAAGCCTCTTCGAGGGGGAAACCTCCTTTTACCCCACTTAAATGTTCAAGTAAAAGATGATTCAAAATGAAAATGTCTCCTTGGTATATATAGGAGACTAGGAGGTATAATTACAATTAATGGCATAAAGCCGACATAATTAAAATAACATTACTAATATAATATGCCCCAATTAAGGGGTAATGAGCCAATATTAGGTCTTAACATAATCCAAGAGGAAGTACGAGTTGATCCCAAGAAAGTCGCAATTACGCAAGATTGGCCCTGTTACCCCCCCCATGCCTAGGGTAACTAGAGGAGATCATGTCTCGAGGCCCACAATGAAGAACATGATATACACCATGATTATGATGATCAACATGTCCATATATGGCAGCCTATCAACCCCCTTGATTTTCCTCACAGTTGCATCAACCAAGGCTCATCACATTTAAGCAACCTAGAGTATAGGGCATGGTAAACAAACATCACCATGAGGTACAATTAGTCCCTTTTTCATCCAAGGTGTTGTGTTTAATTTATTGGGCATGTGGACAAGGATCATTGGTTGAAGTTGGATAGTGGATCCTTTGATTGAGAAATTGTCTTGGTTTCCTTGTTTCACCTTGGTGGTGAACTTCTCTTCCCTAGTCATGTGTTGTCACCAACCGGGGAAAAGGGGTAATATTGGGGGGGCCTCCCAAGGGTAACATATTCTCCCAACCATACTTAACTCTTTCCATCATAAATCCTTTTACATATCCCAAACTTCGACTATGGTCCATTCTCTCATGAGAAGAAGGTGCTGAAGGCCGAGAGGATGATGTAGCTGCTCTATGTATATGTTATTGCTAAATTATAAAGGCCACCATAAAAACCTCAGACCAAATTGATCTCTACCCCCTCTAATGGTAATCTCCCATGTTTGGATGCAAATGAATGCACCAATTATAAAGGACTACTTTCTAGTAAAAATTGGAGGAATGAAGCTTGAAACCTTATAAAGGGGGCTTGCAAATGATAATTATGTATCAACAGGAAAAATAAAGGGTTTTGAATGCAAAAAGTATCTAGGAGAGGGTATCTCAAGAAAACAAGTGCCACCTCTACAAAGATGCCCATAGAAATGGATACCATAAGCAACAAAGAAAGCCTAAAACCATATCACACTCACACTTTCTCTTGATGGGTTTTTACTTTCCCTTGTCACTCTTGAGACCTATACCTCTACTTGGGTTATCTGTTTCTTATCTAGGTGGCACACCTAATAGGGTTGGATGAAGACCCTCCCATACGTAAACTTGGTAACCCTCACAAGGTCTTGGGCTTGGGTGATACTTGAAAAGGATACTGGGTTCAATTGTTTACATGGCTTGTATCTTAGGCATAAACTTACTTTGCATGATTTAAGGACTAATGTGTCTTATGGACATTTATTTACTTTGACTTATATTTTGCCTTGTTTTGAATGGCCTTGATATGGTTATTTAAGGGACATCTTGGGTTGTGCTTGGGATGTTGTGCCTTATTGTAGGACTTTGGCACGTGTGATGGAGAGCAATGAGTCGTCTGGTGATTCAACACCCTCAAATAGTGGCTCTCACATCGTTAGAACCTTGAACAATGGACATATGGTCTTGGTTTGAGCAATTTTGGTTAGTATGCCACATACATAAGCTGAGAAACCCACATGTTGGGCATAGCACCCAGAGAATTTTGTGCACAAACGATGGAGGATGTTGCATTTGGAGGCACCTTGAAAACACTTGACGATGAGACTACACCCCTCTTGCACTTGGATGTGGCCTTTTGAGGCCCATGACATCACCTTCTATCCCTTGACATCACCTTGGAGGATACGCTTTGATGGATGATGTGGTTCCAGAGGTGGTTGATTTAAGGAGACACATTGCATGGCACCTTTGCACATAGAAGAATGACACATGGCCTTTGGAGGCCCAATGATCCACTCCTTGAGTTTGGACGTCACATATTTTAGCCCTACGTCATCCTTCTAGGGCATGACATCACCCTTTTTAGGATTTTCTTTTATGTATTTTGTATTTTTGGCATATTGCAGAGGAAAATGAAGGGGTTGACCCTCTTATAATTTGTTGTTGACAAACTTATGTGGACAAATTTTTTAAGGTGGCCTCATATAAATATGCCACCTTCTCATTTCATTTTATCATCATCATTACTCACCATTTATGAGACAAGTATGAAATTTTCGCCCTTTTTGGCCTATTTAGCTCTTCTACCTTATGTGCCTTGCTTGAAGGGTCAAATTGTGGATACTTTTGCTGATTTTTGGATAGAATTTCTGCAATTACGGTTTTATCTCATGTTATCTTGGTGAAGTAAGTGAAATTTCTACAATTTTATCTTCATGTTATTAATGTTTCATGGTAATTTTACTTTTTCATGATAGACATCTTGCTTGGTGAAATCCTAAGGGAGGAGCATAAGTGCTTCCTCCTATCACAAGGTTAATTTTGTCCAAAACTTGTGAATGAATCCTTTCTAGGTTAGAATCCTAAAGCCCTAAAGTGCTAACACTTTAGGATTTTAGCCCTCGACATTTGATTTTGTTGAAGTATTAAAAATGGAGAAAAGGTTGCTAGATTTAAAAAGTTCTTGCACTCTAGAAATCCTTTTCTTTAAGGTTTACACCCTAAGGCCCTGATGTGCTAGAACCTTAGAGTTTAATCCCTACCTCTTAGTCTCTACTAGTTCAATCTTCGATCATTGTTGTATTTGTTTTTATAAAGACTCCATAGCCTTCAGAGGCACTGCTTTTACAACTCTCTTATGATGAAATTGATCAAAAAACACCCTCTTTCAACTCTCTCAAGCTTCCTACTAACTTTAATAACACTAAATTGAGCTAACTCACTTGTAAAGTTGTTGTTGTTGTTGAAAAAGTTTCCTACAACCACCTGATAACACTTTTATTTGTTGCATACATTGATCCAAATATGGTTTGACATACTTAGAAATTGTGTTGAACAATTGGATATCAATCTACTGGATATATGATAAGTTTTCCTTGTCAATTGTTGCATTTTTTAATCTTTAATTATTGTTGTTGTTATAAATATTTCACTGTTGTTGTAGTATTGTTCACTCTTGCAATTTTATAACAACCATAGAAACTTTCATTGTCTAGTGTCTTTAAGAGGTATTTATTGCATGCTTGAACTTGGAAATCACTACATATATTCTATAAAGTGTTCTTGTTCTGGGTAGGTATTCAAATAGCTTCATATCTCTTTACCATTGTGGCCTAGACTAACCTTAAGGTGATCAAGATAGGGGGAGGCAGGCTTAACTATTTTACTTGCTACTCTGATCCCTTGAGGTCATCTGGGAACCCTCCCCTGTTGTGGATTTCCTCCATCAATAAAACGAGGGAAGTTCTTACTAAGGTGAAAATGGTAGGATATTCTGTAGTTACACAAGATTTGGAAACTTGTAGCGGGGATTTGCACATTTACAAATCCTGCAATAACATGCCCCTTCCCAAAACCCTAAAGAGCTTGCCTGGATTTTTAGGATTCAAACTATTACAAGAAGTTTGTGAAAATTTATGGAAAAATTGTTGCTCCCTTGACCTTGCTACTAAAAAAGAATTCCTCAAGAATGAGGTCGTGAAACAATACTTCTCGTCTTTAAATGGTTCTTAGGACTTGTTATCCCCATTTTGTGGGATAACTAAGAAAATCATGTCTTGAGGCCCCCAGGTTGTTGATATGGAGTGCCAAGAGACTACATGACCAACAATGTCCACTTGGACATACAAAATCCCACTCTATCACCACATTCTGATCCATTTTAAGTGCATCCACCACACCAACTAGCTTCTGGAAGGAAGATGGGTCTTGCTCCATGTGGTACAAGTAAGGTATTGTGGCAGGTAATCACCCTAATATTTAAGGTATTTAAACATGTTGTATTTGAGCTGCTTTTGATTCTATAACACATGCTTTAACATTATGGATTTGACCTTGTTTCACCTTGGCGAGTGTCATAGATTTCCTAGTAAGTGGACAAATTTT
Organism: Picea engelmannii; assembly: GCA_009831015.1. Taxonomy (NCBI): domain Eukaryota; kingdom Viridiplantae; phylum Streptophyta; class Pinopsida; order Pinales; family Pinaceae; genus Picea; species Picea engelmannii. The sequence goes on from ML797496.1 coordinate 107,895, forward strand.
TGGAAATGTTTGTGACTAGGGGTCCCTTAAGGGGTTATCATACTATTCTCGACTGTACTTACCACTTTCCTCTCATTACACTCCCATCATATTGTCCTCTTCTAGGCCCTTTGAATTTAGTGACCCAAGAAGGGCATGTACCTCGTTTCATGGGGAGAAGGGGCTGAAGTCCCAGAGGGATTGTTGTCGGCTAAAAAATTAAAATCCTAGATACTAACCTTCCTAGGTTCCCCCAAGAAAGCAATGAAATGATTCTCTGTAAGAAAATGGGGACCTACAAAATAAATGATAATGAATGCATAAGGAGTTAGTTGGAGGATAGAAGGTCTCATCACGAGCCGAACTATCATGATCATGGGTATTTAACGGTATGACATTACCATCATATGGTCACCAAGATAGGGTAGTGGCTCTCAGTTACACGACTGAGAGAAAGGGGTCTCATCACGAGCCGAACTTCTCATTTCCACGAGGTATTTGTGAGTGACACTGTTATTATCTATACACCAATCCAGGATAATGGCGTTCAATTCGTTCCTTAAAACATGAAAGAAACAAAGAATGGCAAGAAGATGGGATTGGAAAAAATGCATTTCAATTGAAGGTGCCACACACCCTTTACAAAGGCACCCATGAATGAGATAATACATGCCCTTGTATGTCATGAAACTCAATGACCTATGAAGTCTAAAATCCTTCCACCTCATAATCCAATACATGACCTTGAAAGGCCATCCTTGGGAGGATCCCATACTTGAGGGATTTGGTTTACCCAATAAGACTCATATGACACCCCTCCCATACTTAAACTTGGTCAATTGTATAGGGTTTTGAGCATTTGTTTAATTTGACGAGGTAGTTTTGATGCACATGTTTAGGTTCCTTTCTTATTAGACATGGTTTATACTTGTCATGTTATCTTTGACTTGAGATATTTGGAGGGTGTACCCTTTTGTTTTGCAGGACCTTGCTTGGTGGCCAGTTTTGGGAGAAAAAACCTAGCTTGGGCTTCCATGGGGCTTCAAGCCCATAGGTTGGATGCCAAGGGGCCACATGCTGGATCATGAAGACTTTCCTTTGTAGGCCTAGAAGACAACGTGGAAGACATGACCTATCCCTCGCATGCCAAACGTTTTTCCTAGGAGAGGAAAAACGTCACTTATGGAGGCTTGACGTCACCTAGAGGGATAGGTTTTAGAGGTGAAGGTGTTGTTTGATGACATATGGCACATTTTGAAGGAAGGAAGCTTGAATACCATCAAGAGAGTGTTAAGGTTTAAGCTATTATTAGAGTTATTTTCATTTCACTAGATAACAATAGCATAAGATAGGATCACTGAGAAATACACAATCACAAGAGACACATCATTTATCCTGGGAAACCCTCATGGGGGAGAAAACCCAGCAAAAACTTCCTTATTATAGATAGCCAATACAATGCCAAGAGATAACTCAAACAAATACAGAAAGTCCTCTCCCAATAATGCGCCTCTCTCTCTCTCTCTCTCTCTCTTCTCCAACTGCATCTCCGAAACTTGCTTCTCAATGAACAAGTGTGTGTATATATAAGTGAGGCACTAGACTCCTTATTTATACAACTATGGCACAGGTGGAGGTGTCTTTTCACTGGCAGGGCCGACTTCTTATTCCGGGTGGTTATAACCACCTTTAATTTATTCTGGGGCCTCTTTAATATATTATGGGGCCGACTTCTTATTCTGCCTATTACAATTATGTTTTGACCAATCCGCAAAAGGGGATTTGGTCTTTTACAATAGCCGACATGATCAATCCGTAATAGGGGATTGATCTAATGAATAACATAACAATAATAATTAGAATACACTTTGCAGTTACATTATTTCAACACTCCCCCTTAACAAGAAGGGTATTCTACAATAGCATCAGGCGAGAGAGAGGACAACATCATCGACAAAATCAGGTGGGTGAGAGGACAACATCATCAATATCATCTCGGAGCATTGACTGGCGTATCTATAAATCATCGAAAGTTTTTCTCATCATCAACACAACATGGAGTTGGACTAGTATCATCATCCTCATCGGTATGAGGCTAAGGTAACATCATCATCATATTCAACATTAAAGATGAAATAATATCATCATCATCATCTTCAACAAGGACTCGGGAGCTGAAGTGGCATCATCATCATCATCTTCAGCAAGAGGCTGAAGTGGCATCATCATCATCAACTGCATCGACATGGATTAGTATAACACTAATACATCCTCATCATCAATAACAACACAAGGTTGATACAACATCAAAAGAAACAATATCACAACACAAAGGCTGGCAACACATCATCACAACACGAGGTTGGAAACACAACACGAAGCTAGAAACACATCATCACAACAATTAATCTGGCACATCATCACATCAATTAAGCTGGCACATCATCACAACAATTAAACTGGCACACCACACAACAATTAAGCTAGAAAACACCACAACAATTAAGCTGGAATCACAACACAACAATTAAGTTGGAAGCACAATACTAGACTGGATTTACGTCACAAAAATTAAGCTGGAAGCATAGTACTAGGCTGGCATATCTCAACATAGCAATTAAACTGGAAGCATAGTACTAGATTGGCTTTACGTCACAACAATTAAGCTGGAAGCACAGTACTAGGCTAACACATCTCAACACAACAGTTAAGCTGGAAGAACAGTAATAGACTGACTTTACGTCACAACAATTAAGCTGGAAGCACATTACTAGGCTGACATATCTCAACACAACAATTAAGCTGGAAGCACAGTACTAGACTGGCTTTACGTCACAACAATTAAGCTGGAAGCACAGCACTAGGCTGACATATCTCAACACAACAGTTAATATGGAAGCACAGTACTAGACTGACTTTACGTCACAACAATTAATATGGAAGCACAGTACTAGGATGACATATCTCAACATAGCAGTTAAGCTGGAAGCATAGTACTAGACTGACTTTACGTCACAACAATTAAGCTGGAAGCACAGTACTAGACTGGCTTTACGTCACAACAATTTAGTTGGAAGCACAACACTAGGCTGGCATATATCAACATAGCAATACTCCCCCTTTCAAGGGAGGTTCTTTTGGACTATACCAAGCTTATCTCAAAAGTGATCAAACTTTACACGAGATAGAGGCTTGGTCAACACATCGACAACTTGTTCATCCTTGTTAACATATTGGAGCTTTATGGCTCCTCTCTACACCATGTCACAGATGTAATGATATCATATCTCTATGTGCTTCGACTTGTCATGAAATACAAGATTCTCTGTCATTTTATGCATCTTTGGTTGTCACATAGGATCGTCGTTGCTTCCATCTCTAGGTCGAATAGACAGGTCAACAACTTTTGAAGCCATATAACTTCGCTTCTGGAAGAACACACAACAATGTATTCTACTTCCGCTGTACTGAGATAAATGCTGGATTGTTTCCTACTCTACCATGAGATCATGGTTGATCCCAAACTAAAAAAACATATTGAAGTGCTCTTCATATTAGAGACACTTCCAGTCCAATCTGAATTAGTGTACCCACTCAATGTGAAATCATGATCTCCATCATAACTGAGACCACAATATAATGTACCTTTAAGGTACCTCATCACATGTTTTGCAGCAACTAGGTGAACATGTCTGGGTTCTACCAGAAACTGACTCAAAGTGTTCACGACAAAACAAACATCTAGTCTGGTGTTCGTCAGGTACATCAACGATCCAATGATCTGTCTATACAGTGTGGTATCAATCAATTTTGATGAAGTGTCGACTAGTAGCTTCAACTTCGTTTCCATGGGTGTATTCATGGACTTTCACTCCAACATGTCAAATCTCTTCAGGATTTTGACTGCATACTTCCCTTGGTTAAGGAAGATTCCCTCTAGACTCTGCCATACCTCAAGACCTAAGAAATAATTCATTAGGCCAAGGTCTTTCATCTCAAATTTTGAAGCGAGCTTCTTCTTACATTCAGTGATGAGATTTTCTTCTCTAGTTAAGAATAAGTCATCCACATACAATGACAATATCACCGGTTTGTTATTCATAACCTTGAATTAGAGGCTTTTACTCTTGGTAAATCCCAAGCTCGTCAGGAAACTGTCAATTCTGCCATATCAAGCTCTAGGAGCTTGCTTCAACACATACAGATCCTTCTTCAACATGAGTCTTTCTATCTTCAATATTCAAATCAATTTTTCTTATTACATTGTACCAATCTGGTACACTTGCTCAGCTGCAACTGAATTTGCACAATCATGTGCTAGCTCTATGTGCTTTCTGCAAGGCACTATCCGTCTCACTGATTGAGAATATGTCCTCTACTCTCTCTTCAACTGTTCCTTCTGGAATCTGGGACTCTGCACCTGCAGCTTCTCTAAGGCTGAGAATGACTGCTTCATTCTCACCGTGGATGCTAACATATGAGAGTAACTCCTCTTATTTTATCATGACAACAATTTCATCTGAAACTGAGAGTGGCTCAATAAATGATACCGAGGATATCTCTTCTTCTTTCATGGGGGTAATGCTATCATAGTCATGTCTCCATGAACCAACTGATGTACTGCACCAACTTCCACTCAATTTTAAATATGGGGATTTCTCCCCCTGCATCTCATACTATATATGAATCATGGCTGTTCTGGTTGTCTTCATAAGTACTGGAACTATTTCTTCAATAAGTGTCTCATCATAGTCTTCTCCCTTTTGCTGGGAGAATCCTCTGGACATACATCATGCTTTATACATCTGCAACACGTTTGATCTGTATAGATCAATATTGGAAGTCAATATTGAATTCTCTTCTCACGGAAGAATCCATATCCTAGTCTTTTTTACTAGCTTCCTTCTTTGTCACTAAAACAAGTGAATCATCCTGGAGATTTCATATCTCCTAGGAGTCTCTGAAGTTACGATCTAGTCTTCTCATGGCATATGTCTTCCAGTCCTAGAATTTGTCTCTTCATCTGATCCTTTTTGAGATCATTCTTACTCTCGATTTCTTCTAAGTCTACAAGGACTTCATCATCTCTTACAGGGTATACTTGGTGTTGCATACCATTTCTAAATATGGAGGACAGAGTCAAGCTTCAATCGAGATCTACTTCCTGTTCTAATGTTAGGTCATCTTTGGAGCCTTCTGCTATTTTCAGTCAATCTTCATATGAGATATTCTGAATCTCAAGAGATAACTTCTTCTTCATCTTCTTTGGTGCATGAGTGTATATGGTCATGTACATAGTTTTCTTCATCTCTCATATAATATGTTGCCTTCTGCAACCTTCACTATAGCTTTCTTAGGGTTATCACCTGTGACCTGAAACAAGGTCAACAAAACAACAAGCAAGAATAATATCCTTTTGATAATAATAGATAAAGCAATAGCACGAATAATCATCACACTAGCTCCTTTAGAGATATCACTCGTGGCTTGTCTGAAGCAATGATCAAAAGTAAGAGATACACTACAAAATGAGGTCAACACTATTATAGTGTTGTGATCGAACATTCCGACAACCTGGAACTAACACACGAGGTTTCTCCTAGAGGAGGTGTTAGTTGTATCAGACAAATGATTACATTAAGTATTTACCTCTATATTCTCACAAGATATCAAGTATAATACTTTACAAAGACTGTTATCTCAATTATAATGGTTGCTTGTAAAGGGGTAGTCATCAACTTGTCATGTGTACCTTTGAATCTTATCAACTTGATGGATCAAACCTGGAGCCTTGTCCTCAAGAATGAGTGTGCTTTCTTTTCTTCCAAGTCTCCTTCACTCAAGATGACGAGTGCTTTCTTCAACCTGTCTTCTGTACTAAGACAATATGCTATCTTGACAGAAGGTTGGGTTAGAGGCTAAACTCTATGATCTCAAATTTTAATCCATATAATACCTTGACTCAGAATTTGATCAAAGGTTAGAATGATGGTCATAGCTACAAAATGCAACACTGATCAAAATAATGTCATAACAAATAGATGCATATCATAATAATCACACATGGGTTGCATCATTCCTCTGAATGTGTTGGATCTTGAGATCCTTCTGGATCTATGGAAAGATATCCCTTCTCTTGAAAATGCCCTTTAAAGCTTAACTGTTTAAACATGTGTGAGTACATACCTCTGACGACATTTGCAGGCAGAGGCACCATCTGGTAACAACGATAATGATCACCAACTCTTAAGAACTTCAAGGGTGACTGCAACTAGTACTACGGCTACAACTGCAACTGATACTGCAACTACAATTGATACTACAACTGCAATTGATATTGCAACTAGTTTTGACACTGCAACTGCAACTGCAACTGCAACTTAGGGTTTTATGAGGAAACCCTATTTTTTCAAACTTCAAATTTTGAAATTCTGATCCAAGGGATAAATGCGTTGAGCTGAGGCGAGTAAGCTGGTGCAGTCGGATTTCTGAAAATCCAACTTTTACCCCTTCAAACTTGATCAACAGATTTATGGACTGGTGCTTTTGGTTTTCTGGTATCTCTGGTACTTCTAGTACTCTGGTTTTCTGGTACTTCTGGTACTTTGTGAAACTAGGGTTTCACTTTCCGGGGGATCTAGCCACTGAAAAGTTGTGTTGAGGATTCCAAAGTGATCCTTGAGAAAGGGTGCACTTTTCTAGATGGTTTTGGGGCTGAAATACTTCATCAACAAAAAGTCCTAATTTGCATGTAAGACAAAAGTGACGTTTTTCACTTTCTCTTGTGAAAGATGCTCTCTTCAACTTAGCTCTGATTCCATGTTAAGGTTTAAGCTATTATTAGAGTTCTTTCCATTTCATTAGATAACAATAGAATAAGATAGGATCACTGAGAAATACACAATCACAAGAGACACATCATTTATTCTGGGAAACCCTCATGGGGGAGAAAACCCAACAAAAACTTCCTTATTATAGATAACCAATACAATGCCAAGAGATTACTCCAAAAAATACAGAAAGCCCTCTCCCAAGAATGTGCCTCTCTTTCTCTCTCTTCTCCAACTGCATCTTTGAAACTTGCTCCTCAATGAACAAGTGTGTGTATATATAAGTGAGGCGCTAGCCTCCTTATTTATACAACTCTGGCATGTGTGGAGGTGTCTTTTCACTGGCAGGGCCGACTTCTTCTTCTAGGTGGTTATAACAACCTTTAATATATTATGGGGCTGACTTCTTATTATGCCTATTACAATTATGTTTTGACCAATCCGCAAAAGGGGATTTGGTCTTTTACAATAGACGACATGATCAATCCGCAATAGGGGATTGATCTAATGAACAATACAACAATAATAATTAGAATACACTTTGTAGTTACATTATTTCAACAGAGAGGACTTGGATGAGTGACAAGTAGCCTTCGGAGGCCTAGCCATGCATTTACTACCCCAACAACTTCTTCAAAGTGCCAAAACGTCCCCTAAAGGGGTGATGTCACCTTGTTCTAGGGTTTCTTTTATGTAAAAGTGAATTTTAAGATGAATTGTTTAATATTGTTTTGATGCAAGGGGTAAGATAAGTTTTACCCTTGCTAAGTGGACAAACTATGTGATATAAATTTTGTATAAATAAAGATCATGAAATTTCATTTTGAATCATAACTCTCCCATTGCGAAGAGCTAAGGACTAATTTTTTTTCTACCTTGAAGCTTTTTGTTCTCTTGTGCTATGGTATCATGTTTTCTTTGGTTATGGACTACATGATAATGATGCACTAGCTCTTGGAGGTATTTTCTAGCTATTTGTGGTGGTTTATCTTGGCATGTTGTGGTTTATATTGTGGCTATTTGGATTGGTAAGACATTTTACTTCTTGTTATCATTTGTAATTCAAGCCCAAGGTTGATTTTTGCTAAGACTAGTGTTGGGTCTCATAAATGTCGCATTTCCATCATCTTTTCCTTTCGCCATTTCATACATTTTATCACTTCATTATACCATTTTCATAAACACATTTGGGTTTTACCTTATTATTTTCCACTTTATTCATTTTAGTATTAAAAGAGAATTTGTGATTTAATTATTAGAAAATCGACATGTTTTCATATATATCTCAAAAATGTGTGAGCTTTGTAATGTGTAGGAATATGTGAAGGATTAGAAGGAGATTAGATCTAGGTTGGTTCATAGTCACTTCTTGGATTAGTTTCATGACTTCATTATTTTTTCATTTGATCATTGTGATGTAATTGAGATTGCTTTATTTTTAGTGTCAGCTCACATGTGTCGTCTTGTTGCTCTTCACATGTTGTTTTTCCTTTGATGCAATTTTCCATTTCCAAGTTAATTTCATTTACGCAATTTCATTTTAGTTGTGTGTTTTAGCAATTCAATTCCAAGTTGCGTGTTTCAATTTCCTGCATTAGATTAATGATTCAATTCCAGTTGTAGCTTCGACATTAGATTAGGTTAAATTAGGTTCAATCCTGCATATACTGTGCATGTGCTTCATAAGTTTACAAACACCTCGGGTTGACAATTAAATTATTGGGCATTTATTTAATGACAATATTTACCGCCAACATTTTGGCTCCGTTGTCGGGGAAGTGATAAATGGATTGAGGTTTAGGTAGGTAGGTTGTATTTTAAATTACATAGCTTGGGGGAGGACAAACAGTAAGACGAGAGGTAAGAACCTGTGCGACCACTATAGTGATTTTTCTCCAAAGCCTTGATTGTTCAATTTCTTCAAGTGTGAACTTCAATTTATGCAAGAGTGTTTAATTTCTGTAAGTGTAATTTACTGTTTGAACAAGAGCGTTTGATTTCCACAACTGTGAAGAGTAATTGTTTTATGTTTTAGAAAGAGTGCTTTTATTTAAGTTTTTCATTTAGATTTCAGTTTTGGGTGTTGTAAGAATCTCTTTAACAAGATGGTTTCACAATGAGTTTAAGCTTGGAACAACTCACTCAAATCCTAGCAAAAGTCGGGATCTCCTCTTCTTCCAGAGAATATCTTGACAGTAGCAGAAAGCTTAATTACTCCTCAAGAGTAAAACGAAGAATCAACATTCCAAGAATCATGCACATTTGACAGAGAACAACTATTAGAGAAGGAGATCTAGGAAGACGAAGAGGAGTTACAACATGATCTGAAGGAGGGAAATCACGCCTACGAAAGCCTTATTGAACAATGGTTCCAAGTAAGCATTAGGTTAGATCAAAGTTTTTGTTTTTATTCAGTTAGTTTGGGGTTACATCAACTAGATTTTCTTATTTTCGTATGTTCTAGATTTCATTTCACAAAATTGACAGTGAATATATTCTTACTATTGTTGCACGTATGGTTACATTGGATCTTTGACTATATGTAACTAATCACTAATTTTTAATTAGCGTAGAGTAGGTAGGGTAAATGAATAATAATAATAATAAACATGCTTTTATTTTTAGTTTTTGCTTTCACTTAGAATAAGTATGCTCTCCTCTGTGCTTCGTGCGATCACGAGGATCAAAAAGTAGGATTTCTTTAACATTTTTCCGAATGAATAAATTAATGTTTGCAAACATGCCTAATCGATTTCATCCTTAATTTGCAAATCATTTATCTCTATTTGCTAAAAAAAAATCAGTTTGTTTTACATTTTTTAGTTCCATTTTTTAGAAACGAATATTAAACCCCAAAAAAATAAATAAAATTATTTAAAAAAATAATAATAAAATAAAATTTTAATGTAAAAAAATGTTGCCCATCCATCCTGGACTTGCAAGTAAGAACAATAAAGAATTAGCTGAATAAAACAAAACTGGTTTGCAAATTTAGGCAGATGAATCCTTTGAGCTTTTACATACTGAAACAGTGGTTGAAGCTGTATCCCAATTGCGATCGATTGAAGTGAGCCTTCTCGTTTTTAACATTCGGACTGGTCCATTTCTAGTTTTGAGTAGCAGTACCGCCCTCTTCATCCTATTTCCACCTCGAAATTAAACCTGCAATAAAACAAGAGCAATAAAATAACAATACCATGAGTTCCAATGATGCAGTCGAAACTGTTTTGTTGAGCCTGGAGGCCAGAAAATTAAGAATGTAATATTAGAGTTGGGTGAAATCGATATATCCCAGATTCCCAAGCCCCACCTTTCCAAATTCGATTTCTTTCCTTGAAAAAATGTCTAGTCCAACTCATAAAATTGCTTCTTCGTTGCTTCCTCTCAATGGAACCTTATCACGAAAGCATGTTATGTGCTAATATTTTCTCAGAGAATAAGGGATAGGTAACCAAGGTTGTTGACTGCTAGGTTTTGATGAAAATTTTCCAAAACAAGAATGCCAATAGATTGGACTCCAATGTCGTAATCTCTAACAATATACCTGCGGAATACTCTGGCACCCGTCGCTCCCGTATTTGGTTTACTGTTAGATCTCAATACACGAATTTGAAAACCGTTTTCTGATATTTCCGATAATTGTTTTATTTGTGGTGTCGTGGCACAATATTGGATTGCCAGTCCCTCTACGTTTCCGATGATTGACTATTTGATTTATCTCACACTTCTGTTCTGCCTGACAATGAATCGATGATTCAATGCGAAATATGGAAGGGTTATAATTAATTTCTTGTTTTGATTACGATGTATGTTGAAGACCAATTCAAGATTTTGAATATTGTGTTCCACCAACAACAATATATCTTATTTTTGTGTTTCTATCATGTCCTCTCTGGCATCCATGTTACAAGAATCCAAGTAAGCAACACTTATCCAAACCAACTCTGAACTTGTTAGACCATATAGAGAAAGGGCTATAACGCCGTGTTACTTTTTCTCTTGTTACTATTCCATTGTCAAGGTGAACCATAATTGCACTTTATGGAACGATCAGTTGGGCTGGTCCTGCCATTTGATATTCCTGGATGAGTGATCACTGTGGAAACAAGAATTGACTCAGAAATACTGGATTGGGGCAGACCTTTGAAAAAAATTGGCATCTGCAAAGAAGGAAATTGAATATGGAGTATGGAGCCAAAGAAGAGACTGATAAGGCCGAGTTATCTCTCTTTGGGTGAAAGCGCGGGGCTACAACATGTGAAAATGGCCATTTAATTTGGTTTTTGAGCATCCGTGGTTGATTCCCCCAAGGATTAAAGTTATGTTATAGCACGCCAAACTAGTCATTTGATTGGTTTATATCTCAAACGCTTAAGCATATCAATTACCTGTTGCTTATCACTTACCAGAAATGCAAAATTGATGCCGAAAAGATCTTGTATGAGAAATGAGTGGCGAGGATTTTATGATCAATAATGACTATGGTTCTGGAACAGATAGTGGAATTAACATGCATGCACTGCTGGGTTAAATTCATTGATAACATCGGTGACTGCAGATAGCATTGAATATTGTCGTAAGCTTCATGGTGGACATGGGTACTTGTGCAGTAGTGGGCTTCTAGAGCTATTTGTTGTATATGTTCCTGCGTGCACATATGAAGGAGATAACACAGTTCTGCTTCTACAGGTAACAAGATTCCTGATTGAAGACACACCAACTCATCCTCAAAAGATCTTTTCAAATGATTGAGCTCTTTATCAAGATCATCAATTGCCAAGTTATAAGCCTGCATTGGAGAAGACTGGCTTGTAATTTGGATGTTGAGAAGAATCTTGTACTGCAACGAATGTGGCAATTTGTAGCCAACAAAGAGCACATTTGGATCCCTGTGCAATTGCATGCGAACGATATTGCCAATTGTGTGGTCTTCTCCTTTGATGACGAAAGTTGCAACATTCATAATCTTCATGTCCCGTTCATAGCTCATTTTTTTTTTAGTGCCCTTGGGCGCCACAAACTTCTCATATTGGTCTGGGACATTCATGGTGGCCTAGTGGTGCAGGTATAGAAAGATGAAGGTCTCTGTGAAGAAAAGGATGATTTCTGTGACAGCCTCAATTTCTTGATGAAAATTCCGTTCTTTTGTTTCGTTTTATTATAAAAAAAATATAATAAACAAATAATTTTCTTTTATTTGTTTTGTTATAAAAAATATAATAATAAAAGTACTTTTCTTTTATTTGTTTTGTTATAAAAAATATAATAATAAAAACAATTTTCTTTTATTATAAAACTATTATTATAATAATAAAAAGAATTTTATTTGTTTTGTTTTGTTTTATTATAAAAAAAAATATAATAATAAGAAAACGATAAAAAGAAAATGTTTTACACAAAAAAAAATCAAAACATTGTAAAAATAAAAACAAATTGCAAATGGATATTTCCTAAATCTTGAAAACAATATTAAAATAACGTTTTTACATTTGAGCTAACTTGGTTTCTTGAGTCACTTCAAACAACAATCGACGACGAAACTTGCACGCAAAGGGAAACAGGTAAAACACACTTTTTAAATTTTGATTTGCTCGCATTCGTACTCATTCCTGCATTTTATATTTTTCGAAGCTCTCACAATTTTCATGTAGGATTAGTACTAAGATTTTACAGGCTTGAAGACGATCCAATCTCATGCCGAAGTGATTCTCAAGAATCGAAAAACTTTTCAGAAAAACATGATTTATTAAAAGCTTGAAGGAGCTAAATTTTTCATCGCACATGTCATGGCGTTTTATGCTACACCGCCATCTTTCAGAAAACCAATTACGCCATGACATGATCACTTACCTTTCTCCTTCCAAGATTATTCGACATCCATGTATTGAAGTCCACCTTTCATTTCCTTATCCATCATGACTTCATACACACCTATTTTTATGAGTCACATACATCTCTTTCTTATTTTGCAGTTCATTTTTCCTTACGAATAAAACCATTCAATTCCTTTCCGTGACTACATTGCCTTGTTTTCCTTTCCATACAAACCTGTTGCTACTGAGATATTTTCATCTATATTCCTACCAATCATTTTGTATGAACTCGCGTTGACTGATGTGTAATTCCTTAAGGCCCACCTTTCAATAAATCTTGCCCCATCAACCTCAGCACCTTATCTGGGATAGAGACTAGAGTCCTTTTGAGTACTTGAAGCTTGCATGACTTAATGACAAGTTCTCTCGCTGAAAATCACGGGACTACATCAATGTCCCTTCATCGTTAGATCTTTCAAGTGGCTCAACATCATCTCATTCATTCACACTTCGCAAGATGTACTTAGGTACCTTAGCACTCATTGACATCAAATGTGAGTTTGCCTCGCATTGGTTAACGACACTCATCAATGGTCGGTAATCCAATGACTTCTTTTCATGCTTGACATTGACACATTCATTCACATGACTAGAATTGTACCATCGATTTTAGCAGCAGGTGAAGACTATGCAATTTTCCATGACTTCATCAGCAATTGCAACAATTTTTTTTCCAGCCACATGAGAGTACCACAGTTCCACTTTTAGACTTCATCTTTTGATTCATACAACCAATCAACAGTTCAAATTCCTTCACTTCACATTCCATGATCCAATCGTAGTGACAACATCGGTCACATTTTTCTTGATCCAGCAACAACTACATCCCTATTGCATAGTTCATCTACTTTTTGGGTAAGTGGAGGTATGTTGTTTTCTAATCTTTAATCATGCAATTCCTTACATGCTAGAGTGGATGAATTTGGAAAATTACCTCACCATGTTCCATTTCCTTTCGCCTTTTCGTACACATAACACATCTTGAATTGGGAGGTGGGGGGACGGGAATATTCATTACCATTTGATTCCATTCATCACCTCATATACTGTTGATGAACATGTCTCTTCTGAACTACACTTTATTGCACATTTCCAGCTATTGATCTATCTTGGCATGATTCATAACATGAAGAAAAGGCTCTCTTATGCATATTGATGGCTTATCATTTCCAATGCATGTGTGTTTAAAATATTATTGCAGCAAGAAAACAAGTAAACGAAATGAATGTTGTTAACACAAGAACCAACATTTTTTATATTCATGGTTCACACAAGAACCAACCACCAGAAACATTAGCTGTTACTCATGTATTTCACACCATGGAATGATTTTATTAAGAAGCCAAAAGTCCTAAAGAATAACCATGCAAGATTTCATGCGAACATGCAACAAGATCAGTTGGGGGGTATTTTCATCGTCTTTATTGTTAAGAAATCTAATCATGCAAAGCCAAAATTGAGAAGAAAAAGTTTTTTATGCACAATTGCATGAGCACATGCAACAAGTTCAATTGGGGGGAAAATGTTGGGTCTCATAAATGTCACATTTCCATCCTCTTTTCCTTTTGCCATTCCATACATTTTATCACTTCATTATACCATTTTCATAAATACATTTGGGTTTTACCTTATTATTTTCCACTTTATTCATTTTAGTATTAAAAGAGAATTTGTGATTAAATATTAGAAAATCGACATGTTTTCATATATATCTAAAAAATGTGCGAGCTTTGTAATGTGTAGGAATATGTGAATGATTAATTCAAAAAGATTTCTCGAATACTTCCACCACCATTTCAAGATTTGAGGAGATAATTCAAGCCTATTTCAAGGACAAGATCACGGGGAATGGATAATATATCTTATCCAAGATGTATGAGATATATGTGTGAGGATTTGAAGGGATCATATTTTGTAATAATGGGAAATTGGTTAAGAGAAAAGTGGATCTGTAATTATGATATGCTTATCTTCTTTTCAAATCTCTCATGTATAAAAGATAATGCTCTCTCTTCATGAGGGAGTATTCATTAGGATGAGAAAGAAATTAGTCATTATGGGATTAGAAAGAGATTATATCTAGGTTGGTTCATAGTCATTTCTTGGATTAGTTTCATGACCTCATTATTTTGTCATTTGATCATTGTGATGTAATTGAGATTGCTTTATTATTAGTGTGAGATCACATGTGTTGTCTTGTTTCTCTTCACATGTTGTTTTTCCTATGATGGAATTTTCCATTTCCAAGTTAATTTAATTTACACAATTCAATTCCAAGTCGCGTGTTTCAGCTTCCTGCATTAGATTAATGATTCAATTCCAATTGTAGCTTCGACATTAGATTAGGTTAAATTAGCTTCAATCCTGCATATATTGTGCATGTGCTTCATAAGTTTATTTAATGACAATATTTACCACCAACTAGGTAGGGAGTATAAATGCATACACCCCTACTTTAGCTCCACCATAATTTTAAGCATAGAATTATTTGTTTGCAAGGGTTTGATAAGAAATTATAAGGACATACACCCCTTAGTTTAAACCCTAGCTAGGTTACTTGTCTTATGGAATAAGAGGATTTATACCCCTAAGGAGGTAGTAGCTTTAGATCTTTACTTTTGAACCCATTATGCCATTAATAAAAGGCATCAGTCATTGCATTGTAGAAATAAAACATTGCATTGTTAGACGTGAAAAGTTGAAGTTTTGAAGTTCGCTCACTTGGATATTATTCTTTGAGCCCTAGACTATCTTGCCTCATTTAGGTGCCCTCTTTCACCCACTAAAACTTGCTGCTGTAATAAAAATAACCTATAGCCATTAGGGCTGCATAAATCTAACCTTCTAAACCTAGATAACTCCTAAACTAACCCTAGAAACTTTGCTAGTGTTATTTTTGTTGATTAAATTTTCTGTTATAAGAATTGGTTTTCTACAACCATAATGCTGATAAATATCACTACAGTAAACTTTTTGTGACAACCTTGCTTTTGTGCTAAAGTCTTGCTCTTTCATTCTTGAGTTGAACTAGTCTTTACTAGCTTGTCTCTTGCTTATTCAACTAGACTTTTAGCAATTATTTTGCAGCTCTTATTATTTTTTGTATGTTGTATATATCATTGATTGTTGCTTCAATTAGGGACAACAAGTTTGACTTGCTTGTCCACCTAACATATTGAATTGTACACTTGGTTTTCATTGTGTCTTGGACAAGTATTTTCTCTTGGAAGTTCACTCAAAGCATTAACAACCTCAAGCAATCCTCAAGACTAATTACCAAATTCCCTTTTCCATCTAGAGAACTGCCCTTTAGGAGAATCCATTCATATATCTCATTTTCCATCTTAACCCCCCCTAAGGTCACCAGGATTCCTCCCTTGAGGTGAATTCTTCACCTCGAAAGTGACAGGAACACCTGCCTAAGGTGACAGTGGGTAGGTGCTCTCTAAGTTGTTGCCATTTGGTGGTTGGGTAGGTCTTTGCCCAACCTACAACTTGTGTAATAACATTTTGGTGTCGTTGCCAGGGAGGATTTTGAATCCTCTTCCAAACCCTAACGACACTTTGACAAGTTATCCCAAAGCCTTTTCCCTAGCTTGCCTAACAACTCCACCTAAGGGATGTTCCCTTTTGAGTTTTTTGATGAGCTTTTCTTGAAGCTCACCCGACGACTCTACCTTCACATAACCCACTTTTTCCCCCTTTTCATCATTTGATGAGCCTTGAGCTCATCTGGCAACTCCATTAAGGTGTTACCCTAAGTAATAGAACCATAGTCTCACATGACTTACCATGGGCTTTCCATAAGGTGTATCCTTCTCTTGATGTTCAGAATGTCCTCGGATATCTGAATCATTACTCTGTAGAGCGGAGGGAAAATTGCCTTGAATTTAAAGGAGATCCAACTCTAGCAGTCACCCATGTCATCAATTATATGAAGTATGCTTCAAGCCTAGATGTGCTACATGAGGATGTGCCAATGGAATTTTTTGTATCTTTAATGGAATCAAGTCAAAGGAATTTGCTTGCACATTCATGTAATCGGAAGAGCATCCCTTCTTCTACCAAGCTCATTGAAGAATTTCTCAAGCACTATCGACCAACTACCCAGAATTTGCAAGATACTTTCCAAGAGCTCAAAGACGTTCTTTGCAGAAAAGGTTTTCCTGTAGATGAGGATGAATAAAAGATTGAAGAAGATCCAAATGAGACATATTATGAAGATGAAGTATCTTCCCTTCCACTTGATGAGGACATCCATATCTCTTCTTCTCCTACACATCAAGAAGAGAACATGATGAGTTATAATCCTTTTGAAAACTTTGATGATGCTTTGTTCCATGAATTTGGAGGTGAAGAAAGCCGCCAAAAGGATACCAATGAAATTTCTCTCGTAGAAGGCCTAAACGAGACATTGCTATCTAACTTCCCTTTTGAAGAAGATGAAGTTGTCCAGTCTTGTGAAGAAATAATCAGCTCCTGTGATATAAGTGAAATCATGGAACAACCCCCAGATATAGTTGCCGATCACATTGATGATTTCATACAGGTTGGGAGATGTAGACGGGATTTTGGCCATTTCATTTTTGATAGACCCCATTTATGACATTGAAGGTAGCTCTCAAGAAAAAGGGGTTGATTTTTCATCATTAGAGGACTGGTCTTCATGCATGTATGATTCAGATGTTTGGCAACCTAATGATGACATGGTTAAAAAAAATTTCTTCCACATCGAGGAAGACTTAAAGAAACATACTCAGGGTGATTTTCTGTGATCCAAAAAGGATCCAGAGAAGACTAAGGACAACTCAGAATTCGCAGAAGCAACTTAAGAAGCTCATAATGGCCTCAACAGACAAAGAAAGGACAAAACTTCAAAGTCCTCAAAATTTAGTGAAAATGGCATCATCGCGAAGAGTGTGTCACAATATTTCCAACGACGTAAACGACTCGTCAAACAGAGTTACAGATCGAAAAATATTTGAGGTCAAAGTTTGGTCAACCTAGCCCAGTAGCAGGGGATGAGTCAACATTTGTACTGCTGACGTCAGCATCAATACAGATGACATCAAAGTACGTATAGTGTACGTGGCACATGTGTCATGCTGATGTCAACATGGTGATGTGGTAGCACCAAAGGCTGCCACATGTCACTCGTTTTTGTCTTTTTCGAGTTAATTCGTGGACCAATGAAAAAGCACCACGTGGCAAATGACATGGCAGGGTGACTGTGCAAGAATATGACATGGGCCAATAAATGGCCACCATTTGGCCCAATCATGGGCTGCCACGTGGCAACGAGAAAATGCTCAATGAGGTCCAACAAACGAAAATCCAAAAAAATTGTATATATAAAGTACACCAAATCTGGTGGCGGTTCCACTAGATTTGGTGGAATATCCCGCCAAGCAATCAACGAACCGCCATATTTAAACTTGCATCCCGCCAACATGTTAACCAGTTCGCCAAAGATAGTGGTGCTGCCAAACTAGTGGCATATTCCTTGTTATAAAAATAGTTCGCCAGTGTTAACGCACCATACTTGGTAACAGTTACATCGGAGGAGCCCAAAAGAGGAGGACCACGGGTTTGACCCTGAGACCTCCCCCAATAGCCAAGCCTTAAATCAGCTCCGCCAACCGTTGGGCCAAACAACCCCATTATTTATACCACCTGTAGTTATTATTTGAATTTTGAAATTCACCAGTGCATGGGGGGAAGGAGCAGGGTGCGCGATGGTACGAACATGCACAATTTTCGAGGCAATATTTTTTTGAATTAATTGCAGGTTGCAGGCATGGAAACCGAGACAAAATTTCTCTTGGGCCTGGGAGTGCCAAAGTCGGATTGAGGCATGGAGACAGTGATTTTTGGGTAATTCGACGCCACGAATTCAATGGTGTTGTCTGTTTTCTTATATGAGCAAAGATTCTATAGCTTAATTCCATAATGAGGTATACTTATGTATTTTTCCAAATTCTTTTGTTGATTTAATAAAAAGGCCTACCCATTTGAGAGCAGGACCGGAAGACGTAGTCCACCAGGGACGAACTCCGGTATCAAGTTTTCGTGTTCATATTTGATGCTTATGTCTCTTCACTATTGAGCTTTTCCTTTTTTAACAGTGCACTTTAATTTATACTCATTTAATACAATTATTTATAAGTCACTTTGATGAAAAGATCTAGAATCATGTTCGTATCAGAGCAGTCATCTTTGACGTGAATTGTTGAGTGTGAATGCTTACTAGGGCCAAGCATAAGTAGGGTGAAGGAACTCTTAAGACTTTCAATCCCGAAGTTGGACGTGCATCCCTAAGGAAGAAAATGGCAGAAGAGGAAAAGTGTGATGAACAAGAGAAAAACTTGCATATGGTCTTTTATCGCATGTAAGAAATGGTCGAGCAAATGTATGGAGACTACGAGAAGAGGATGAAGAAGAAATGGAAGGAAAAGGAAGCACAAGATGATAATGCTTCACTAAATCAAGGGGTTGGAGGAGACCCTCCTAAGCCTCCATCTTCGCTATCAAGTTCTAGCTCTCCTTCCTGAGCATTCTCATCATTCTCATCATTCTAGCCATAAAGATTCTTTTAAGAAACGATTATTAAAGCTTGATGTAAAATTTGCTTTACCTATGTTTAATGGAGATGCTAATCCTGAAAAACTAGATAATTGGATCCGACAGGTTGAAGTATATTTCCCTGTTCAACAAATTGATGAAGAGGAAGTTAAAGTGCAATTGGCTTCTCTTTGGTTGGAAGGCACTGCTCTCGTATGGTGGGAGAGAAAACTTCAGGAAAACAGTAAGTGTGGTAATTTTCTTTTCCTCATGGTCGAAATTTCAATTAGCGATAAGGAAGCAATTTTATCCATTGTGTTATTTACATAAAGCAATGATGGAATGACAAACTTTAAGACAAAGTAAAGGTCAAACTGTACAAAGTTGCACAAAATAATTTAGGAAGAAATCTCTTGCATTAAACATTCCTTTGGATTCTTATGAAACTTTAATGAAGTATATTGGCGCACTTCACAGTTGTATTCGTCATACTTTGCTATTGTTTAACCCCACTAGTTTTGACGAAGTTTGTGTGCAAGCCACTCACCTTGAGAACAGGGGAAAGCATGTTCAAGAAGATCCCACAAAGAAACCTTCCAATATCCCACATAAGCCATTTAAGAAGTTTAAAAGGAAGGACAAAAATACCGCCATGGTAAAGAGAGAAGAAGGAAATCCATCTTGCACTCATTGCAAGAAAAGTGGTCACGATGATGAACATTGTTGGAAACTACATCCAAAGAAGAGATTGAAACAATTCTATGGAAAGGGGGAGACAAAAACTGTTGCTACAGTGCAACAAGATCTTGGTTCTGATTCAGGGGATGAAGGAAAAATCACAGCGGTTGGAGTACAAGGTAAAGATTCCCTTCATGCTAGTTCAAATTCCAATAATGAATCTCATGATGATGAACACAAGAGGAATGAATTATTTCATATAAGAGTTGTATCTAAACACACTAAGATAGATAAATTATTTGATCCAGGTTCCCAAGTAAACTTGATATCTAAAACACTTGTAAAAAATATGGGTCTTGAAACGAAATCTCATCCAAAGTCTTATCCTCTTGGTTGGGTATGTGATAAAGCAAAACTTAATGTCACCAAACAATGTAGGGTCAGATTTTCTATTGCTTCAAAGTTGATTGATGAAGTGGATTTGGATGTTGTATCACTTGATATATGTGGCATAGTGTTGGGGAGTCCTTATCTTTATGATAGAAAAACAATCTTCTTTCTTCATGAGAAAAAATACCACCTTACTAACGGGGAAGTGGAATATATTGTTAGAGCTCACAACATGAGGGTAAACACAACACTTGTTAGTGCATGACAAATGAAGAGACTCATAAATACTAATAAAAGATATCTACTCATTGTCGTAAGGGAGAAAGATGTTGAAACATTCGACACGTTCCAAGGATGTGATCCTTCTCATAAGAAAGAACTAATTGATATTGTTTCTAAGTACGATGATATTTTCTAGGAACCAGATGGATTACCTCCTAAGAGGGAAATCTAACATGAAATACATCTTCAACACGATTCTCCTCTTCCTAATGTGGGCATGTTCAGGATGTCAGTTGTAGAGATGACATATATCAAGAAGCAGGTACAAGGCTTATTAGATCAAGGGGTCATCAGGCCCAAATCATTTCTTTGTGGTTCTTTGATCATGATGGTGCCAAAGAAAGATGGCACATGGCAAATGTGTGTCGATTATCGGGCCTTAAATAAAATTGCAATGAAAAATTGATACCCTCTTCCTCGTATAGATGATTTACTTGATCAGTTAAAGAATGTTTTTTATTTCACTAAGTTGGATTTGCGCAGTGGATACCATCATATTAGGGTTGCAGAACATGATGCATGGAAGACTACCTTTAAAACCAAACAGGGATTGTTTGAGTGGTTAGTTATGCCGTTTGGGCTTTGTAATGCTCATAAAACCTTCATGCATGTGATGAACGATGTATTCAGGTCTTTTCTAGATGATTTTGTGATTGTATATTTAGACAACATTCTTATATTTAGCGGGACTTGGGATGAACATCTGAGGCATGTAAAACAAGTATTGGATACTTTGCAAAGGGAAAAGTTGTATGTAAAATTGTCCAAATGTGAATTTGGTAAGACTACACTTGTGTACTTAGGTCATATTGTAGGAGGAGGACAATTAAAAATTGATCATTCCAAGGTTGATGTAATTGTAAATTGGCCTAAGCCCAAAAGTGTAACCAAGATACAAAGCTTCTTAGGTGCAGTCCAGTATTGGAGGAGGTTCATTTCAAATTTCTCCTTTATAGCAACTCCTTTTCATGCCTTAACCAGTGTGAAGAACACTTTTCAGTGGGGAGGAAAGCAACACAAAGCTTTCGACACTTTGAAGGAAAAGATTGGTATCACACCAGTATTAGCACTGCCGAATCTTCAACAACCCTTCGGGATCGAGACAGATGCCAACAGATACACCATGGGTGCAGTATTGATGCAATATTGTAAGCCTATATGTTACCACTTTAAAACTTTTAACCAAGTTGTTGATAACTATCCTACATATGATAAAGAGTTGTATGCATTAGTTCAAAGAGTAAAGAAGTGGAAGCACTACTTGTTAGGGAAGAAAACAATCATACATACAGATCATCAACCCTTACAATATCTCCAAGCACAAACCAAACTGCAACAATCTTGACATTACAAATGGATGGGTTTCCTACAACAATTTCATTTGGTAATCAAGTACAAAAAGGGTACGAGTAACAAGGTAGTTGATATGCTTTCTAGACCTCCTATTGTTGCTTCTATTATTTTGAAGAACACTTCTTTATCTCATGATGTCTATGTGGAACAATATGCCATTGCTGAAGATTTTAAAGAAGTATATGAGAAGCTAACCCATGGTCAAGTGGGTTAGTGTAAGATCCAAGCAGTCGTCAGAAATGAAAGGAATCTGATGCATATATCTGAAATTTATAATGATCAAACATGACACATACCATGATACCTGGACCAATTAACTCATGAAGCAAGAGTCTTCTCCGATACAAGTCCAAGGCGAAGGTGATGGATATTGTTGGTGCTGACAAGACAAGTTTGATGAAGAAGAAGAAAGATGGGCCCTCCAGGGCCATACTCAGGTCNAGACATGATCTCCTAGTTATCCCTAGAAATCGGGGATAATAGTAGGAATGGGACCTTTCCAATCTTCTGGCCCTAACCCACACGAGGTTGGGGCACCTCTATGGGTAGTGGATCTCAATCCGCTAGTATGTCATCTACATTGACCCCGTTCACACTTTACAGTGGGTTCGGGAGTAACCCTTTCGCCGCATCTGTAGTGTCAGTAAGGGGAAAACCCTTCCTACGCCAATTCGTTCCCCGACAGGGAACTTTGTCTTTGCTAGGGGTGTCATTGGGGAGTACCCCTATCCAAGGCTAGTGGAATCCCTCTCAAGAGATACCACAAGGGGGCAAGCCCTTTCTTGATCAATCTACCCCCATGCCAATATTGTTTTCTTTCCATGGGGGTCTGCTGGGGCAACCCCGATTTTCCTCTCGAGAATCAGATGGGTGGAGGATTTCCTCTGTTCAACTAGGGTCAACAAGGTTTTATCCCAAGATCCGGTTCAACCACACACTCTTTCTGGAAACTTGATGCCAGTTTCAACCCAAGACCTTCTTTTCAAGCTGCTAATTAGTCAATGATGCATCCTAGGCAACCATTTTTGGCAACGCTGCATTTTCTAGACTTATCCAAGTTGATGAATGATCCCATTCGTCATGACCCTAGCTAGCTTGTGGTCCCAACCAAACTACTTTCAGACATACCCAAGTTTGAACGAAAAAGTGGCAAGGATCCACAAGACCACGTAACAATGTTCCACTTGTGGTGTTCGTCCAACTCGCTTAATGATGATTCAATTGCGTTTGTTCCAGCATACTCTTACCGGAGGTGCTGCCAAGTGGTACATTGAACTTGAAAGGGGGAAGTACTTGACTTTTGGTGATTTAGCCATGGTTTTCCTAAACCATTTCCAACTCCTTGTCTGCTACGACGCTGAGACATAATTGTTGGGCAATTTTGAGCGAGATAAGGCCACACACATTTCCAATCATATCCAGGAATGGAGGAGAAAAAAGAGATTAATTAAAGCTACAGTTCTGCTTGATTTTCTCCTTCAGTGGTTCTTGAAATATCTACTCCCATACATTTCGAAGGATGTTGTGACTTCGAGAGTGTTTTCGGAAGAACAATCGATCTTTTGAGCGCAACAACTAGAGCTCATTTACTCTTAATTGGGCATGCTCTACGAGATTATGCCAGATGTGTCGCGATCTACTCTCGACTTGGCAAAGCCAAAGTGTAACCCACATGTCGATGGCATAGTGGGTTCTGCTCAAATGAAAGCCACAAACCTGGCTACAATCTAGATGCAAAAACCTGTTATTCAACAACTTATGGTTAGTCCGACCTCTAGCTTGACCACCCCCGCCACCCAGTCTTTCGACATACATTATGTGCAAATGAAGACTTCGAAGGGTCCTCAACAATCTGTAGAGAAGAAAAAAGGCAAGGGTAAGAAGGGTAGTGATATGAAAATGGAATGAATATGTTTCCAAGAGATCTTAAAAATGAAGAAAACTTATCTCTTAAAATTGCAAGTGTAAAATATCATGTGTTTGGGTAATAGGATCAATTTAATAACACATAAATTTAGTGAGTTTTACTTAAATAAGAGAAACATATCAAACTGGTAAAAACCATCAACAATGAACACATAACACAACAAATGATAAAGGAGTTCACACCTCTCTTGGGCTACATCTCCTGGTCCAGCTTCCCTTGGATCATTTTCATTATTCTTAAAAAGTGCTCTTACAGTGATCATAATACAAAATGGATGGCTTCAATGGCTTCAGAACGTCCAAAAACCCCTAGCTGGGCATTTTCGACACCTAGTTTGGCAAAAAAAAAAAAGAAGTTACACTTCTTGGAAGTTTTCCCCTTCAAGCTTGTTGTACCTACTCGCCAAAATGCACCTATGACAGATTAACCTGGCTCCCGCAGCGTTACTGGGCTTAAAACCCAACACACATGTGCATCCCGCAAAACGAGGCAATTTATCAAACCGTTACCGGGATTAGTGCCCCCTTGGGCGGAGGTGTTGGTCACATGGGGGGCATGTGGCCACGTCCCAGCGCCTATCTCGAGCTCGTTTGCATGATTAGATGTGGTGCTGACAAGTGTAAAGGCGCGTGGCACACTGCCCATTGTAGTGTTAACCCCCCTGTGCCAAACTAAGGAGTGGTCATATGGCATGGTCGCTAGAATCGCGAGCTTAAACCAAAAATGAGGCTTAAACCATTCTACAGTCTGGCTTAAACCAAAAACAAGGCTTAAACCATTAAACATATGAGTGAAGGGTTATATGACAAAGTCACATGCCAAAGCGTTGGGCTAACTGTCTGTGCCAATGGTTTAAAAAGGTGGTTACATGTAACAAACATATGGAAGTGTCGGGGCTAAGCAATGAAACTCCCACGCCAACATTTAAATGTGTGGATCATATAGTAGGGTTACATGAAACAGTTTTATGGAAAGTGTCGAGGGTTGGGGCCTAGCCCCGACCCTTTACTCTACGGGCTATTCCAACATTTCAATTCAAATAATTGTTTTACACTATAGTTAACAAGTACTACCATGGGTGGGCTGGTAGCTCGGTCGTGCCAAGTCATTCCCCCACGCCCAGAGGTCGCGGGTTCGACTCATGTGGAGTCGAAAACTTTTACCACACCATCCAAATGGGAGGTGCCATGTGGCAGCCCATGACTGGGCCACGTGGCACCACATCATTTTCCTGAAATATGACACTTGTCAAATTGTGATTCGATCACATTTTCCACACTTGCCCGGTCAACATGCCACGTCACTGTACGGACTGTACAATCAACAAAAATGTTGCATGTTTGGCAAAATGAACAGAACGTGATATCTTGCTCATACAACGTCTGTTTGAGCCCATTCAAGTTGCGTTGGGTTCGTAACGACGAGGCCTACGCACATGTCCATTTTTAAGCGATTCCGAGCACTTTGATTTTGAACAAATTTTGATCCCTTGGATCACACCTCCCCATTGGGAAGCTTTTGGACCTCCAAAAGACTACTTTTAGTCAATCTGTAGATGAGGGTATAGTTCCCTCACCCTTACAATCTCAATCCATCTAGCCTTGCTTGGATTGGTGCCTTTGAGACCAATATGAAACTTGTCATGCCTTGCTGTGTACTTGGCTTGGCTCTTTCTCAACTGTTCTTGAACGGTTTGCTGAACAAACTAAACTGGTTCAATGAACTTCTTGGCCTGGTTATAAGCATGCTGAAAGTAATGTAGATGCTCATCCCAAAACTTAGGATGCTTAGTTTGCAATCTAGCCACCTTCTTGTCCATACCAAAACGACCAACAACAAGAAAAGAATGTACTCCCCTTATCATGTTGACACTTTCACTCTGTGAAAAACATAGCTTGCCAAGATACAAACGTTTACCATGCACATAGGAATCCAATTCCTCAACTTGGTTAGCACGGCATAAAGTTGCATAAACATGTTTTCCATCAACATCTAAAACATAGTGTTCCAAATAGCTCTTATGCATGATAGGATTATGCTTAAAAATAACTAAATCACTAACATTAGGCCTAGTAAGCATATCAACAACTTTATCATAAAATTCTTTCTTATACCTTATCACCAAGTGGAAAACATAACTTGTCAAGGCATGCAATGGGGCTTGCTTTGATCTCAAAGCTTTCTTTCATATGTCTCCTTCAACAATCATATCTGTAATCTTGTTCAAGGCTCTGAAATTTACCCACATATGCCACATACAATCTTTCTTTGGTACCAAACCAATTGGTGACCTGCATGGCGAAGTGCTTGGTTTGATGACCCCTTTGTCAAGCCACTCTTGGGCTTGTTTTCTGTTTTCAACATTCTCCCTCACTAACATCCTTCACATGTCAAGGTTTGGAAGAAGCCCTCATTGCTGCAATAGAATCTCTTGTTGGACACCCCTTTTAGGAGGCAATCCCTTTGGTTCCTGAAACATCTCAACATTTTTGTTAACAATCTCATGCAAATCACATTGTAACTTCGTATCACATCCTTTGAGAATTTGTTCTTCATCATTGTCTTTGGGTTTAGTCATTAAAAGTACAAGGTTCTTACTAGCATTGACTAGTCTTTTCATTTGTCCAACATTTGTAAGTGACAAACTCATCTTCTTTGTATGTGCTCTAACAATGTACTCAACACCATTTTTAAACAAATGATACTTGTTCTCATGACGATGGAAAATGGCTCTCCTATCATATAAGTATGGGTTTCCAAACACAATACCACAAATATCCAAAGGAATAACATCAAGCTCTACGTCATCTATATAGTTTACAGTGATGGAAAGTCTGAGTTTACACCTTCTTGTCACATGCAATTTGGCATTGTCACATATCCAACCTAGAGGGTATGGTTTAGGATGAGGAGTAGTTTCCAATACTAGTTTCTTGACAATGTCTTCAGAAATATGGTTTGCTTGTGATGCCGTATCAAAAAGAGTATCTATCTTGGTATGTTTCGAAATTACCCTTATGTGGAAAAGCTCTATCCTTTCTTTTTCTTGTTGAGTTTCATTGATGGCGTAATTTGAAGAACTAGTACTTGCAACATAATTCTTACCCTGTAAACCCATGGCTGTGATCTTTGTTTCATCTTCTGAATTAGATCCTAAATTTTGTTGTACAGTTGCAACGATGTTTGGTTTCTCTTTGTTGTTGAACTTTTTGGGTCTCTTTTCAGGATGAATTTTCCAACAATGGTCTTCATCATGGCCATCCTTTGAACAATGTTTACAAGAGAGTTTCTCTCTCTTTTTCTTTATTGAAGCATTTTTCTTTCCAGTTCCTTCAAACTTCCTCTTTCCCTTGTCTCCACTAAAAAACTTCTTGTTTCCCTCTTGAGGTTCATTCCCTCCTCTTGCCTCTAAATGAGTAGCCTTCACACTTACTTCATGTAGATTTGAAGGATTAAACATAAGTATTGTATGCCTCAAGTAGTTATGCAATGCTCCAATGTATTTGAGCAAAGTATCCTATGAAGACAAATCTACACCCAAAACTAAGGCTCTTCTCCTAAATTCTTGAGTGAAACTTTGCACATCTTGCCCTTTGGCTTGCCTAAAGTTTTGCCAATCCATAATAGCTTTTTGCATGTATGCAAATGGATAAAATTGCCTTTTAATTGCAACAATAAAATCATTCCAAGAGGATAAAACTTTACCATGTTTCTTCATGTCCTCTTGAGTTTTGGCTTCCCACCAAATGAGTGTTGCACTGTCCAATCTTAAAGAAGCAAGTTGAATCTTAGTTTCATCATCTGTGATTCTTTGTATCCTACAATACACTTCAATCCGACGAATCCAATTATCTAATTTCTCAGCATTTACCTCTCCATTGTACATTGGCAATTCAAACTTAATATCAAGCTTTATTAAAGGAGTTTGTAAAGGAATTTTACCATGTCCTTTTGGAGAATTTGGAGATGGTTGTGAAATGGTGGAAGAGGTGGAAGATAGAGGTGAAGGAGGTGGAGAATCACCACTCCCTCCATTTCCCTTTGGAGTTTTATCACCACTGTCTCCATTTCCCTTTGGAGGGTTGGAGCTTTCACCTTGTAATCTGGCATTTCTTTCTTCAAACAAAACTTTCACCATTTCAACCATATCAAGGAAGGCTTTCTTGAAAGTTTCCTCCTCTGAAGGAAGAGTTCCATGGCTGTCCTCATGAGCCATACTTGGTGAATATCTCCTTGAAACTTGAGGTGATTTGATAGTTCTCCTTCTTGACAGTTGAGAACTTGGCTCTACAAGTTGACCTTCTCCTCTTGTGAGCGTCAACCTTGTAAGCATCAGATAAACAAAAACAACTTGCAAAAACTCAAGCCTTCAAAAACCAAAGCTCCGATACCAACTGATCTGAAAATGGAATGAATATGTTTCCAATAGATCTTAAAAATGAAGAAGACTTATCGCTTAAAATTGCAAGTGTAAAATAACATGTGTTTGGGTAATAAGATCAGTTTACTAACACATAAATTTAGTGTGTTTTACTTAAACATGAGCAACATATCAGATTGATAGACATAACAAAACAAATGATAAAGGAGTTCACCCCTCTCTTGGGCTACATCTCCTGGTCCAACTTCCCTTGGATCATTTGATTATGCTTAAAAGGTGCTCTTACAATGCTCATAATACAAAATGGATGGCTTCAATAGCTTCAGAACGTCCAAAAACCCCTAGTTGGACTTTTTCGACACTTGGTTTGAAAAACAAATGAAGAAGTTACACTTCTTGGAAGTTTTCCCCTTTAAGTTTGTTGTACTTGGTCGCCAAAATGCACCAATGACAGACTAACCTGGCTCCCACAACATTATTGGGCTTTAAACCCAACACACGTGCGCATTCCTCAAAATGGGGAAATTTGTCGAACTGTTACCGAGATTAGCGCCCACTTGGGCGAAGGTGCTAGTTGCATGGGGGGCATCTGGCCATGTCCCAACGCCTATCTCGGGCTCGTTTGCATGATTAAATGTGGTGCTGAAAAGTGTAAAGGCGCGTGGCACGCTGCCCGTTGTAGTGTTAACCCCCCGTGCCAGACTAAGGAGTGGTCGTATGGTGTGGTCGCTAGAACTGCAGGCTTAAACACAAAATGGTGCTTAAACCATTCTACAATCCAGCTTCCAAAATTCTCGCGCCAAACATATGAGTGAAGGGTTATATGGAAAAGTCACATGCCAAAGCGCCAAGCTAAATGTCCACGCCAACGGTTTAAAAAGGTGGTTACATGTAACAGACATATGGAAGCGTCGAGGCTAAGCAATGAAACTCTCGTGCCAACATTTAAATGTGTGGATCATACGGTAGGGTTATATGAAACAGTTTTATGGAAAGCACCAAGGGTTGAGGCCTAGCCTCGATCCTTTACTCCACGATCTATTCCAACATTTCAATTCAAATAATTGTTTTACACTATAGTTAACAAGTACTACCGTGGGCGGGCTAGTAGCCCAACCCTGCCAAGTCATTCCCCCAGGCTCGAAGGTCGCGGGTTTGACTCCTGTTGAGTTCAAAACGTTTACCACGCCATCCAAACTGGAGGTGCCACATGGCACCACATCATTTGCCTGGAATATGACACTTGTCAAAATGTGATTCAACCACATCTTCCACACCTTCCCAGTCAGCATGCCACTCCTCTGCCACGTTACTGTATGGACTATATAGTTAGCAAAATTTTGCATGTTTGGCAAAACGAACAAAACATGATATTTTGTTCATACAACGTCTGTTTGGGCTCGTTCAAGTTGCGTTGGGTTCGTAACGACGAGACCTACGCACACGTCTGTTTTAAAGTGATTCCGATAACTTTGATTTTTGAGCAAATTTTGATCCCCTGGATCAAGTAGTGGGGGAAATAACAAAAAATATGATAAGAATGCTAAGGGGGCCAAAGATGAAAAAATGAAGGTGAAATTTCCTTGCAAGCTTTGTGATGAAGATCACCTTACACATTAGTGCCCATGGATGGAAGAAGCATAATGTCTTAAAAAGTTGAATCAACAACAACCTGTTGTGTTGAAGAATCCCTTTCCACAAGGGCATAATTTGCAGGGTGGTTCTTCCAACTTCAACCCGCAATGGGGTACTTCAAGTGCACCTCTGACTGAAGGATATCAAGGAGTAGTGAATATGCTTAGCCATTTGAAGCCAAAGGATGTATATTTGTCGACAAGATCTCAGAATTATGGTAATCTAGAGTCGATTGAGAAGCGTAAGAAAGCTTCAGAGGATCAAGCCCCTCTTCGCATAGAGAAGCCTGAGTCGACATTGCTTTGGATTTTATAGTGGGACTTCCAAGGGTGGGTAACAAATCCATGATCATGGTGGTAGTCAATTGTCTCTCAAAATATGCTCATTTTGTGCCCTACCAATCCAATTACCCCCTCAGTTTCCCAAATATTTTCCTTGATCATATCTTTAAATTACATGCCATGCCACTTCCATTGTGTTGAATCAAGACCTTACTTTCACTAGAAAATTTTGGTAGGAGCAGTTTAAACTACATCGTACCCAACTAAAAATGAGCATTGCATCTAACCCCTAAACAAACTATCAAAAGATGGCCTTTCCTCTAGCAAAATGAGCAAGCCTCTAAATGCCAACAGTTGAAAGTGTTGCGGCCTTTCCTATTGCAACAATGACAAACAAGCGATGTCTTGTTTGAGCTAGACTGCTTACTCTTCTTCTCTTTCTTTCCCCGTCTTATTGGCATGCCACTTTCTCTCGGTGATGGTGCAGGTTGAGTCTTCGAGCTCTTCTCATCATCACCCTTCTGTAATCCGCCACAAGAAGGATGAGGTGGTAGTGGGATGCCACCTTCTTGTATTGCTTCCATTTCTCCTAATGAGCAAGTCAAATCTGTCATTTCTTTAGCCTTCACAAAAGTGATCTTCATTGTCATGGAATTTTCCCCTCTACCATCAAAACCTAGGCCTTTATGCTTGACCCACAATGTAGCTACAATGGGGCTTAGGATGCTTTGTTTTCTCTTGCCTAGCCCTTGTCCATCATAGCCCATATGCCTTAAAAGTTTGGAACCAATGCCTCTAGTATGTTTTTCAATGTCACCAATCTTCTCTATAGAAATGTCTACGAAAGGTGAGCTTACCAAAGTTGTCTTAGTTGTGGTGTTGGCTTCAATGGTGGTAATGGAAGATGGATTTGCTTCCTTGCTCTTTTGGATAGTTGCATGCAGCTTTGAGAAGGCCTCCTCCTTCTCTGTTAACTCTCTTTGTAGCTGAGTCTTCATTCAAGTGAGCATGTCCTCCTGCCAACTATCCATGTGGATGACTTTCTCTCCCAAGTGTAGAAGTTGGACTATGTGCTTGTCCCAATATCCCATGATTGCAATGAGGGAGACTTGGTATTCTATAAATTGCTTCTTCAGCAATGGCACTGGTTTAGCAAAGGTCTAAAGGTTCTTCTCGATCTCTGATATCCTATGGTTATACATCTAGACCTTCTCTTTCAAGCAATCACTCTCTTCTTGAAGCTAAGCATTGGTGGCCCTTAAGTCTTCCAACCTCTCTTTGTTTCCTTTACCCATGCTAAGGTTTTCAATGTTATAGCAGTTACATCACGATTAAGGATTCAATTGCTTTGATACCTTATGATCCATAAACAAGGGATTTACAACCCGCTTGCTTGACCAACATGGGTCATCTGTAGAATTTTGTTTCCGATCTCTTTCTCAATATTGTGCAAAGTGTTGGTTGTGGATCATGATTATCTTCCTGATTCAAAGGTTTGTTTCAGTCGTGCTTGGAC
>ML797496.1:281412-301688 GCA_009831015.1 Picea engelmannii
GATTGATTATTTTCATTAGATGCTATGATGTTCCAGTGTTTATTGACAAAGTAAGATTATATGCCATTGTCATTATTGCAAACATTGACTTCGTCAATATTTACTGTTGTTTATGCTCATGTACATTAAATATTGATAGTCATCGATGAAGTATTAACCACTATTGCATGTACTAGTGTCATTGTTGTCTTGTCTCGCAAGCAGGTGCCTCTTCTGTGGTTTTTCTTCATTTGACTATCTTCTTGGCGGTAATCTGTGAAGGGGAAACTAGCTTTAATCCTTTGAGCCCTTTCCTTTCAAAACCCCAAACTGTCAGGGACGTCTCCCATGGGTTTAGCCACCCTAAATAGAAAGGACCTCCCCATTGTGGTGACATTGGGTAGGGTAGGTCCCTGTTACGCCAGTTTGACTTTTATCCAATAGCCTTGTAGCCTCAAATACAAACTGCGCGATAACAGACCCTATTGTGCCAATAGACACATCCTTTTGATGTGCTAGGTCTTGTATAAATAAGAGTAGATCCCCATTGTGGATCTCACTCTTAGACACTTCATTGTAACCTTCTCTTAAGTTGCTTGTGCGGCTAAAGTGCACACTTATTTTAGGCGCAAGTTTCTCGGTCAAAGAAGCACCCTCTTGTGTGCTCTAAGGTTTATGGTGTGGAGGATCTTCTCTTGATTCTATAGCAAAGGATTGTTGAGTTTTTCCCTTGATTCAGAAGGGTTTTCCCAGGATAAACTCTTGTGTTCTTGTGCATGGTCATTCTTCTTGTGATCTTGGTTACTATAGCTATTGTATATTGTATTGTTGCATTGTTTATGGTTCAATTTCATGTTAAATTGAAATAAACTACATGTGCTTGAGCTAAGCATCAAAAATTCAACATGGGATCTGAGCAGACTTCCTGAAAGAACCATTGCACAAGCCCTCCAAAACCTTTCCAAGCCAGTCGTCACCTTCATGCTGTAATTACAAAAACGACCCTCTTCATTTTGCTAGTTTTTGCACTTGCCCCTTGAACGTTGGGCCTAATTCTTTCACAATTGTGTACGGCCTCCTTCAGCGCACCTCCAGCAACTCTCAGATCGTAAATCAGAGAAATTTTGATTTTTGGCCCCTAGGGTTTCTGACGAATTTCGACCTCTAGGGTTTCTGCAGTTCATTGAAGGATTTTTTAAGGTCACCAGGGTTCTTCTAACTTTCAAAGTCTTATTGTTGGCAGTCATAAGTCCAATGAAACCTAGGGTTTCTAGCCTAGCCTAGCCGTTAGGTTTTCTAACCTAGCCATTAAGGTTTGTGAAGAATCTGCAAGCCATGAGGAACAAAACTTTAGTGGAAGATAGGCTTGATGGATCAAGCAACTTCAGCTTCTGGCAATCAAGACTACAAATCACTCTAGAAGAGGATGACCTATTGAGTTTGATAGAAAAGACTACCAGAAACATCAACCGATGAAGAGAAGGTCGATTGGAAGGCAGAGGATGTCAAAGCAAGGAAGATAATCATCTATTTACTAAGAGATCATCTACTACCTCGTATTGCTACCTTGAAGACAGCTTATGAAATGTATGATGAATTGAAGAAGATGTTTCAGAGCAACAACACAAAAAAATCTCTTACATTGAAGCATCAACTTCAAAATATCAAGATGACGAAAGATGACACCATTACCACCTTCTTCATGAGGATCTCAGAGATCAGAGATCAGCTAGATGCCATTGAAGAAACCATAACAGGCATAGAATTTGTCATGACTACTCTCAATGCTCTTCCACGACATTGGGAACCATTTCTTCAAAGTATCAGTGGAAGAGCAGATCTACCTGAGTTTGATCATCTATGGACAGACTGCACCCAGGAGGAAACCAGACTTATAGCCAAAGGAGTGGAAGACTCCCATCATGATGACAATCAAGCTCTTGCTTCTCATGCAAAGAGAGGCATAAGGAATAGAAGAAGTTTCAACAAAGCATTCAAAGACAAGAAAACATGATCAACTTCAGGTCATGAACATAGAAAAGACAATTCAAAGATTCAGTGTTTCAAATGTGACAAGTATGAAAAAATTGCAAGAAATTGTCCTACCAGGAAGAAAGGAAGACAACATGCACCCACTGCCGATGTTGATCCAGAAACACAACAGAGAGATGAAGACATAAAAGATGAAGCATTATTTTTCATATCAGCACTCTCAAGTACGGTTCCTACAGATAGTGATATTTGGTTAATTGACAGTGGTGCTTCCAGACAACTGACTGGATACAGAGAACATCTTACTGACCTTGTTGAAAAAGAGTCTCGTCTACATGTTATACTTGGTGATAATACCAAATATACTGTGAAAGGAGTTGGAACTTCCACCTTCCAACTAGATTCTGACATACCACTTCAATTAAGTGAGGTACTATATGTACCTGGGATGAAAAGGAACCTTGTTTTTGTTTCTTCCTTAGAGGATAAAGGCTACAAGGTTACCTTCTCTGAAGGAAAATTTCTTGCATGGCACAAGAACTCACACATGGATTCTGCCCGGGTGATTGGTGTTCGAGAAAACAGTTTCTACAGATTGACTGTCTGACCAGTACAAGCCCTGTTACATGATACTATCAGCTTGAGTGAGCTATTGCATAGGATACTTGTTCATTTACATTACAGAGCCCTTCCCGCTCTGGGGAAGATGGTAACAGGTCCAGAGATGCATGTTAGGCATAATGGCATTTGCAGAGGTTGTTCTCTTGGCAAGAATGTCAAGGGGTCCTTCTTTAGCAGGGGTCTTGTATAAATAAGAGTAGATCCCCATTGTGGATCTCACTCTTACACACTTCATTGAAACCTTCTCTTAAGCTACTTGTACGGCTGACGTGTGCACTTCTCTTAGGTGCAAGTTTCTAAGTCAAACAAGCACCCTCTTGTGTGCTATAGGGTTTATGGTGTGGGGGATCTTCTCTTGACTCTATAGCAAAGGATTGTTGGGTTTTTCCCTTGATTGAGAAGGGTTTGTTATCCCCAAGCCTAGGGATAACTAAGGAGATTATGTCTCGAGGCCCACAGGTCCTAGACATGGAGTACCAAGAGCCAGATCGACTTGAGCATGGCCCTGGCGGGCCCATCCTTTTCTTCTTCAGCACCTCCACTTTGTCAACAGTAGCAACATCCATCACATCAGCCTGGTCCTGCAGCAGAAATGGGTCTTGCTCCATGAGGTAATGAGTCCGGGTATCATGGTATGTGTCACTCTAATTCTCAAAACATTTGAATATCTGCATTTAATTATTTTTGCTTCTAACATGTGTTTGGATCTTATGCTTTTCCACTTGACCACACCTGGGGGGAATGACAAGTTTCCCTAGTAAGATGGTTCCCATAGGGTTTGAGTTGCCACTGGGGGGATTCATGAAAGGTCATCGTTCGTTCCAACCATACTTACCACTTTTCATCTTTTTCCTGCTCATCCATCCCATACACTAGTCCGGGCATTGGGTTGGCCAAACTATCCAAGGGTTGTACCTTACTTTGTGGGAAGAAGGGGCTAAAGGCCCAGTGGGTAAAAGTAGTTGGCAAGAGATAAAAGCCAAAAGAATGAAACCTTGATATGCTTCGCCCAGGGATCCTCGAGAAAGCAATAAAAGGCTTCTCAGCAAGAAACAGAGAGACCCATAAAAATAATAAATCAAGACCTAGTTGGAGGATAGGGGGTCTCATCACGAGCCAACCCATTAGGTCCATGGGCATGTAGCGGTATGCCACTACCATTCAGCGGGTCACCACGCTAGGGTAGTGGCTCTTGGTGGCATAGTCAAGAGAAAGGGGGTCTCATCACGAGCCAACCTTCTCATTTCCATGAAATGCTTGTGGGTAACATTGTCACCACTAGTCACCACGCCAGGGCAGTTTCCCCTAACTAGCCTCTTGAAAGACAAAGCAATAAGAATAAAAGATAAAAGGCATGAATGGGCTTGGAAACATTTGCATCCATGACAAGGTGCAGCTCACCCTCTTCAGAGGCAACCACAAGTAAGCCATACATTTCCTTGTTATCACTGCACCGTGTGATGTGTCCCGTTCCCAAGAGTAGGCCAGTAGGGAGTGACTTAGTAGTCTATCTGTTCCCTTAGACTATAGTCAGGCACAAACAGAGAACTAGAGGAGAAATAAGGGAGAATTGATGGCTAAGCGATGAATTAAGCCAAAAACATAGGAAAGGTCACTTAAGCCTAAGTCAACGGAGAAATAGAACGAAAAGGTGTTAAGTGGGGGACATAATTAATTAATTACTCACTTTAGGAGGAAAAGCACCTAGCTTAAGTGAGGTCAATGGTAAATTAGATCGGGAAGAGTATAAAGTGAGGAATTCGACCTAATTCCTCATTATGCTATGTTATGCTTTGATGTTGACAGAGTTCCCAGAGGAGGAGGAGATTCGACTTCTATTGTTTTGTGGATTTCTGGAGGAAACCACCACCATTGATCAGTTTCGGAGTTGAGAGACACACCCTAGCCCATCGGAGATACCATCCAGGTATTTCAACGTGCGATTCAGGAGTATCCAGTTTGCAGTGTTGTGCAGCTCAACGAGTGAGGGAGCAAAGTTAGAGAGAGGGTATGTGTAGCTGCACGAGATCAGAGCTTGTATTGCAGATCCCTTCCGACCTAGTTGAGATCTAGCCAGGGCACATAGATTGAGCGACTTGCCATCAGATTCTGACAATGGAATCCTTCAGGGCGCAGCATTCAGCCATACAGGGCGCAGTTCTTCAGGAAGGACAGTTGGGGTTCTAGACGGAGATTCAGATCAGATCCAAGGAAACCCCTCCGACCCAGTTCAACATTATCTAGGGCGAACATTTTGAGACATATAACAGCCGATTTCGTTGGTGGAATCATTTGGGCACACTCAGAGAGCCCAAGAGGTGCGCAGACCCCCACGGGGTGAGATCTGGGGCTTCAGAGGAGAGATCTTTCGTCCGACAATCACCAGGATCAGTCTAGAGGCCAAGGCACTTCTGTTGAGACAGTTTCCAGCTCATTCCGACGGTTATAGCCTTTCAGACGAGTTTTCTAGTTTGTAGCGATTGTCGTGCTTCTCTGGAACTGTCGATTTTGCCGATCTATCCATGCATACATTAGATCTACCTTCATCTTTCGATCACGAGTATTTTATGTTATTTGTTTGTATTCCAGTGACAATCCCTGAGATCTAACTGAGGACAATTTTCTATATTTCCAATCTATCATTGTAGTTGTTGTTCTTTATTTCCGTATGCATCATATATATATTGTTTAAAACATATATGTATAACAAAACATCTCAAGTACATAACTAAAACGCATCCAGAAACCCCCAGAGTATCAGATCTGAAGATAAAACGCATCCAGAAACCCCCAAAGTATCAGATCTGTGAGACAAAACACTAGATCAACAGTAGATATCCAGGTCAGCTGGATCAAGGATATTTCAGTGATACCAGAGCTTTAGTCCTGCCAGCATGTGACTAGAGACGATGAGTGCAGCAGAAGACCCAGATGGTCGTGAGCATGTAGGTGACGCATATCTCACTTACAATAGGTGCAAGGAAAGAAGGCCTAGGCCTAACTTTCGTCCTTTCCCTCCCAGCTCAAAGGAAGAGGAAGAGGCGCACAGGGAAGCATTGAGAATGGCAGAGCGCGAGGCAGAGAGGATGCTAAGAGACAGATATGAGCGACCAAAGGGCAATGGTAAGGCCCCCATGGATCCAGAGGAAGCCTTCATGCAGGTTATCAGCGATATGTTATCTAGTTAACGGACCATGACTCAGTCCTTGGCACAGATGGTTGATATATTGGCTATAGTGGGCACCCCGAGCACACAAGCCCCACATGCAGCACAGGGGAACTCAAGGGTAGGCAATAGACCCTAGTCACCTACTCGCACATACACCTCTTCGAGTAGGATTGCCAAACCTTTGTTTCCCAGTTTCCAGAGGGCACCCCCAGTAGCAGCACAACTGTCGATAGCACAGAGGTCGCCCACTCATGCAGAGGACATTGCAGAGTATCGGAGGGAGTATGTCGCATTGGGCCGTGACTTCCATCAGGACATGACCCTAGTTGAGTATTGTGGACTCAGACTCACGAACCTCCCCAGAGAACCATAGAGAGGAGGACCGCAGCAGCAGCAGGGGCATAACATTGATTTTATCCGGAAAGTTGGTAAACTCACCATACCTTCTTTCGACGGATCGTCCAAATGCACCGCTAGAGCTTGCGTACATAAGCTAGACACATACTACAAGCTCAACGAGATGACCGAGACAGAGGCCATCAATTTCGCTACCTTACACTTGGAGGGTGAGGCACACGAGTGGTAGTATCATGGATTGGTGACATTGGGCCACAGTCGCATCACCTCCTACAGGGAGTTCACAAAGAGACTCATGGACAGATTTGACAGGAGGGATCCAGAGATCCATTTCAAAGATTTAGCCTAGTTGAGACAAATTAGCACAGCAGAGGCGTTCATCTTAGAGTTTCAGCAGGTAGCAATGGCTATGATAGATATATTTGTGCCCCGGTTGATCATGTTATTCACAGAAGGGCTCACAGAACCCTTGAGAGGATGGGTGAAAGCATTTCGACCTCACACCTTGCAGGATGCCTACGCACTAGAGATTTGGCAGACTCAGTGCCAAAAACTAAACCCTTTTCCAAACCCTTCATACCACAGAAGGATCGAGACCGGAAGCCATTACAAAGGGAATGGACGGGCAAGGAGAAGTTGGATGATGAGACGAGGTGAGAGCTTATGAGGAAGAAGTTTTGCTTCAACTGCAGAGATCCTTGGGTCCCAGGCCACAGGTGCATGGGCAAGGGAGAGATTCACTATATTGAGGTGGCAGCAGACAGTGTGGACTGTGAGGAGGAGGAGCAGGACAGTCTATCCACCAACTCAGAGGAGGAGCCAGAGCAGGTGGAGGAGCAACCTCCCCATAGACCACCGACTCCGGCAAGGGCCCACCCATCGATCGTTCCACAACCTCCTGAGCAGGCTAGCAGACGAAAACCAGCAAAGGGAGGAAGTCATAGCGACCCTATCTGTTGTTCCCCGGTACGACACCCTCTGGATCATAGAGACTATTCAAGGGCAACGAGCAATCGCCCTGATAGATGGTGGGGCCACCCCAACTTCATCGATGCTTCATTGGTATCAAGACGGGCCCTTTACACAGAGGAGTTTGAGGGATTTGATGTCGCAGTTGTAGATAGCCATGTCTAGACCGAGTTTCGAACTTGGAGATCAAGTTAGGCAACTACACCGTGAGAGATACATTTTATGTGGTTGACCTATCTGACACAAATCTGGTTTTGGGAGTCCAGTGGTTGATCACCTTGGGAAAAATCACCACCAACTACCAAACCTTGGAGATCGGATTCAGAGACAGTTACGGGAAGAGGGTTGTTCTGAGGGGCATGTCGACGGGAGCACCCAGGACAGTCTCAGCCAAGAGGATGGAGAGGATCTTCAGGCATGGGGAAGTAGCATTCGTCGCAGAGTGCTTGATCACTACGCGGAAGGATTCTGAGGGTTGACAGCAGTATCAGATAGAGATCAGGAACTTGTTCAGATGACATCAACAGATTTTTGACTCGATTCCACCAAGGAGACCGTCGGACAAGGGATTTGAGCACACCATTGAGTTGGAGGAGGAGGCCAAACCCATGAGCACCCCACCCTATTGTCATCCTAACAGGTTCAAGGATGAGATAGAAAAAGCAATCAAGGAATTGTTGGCAATGGGACACATCAGACCTAGTAGGAGCCCATTCGCCTCTTTAGTTGTCTTAGTCCTAAAGAAGGATGGTACCATGAGGATGTCCATCGATTACCCGACCTTGAATAAGAAAACCATCAAGAACCGATATCCTATCCCTCGCATTGACGAGTTGATGGATGAGCTGCATGGGGCAGTTTTCTTCTCGAAGATTGATCTACGCTCTGGATATCATTAGATCAACATCATAGAGCAGGACATAAAGAAGACGGCATTTTAGTGCCATTTTGGCCATTTCGAGT
Source organism: Picea engelmannii (assembly GCA_009831015.1). Taxonomy (NCBI): domain Eukaryota; kingdom Viridiplantae; phylum Streptophyta; class Pinopsida; order Pinales; family Pinaceae; genus Picea; species Picea engelmannii. The sequence goes on from ML797496.1 coordinate 289,463, forward strand.
TTTTGGTTATGCCATTCGTGCTAACCAATGCACCAGCGACATTCCAGTCTTGCATGAACCAGATATTCAGGAGGAAGTTGAGGAAATCAATTTTGGTTTTCTTCGATGACATTTTGGTCTACAACAAGACATGGCAGGAGCATATGGGGCACTTGGAGGAGGTGTTGAGCATCATGGAGGCAAAGTCACTCTACGCCAAAGAGTCCAAGTGTGAGTTCGAGATGACAGAGTTGCTTTACTTGGCCCACATCATCAGTGCACAGGGGGTTCAGGTACATCGGGAGAAGATCAGGGCCATTTTGGATTGGCCAACACCCAGGAGAGTAACAGAGTTGGGGAGCTTCTTTGGGTTGTGCAGCTATTACAGGAGGTTTGTCAAGGGCTTTTCACAGTTGGGAGCACCACTCACAGATTTGACCAAGAAGGGTGACTTTCATTGGACAGAGGAGTCAGACCAGACATTTGAGAAGATGACGGAGGTTATGAGCACATGCCTTGTTCTAGCCCTTCCGGACTTCTCGCAGTCGTTCATCTTGGAGTGCAACGCATCAAGGGTGGGAGATTGGAGCAGTGTTGATGCAGGGAGGCCACCCCATTGTGTTTGAGAGCAGGAAGCTAAGCAAGTTGCAGAGACTCTACTCTATTTATGACAAGGAAATGCTAGCAATCATGCACGCCTTAACCAAATTCAGGCAGTATCTGGTGGGTAGCAAATTTGTTGTGAAGACTGATCACAACAGTCTCAAGTATTTTCTGGATCAGAAAGACCTCAGTGAGAGACAACAAAAGTGGGTCTCGAAGATCCAAGCCTTTGACTTTGACATTGAGTATGTCGAGGGAAAAAGGAACGTCGTAGCAGATTCCTTGTCCAGGAGGCCACCAGGGTGTTCGATGATGGACATTTGCACAGATTGGAAAGCACATTTGTTGGTGGAATACTCCAAAAACAAATTTGCTTGTGAGGTGATGGATGGACAGGTGGTTGATGATAGATATCGAGTACTAGATGACATCATTTTCTACAAGGACCATATCTACTTGGTTCCAGAATCTACCTTAAAGGGGAAGATTTTGAAGGTGTGTCATGATTCGCCTGCAGCAAGGCACCAGGGGTACTTCAAAACTTACAGGCTGATCAAGGAGATATTCTCATGAAAGGGTCTCAAGGATGATGTACTGAAGCACATCTGGGAGTGCACGACTTGTCAACAAAACAAGTTCGAGCAGACACACCCACCGGGATTACCTTAGCCTCTACCCATTCCAGAGCAGAAATGGGAGAGCATTTCTATGGATTTCATTACAGGCTTTCCTCGAGTGCAGGGCAGGGACTGTATATTCGTGGTGGTCAACAGGCTAACCAAATTTGCACATTTCTTTGCCATACCCACGAATACAAGGCCATAGTAGTAGCAAAGTTGTTTTTCAGAGAGGTATTTAGGTTGCATGGCCTACCCAGGCAAATAGTCAATGATAGGGATGGGCGCTTCATCAACGCATTTTGGCAGGAGCTTTTTCGGTTGACAGGCACAGAGCTAGCCACGAGTACCAGCGACCACCCACAGACAGATGGACAGACAAAGATTGTCAACAAATAGGTGGAAGGGTATCTGAGGAACTATGTGGGAGGACAACAGTGCACATGGGTGAGGTGGTTGCACATGGGTGAGTATTGTTACAACACGACTCACCATATGTCTATCAAGATGTCACCATTTAGAGCATTGTATGGATACGATGCACCCACTTTTGTGGAGACTGTGTTTGGGGATAGCAGGGTCTCGGGGGCCAAAGATTGGGTGGAGGAGAGCCAGAGGATTCTACGAGCAGTGAAGGAAAACTTGCAGGCAACACAGAACCAACAAAAGATCTATGCAGACAGGCAGAGGGTAGAGCGCAGTTTTGAGGTTAGAGACTTGGTTTTTCTGTGGTTACAGCCATACCAACAGTCCTCCTTGAAGACGAGCGGAGAAGAGAAAATGAAGCCGAGATTTTATCAGCCATACAAAGTCATCAAGAGGGTAGGCGAGGTGGCATACGAGCTAGAGCTACTAAAAGGTAGCAAGATTCATAACGTCTTTCACGTTTCTTGCCTCAAAAAGGCAGTGGGACAACAGATCAGCACTTTAGAGGAGTTTCCACCCTTAGATGAGGAGGGTCAGTTGGAGCTAGTGCCAGAGGAGGTGCTCGAGCAGAGAGAGCGCAGGTTGAGGAATAGGGTCATGACTCATCAGGGAGTGCTTGCTAGATGATTCTTGGTGAATGTAAGTAAATTGCTGCAATTCTTCTTCATTTTGAATGGTTATGGTGTATTTATCTTGCATTTTTTCCAAGATTATGAAATTGCTAGCTTAAAACCCTAGGAGGTTAAGGCACATGTTATTGTTCTTGCCTTAACAACGTTTCACGTACTAGATTGTGCTAGAAACCCTATTTTCTTGAAGCTTTGTGCTAAGGGCCTTGCCATTGCAACACCCTAGCATCATTTGCTTCATCTAGCCGTCATCTACTTCATCCTTGAGCTAAAGAAGGAGGAAAACCGCTAGGGCCTAGGGTTACCTATTTCCTAGTGGCCATTTTCCCCATAGGGTTTAGTGATTGAAGCCTTGGGTTACCAACACTTCAATCGTTGACCTTCTTGTCTCTAGCTCTTATATTATCATTTGTTCCTTCAAGATTTTCGTTGCTAAAAGAGACTCCATTAACCCTAAAAGCACTGATCTAAGCCTTGCACTTGATTGATTGATGAAAACAACTCTCAAAACGTTTACCTCAAGCTATCTACTAACATTTACTAACCCTAGAGTAGACTAATTAGCTAACCTACTTCTTGTTGTTACAAAAGTAAGCTACAACCATCTATTGCAGCAATAAAAGCACTTAAAAGCAATTATAAAGTTGATTTATATACTTCCTAATTAGCTTCGGACAAATGCTAGTACATTGCTATCATTGAGTTATTATTTCTGGTCATTGTGAAGCTTCTTTAAGGCATTTATTGTGAAGCTATTATCTTATAAACATTGTTGTTATAAAATTTTGTTTGCTTCATCATACATCAACTATTGCTTCTATTGATAAGCCCATGGTTTTATGAAGTACTAACATCAAATTGTACTTGCAAAAGATATTGTTTTCTTGTTGCTTTGCTTTGGGAAGGTACATCTAAGCACTTCATTACTTCATTGGTTAAAACCTTGGGACTTTCTGATCAGTGTGACTTGTGAGAGGGGATACTTTTATAAACACTTTAACCTTTTCCTTCTCAAACCCCCAGGTCACCGGGGACGTCTCCACTGGGCCATCAACCCTAAATAGAAAGAGGTATCTTATTAAGATGACAGTCATAGGATAACCTCCTGTTACACCAATTTGCCTCCCTTAGCCTTTCCCTTTGGGACAAGTACAAATTGCACGATAACAATGCCCTTAAATGGGTCTATATGATGCTCTTGTTGTCGAGCCCCCAATATTCCGAAAATGCTTGGCCTTCCCATGTTCTCTGGCGGTTTTCAAGGGGGTTTTTTGTGGACGTAGCAAGTACCGGTCTTCGGTGCCGTGCACCACATGTAAAAAAAATACATAGATATCTAATAAAGTAATTTTTGTGCATGCACATATACATACACATTTAAAAGAAAAAACATTAAACAAGAATTTTATTAAAGAAAACAATGCTCGATTCTTAGCCACGATAGGATATTTAAGCTTAAAAATTTGCTACTTATAATCTAAGTCACCTGACATGATGACAAGAGACACAGAGGACACGAAAATACGAGTGTGTGACACATGACACGACAACCTCGAAAATAGGACATGGAGGACACACACACACACATATATATATTAAAAACACACACACACACACACACACACACACACACATATATATATATATATATATATATATATATATATATATTTAAAAAAATTATATATGTCAAAAAAATTTGATAATTACAGATATAAAATGAAATATAGACATAAAGATTCATATTTTGTTAGAAACTAGAAGATTTACAGGATACAAAACATGTAACATAATACATCGTAACATCAATGATGATCAAATGACAAACATTGAACACACAAGAAATAAGAACCATAAGCTGCAACATTCTCAATCTCATTAAGTCATCAAAATCAAAATGTATTATAATGTACATAGATACTGAGTCAGAGTCACTGATACTATAGGTGTGAATGCCAATGGCAAATACAAAACAGCCCTAGGGTAGATACTAGAACTGTAGATCGAAGAATATCAAAGCTCATGAGTTGTGACTGTCAGTAGTCCTCCATGTCATAATTGTCAAGATCAAAATCACTACCACTGCTCTCTCCTCCATCCTCCTCCTCCTCCTCTATATCCAAGGAAATATGTGCATACGCTGATGTGGAGGATGACCCCTCAAGAGGATCACCATCATCAAAGGTGACTGGCTCTAGCACTGATTCATTAAGATCCAAGTTGGCTAATGCCAACTCAATAGTGTTGTCTAAACCCATATCATCAGGAAACACATCACACATCTTTGTCATTCCCTTCAACCATTCTTCTTTATGCACGTAAATAAGACATTGGTTGGAACGCACATACACCACTAAGTCACCTAACACGATGGAAAAAAGTGTTAAATTTGCAGCATCGACAGTCATTCTCCAATGAGAGGCCATATGGGCCACCTTGAGGCTAGCCAGGAGATTTGGAGAATCAACCAGTCTTGTGAGGTATTGACAAAAGCCAGGGGGAACGTAGAACCTCTGAGTCAAACCAAAAGTCAAGCCAGGGGGAACGTAGAACCTCTGAGTCAAACCAAAAGTCAAGACAAACACGATGCTATATGATCTTGTGAGTCTGGCCAAAGCAAAGGAAGAAGCTTTGTAAGTCTAAGACAAAAGTCAAGATGTAAGTCTAATGCAAAAGTCAGGGGGAACATACAACCTCTATGAACGTAGACAGTCTAGTGCAAAAGTCAGGGGGAACATACAACCTTTGTGAGCATAGACAGACTAGTGCAAAAGTCAGGGGGAACGTATAACCTCTGTGAGCCAGTCAAGCCTTGTGAGCCATGAGCAAAAGTCAAGGCATCTAGCAAAAGTTAGGTTGAACGTAAAATTCCTATGAGCTAGAAACAAACAATCTTCCTAATATTGCAAATGATGTAAATGTATTGATCTAGTGCATTGGCACATGTAACATTATCTACCATGAAGAAATTTGAATTGCCATGTAATCAGTTGAGTTGTATAAGAGTCAAGTTGAATGAGTTCTTAAACACAAGTTGTAAAAGTTGCATGTCTAGGTCAAAGTCAAGTTGTCAAGTTTTTGTTGCATGTCGCATGTCGCATGTTGCATGTTGCATGTTGCATGTTGCATGTCGCATGTTGCATGCATGCATGTTGCATATTGCATGCATGTCTAGTTGCATGTTGCATGCATGCATGACATGTGCATGCTGAGTTAGTTCGCATGCTTTGCCAAGTCACAAGGGCGAGTTGTATTCTTAACTGAAGTGTAAAGTCAAGTTCTAAATTCGAATTCAAGTGTAAAGTTGAGTTAGGACTAGCATGCAAACTAGTTTCTAATTCAAGCCCTCTCCTTCACCTCTCCAATCCTATATAAGCAGAGGTTGACCCTCCTTGTCATTTTGTTTTGTCGTGTGAGGGTGTGAGTGCTTGTTTAATGTGTTGATGTATATTAGTATTAAAAGGCAGTGAGTGCATGTTACAGTGTTGATCAGTGTTAGCAGGCTACATACATATATGTGTTATGCAGTGTAAGGCTGTTAGGCGAGGCAACATATCAGTCCAAAAAGGCAACGTATATCTCTGTTAGGAGAGGCTGCATATCAGTCAAGAAAAGGCTGCATATATCTATGTTTGAAAAGGTTGCATATCAGTCCAGAAAAGGCAGCAAAACAGCACCCAGGTAACGCATAGTTTCTTCCACAGTGTTGGATGATAAGAGTAGATTATATCAGCAAAGTCTCTCTACTTCTACAGGTCATACAATCTGGTCTAAGTCGTCTTGGAAAGCTCGTTAAGATCAGAATTTCATGGTGGAATATTTGTAAGCGATCATACTTTATTAATGTTAATTTTTGAGCTATTATTAGGTTTCTTTTCAATTTACTAGATAACCATAACATAGGTAGGATCACTGAGAGAAACACAATCACAAGATACACAACATTTATCATGGGAAACCCTCATGGGGGAGAAAACCCAACAAAAACTTCCTTAATATAAATAGCCAATACAATGCCAAGACAATAAACCAAAACACTAGAGAATATCCAACATTGAGCAATGTGCCTCTCTTCCTTCTTCTCCCAACTGCAGCTCTCCAAAATTGTGCTCTTGATGAGTGAATGAGTGAGTGAGATAATGAGGCGTTGGCTTCCTTTATTTATACAAACTGCCAGGTGCTAAAAAGGACTCTTCACTGGGCAGGGTCGGCTTGTCTTCTTAGTGGTTAAAACCACTTTAAATATGCCTGGGGCCCGACTTCTTAATTTGCATAATACAATTAGGGTTTGACCAATCCTCAAAAGGGGATTTGGTCAATTACAATGCCCGACATGATCAATCCACAAAAGGGGATTTGATCTATAAATAAATGACTCAAATAATAATAATAATAATAAGTAGAATACTCTTTGAAGTTACAATATTTCAACACTCCCCTTTAACAAGAAGGGTATTCTACAACATCATTGGGAAAGAGAGAGGGCAACAACATCAACAACATCTGGAACACTGACTGGCATATATATAAATCATCGGAAGTTTTTCTCATCATCATTGTTCACCGCATGGAGCTAGAGTAGCATCATCATCCTCATCAGCATGAGGCTAGAGTAACATCATCATCATCATCATCATCTTTAGTGTGAGGCTAAATTAACAACATTTTCTTCTTTAGCATGAGGCTAAAGTAATATCATCAACATCTTTAGCAAGAAGTTGAACTGACATCATCATCATCATCTTCAGCGAGAAGCTGAAGTGGCATCATCATCATTTGCATCAACATCAATTAGTATAACACTAATACATCATGATCATCAATAACAACACGAGGTTGATACAACATCAACAACAACAACATCACAGCACAAAGGTTGGAGCATCATCAACATCAGCACTAGGCTGGAAATCTTCAGCACGAAGCTAGCATCTCAACAACATCAACACGAAGCTGGCATCTCAACAACACTAGCACGAAACTGGAAATCTTCAGCACGAGGCTGACATCACAACAACATCAGCACGAAGCTGGAAATCTTCAGCATGAGGCTGGCATCTCAACAACATCAGTACAAAGCTGGAAATCTTCAAGACAAAGCTAGCATCACAACAACATCAGCACGAAGATGGCATCTCAACAACATCAGCACGAAGCTGGAAATCTTCAGCACAAGGCTGGCATCACATCAACATCAACACGAAGATGGAAATATTTAGCACAAGGCTAGCATCAACACTACTCCCCCTTTCGAGGGAGGTCATTTCGGACTATACCAAGCTTGTCTCGAAAATGCTCAAACTTTACACGAGACAGAGGCTTGGTCAACACATCTGCAACTTGCTCATCTGTGACAACATAATGGAGTTTTATGGCTTCTCTCTGCACCATATCACAAGTGAAGTGATACTGTATCTCTATGTGCTTCGACTCATCATGGAACACATCATCTTTATACAACTATGGTTATCACATAGGATCATGGTGGCTTCCATCTCCAGATCAAAGAGGGCATTGGCAGAACATGCTAGAATATATTATGCTTCTGTCGTGCTAGGAGCAATACTGGATTGTTTCCTACTCTGCCATGAAGTCATGGCTGACTCCAGACTGAAACAACATCCTGAAGTGCTCTTTCTATAAGAAACACTTCCAGCTAAATCTGAATCAGTATATCAATACAATCTGAAGTCATGATCTCTAGTATAGAAGAGACCAAAATCCAATGTACCCTTAAGGTATCTCATCACATGCTTTGCATCATCAAGGTCAACACATTTGGGTTCTACCAGATACTATCTCAAAGGTGTTCACAACAAAACATATATCCAGTCTGGTATTCGTCAGATACATCAACTAACCAATAATAATCTGTTTGTACAGAGTAGCATCAACTAATTCTGACGAGGTATCTACCAGGAGCTTCAACTTTGTTTCCATAGGTGTGTTCATGGATTTATACTCCAACATATCAAACCTCTTTAGTATTTCTACTACATGCTTCCCTTGGTTAAGGTAGATCTTCTGTGGGCTCTATCAAACTTCAAGACCTTAGAGATAATGCATTATGTCTTTCATCAAACTCTGTAGTGAGCTTCTTCTGCAATTTATGATGAGCTTTTCTTCATCTTGTCAAGAATACATCATCTACATATAGTAGCAACAATATAACCGACTCATCATTCATAACCTTGAAGTAAAGGTTAGAATCAGTTTTACTCTTGGTAAAGCCCAAGCTCATTAGGAAACTGTCAATTCTGCCATATCAAGCTCTAGGAGCTTGCTTCAACCTGTACAGAGCCTTCTTCAACCTGCAGACTTGAGTCTTTCCGTCTTGAACTTCAAATCAAATTTTCGCATCACTTTGTACCAACCTGGTACACTTGCTCAGCTACAACTCAATCTGCATAGTCATGTGCTAGCTCTATGCGCTTTCTGCAAAGCACTATCTGTCTCACTGCCTGAGAGTATGTCCTCTCCTCTTTCTACAACTGTTCCTTCTAAAACTGGGACTCTGTACCTACAGCTGCTCTGAAGCTGATAATGGTTCTTCCATTTTCACTGTGACTGCTGAAATCTGAAAGTAACTCCTCTACTTCATCACGACAACAATTTCATCTAAAACTGAGAGTGGCTCAATAATTGATATTGAAGGTAGTTCTTCTTCTTTCATGGAGGTAACTCTATCTTTTATTGTAGTCATGTCTCCATGACCCAACTAATGTACCGCAAAACTGCCACTCAATTTTAAATATGGGGATTGTTCCCCCTGCATCTCATACTATATATGAATCATGGTTGTTCTGGTTGTCTTCATGAATACTAGAACTATTTCTTCAATTACAGGAGTAAGAGTCTCGTCATAGTCTTCTCCCTCTTGCTGGGAGAATCCTCTAGACACATCAGGCTTTGTACATCTGCAACATTCTTGATCTATATAGATCAATCTTGGAAGTCAATATTGACTTCTCTTCTAGTCTCACGGAAGAATCCATATCCTAGTCTTTCTAACTGGCTTCCTTCTCTGTTACTGAAACAAGGGAATCTTCCAGGAGATTTCATATCTACTAGTAGTTTTTGAAGCTACGATCTAGTCTTCTTATGGCATCTGTCTCCCAATCCTGGGAGATGTCTCTTCATCTGATCCTTTCTGAGATCAGGCTTACTCTCTATTTCTTCTGAGTCTACAAGGACTTCATCATCTCTTACAGGGTATACTTGGTGTTGAATACCAAGTCTAAATATGAAAGGTTGAGTCAGACTTCAAACGAGTTCTGCTTCCCGTCAAGGTGGCTTCATTATCCTTTGACCAAGTCTTCTGTGAGTTCTAATGTTTGGTCATCTTTGGAGCCTTCTGCTCCTTACAATCAATCTCCATATGAGATACTTTGGATCTCAAAAGATAGCTTCTTCTTCATCTTCTTTGGTACATGAATGTATATGGTCATGTACATAGTCTGCTTCATGTCTCATCTAATTTGTTGTCTTCTGTAACCTTCACTATAGCTTCCTTAGGGTTATCACTTGTAACCTGAACCAAGGTCAACAAAACAAGGAAGAATAATATATATATATATATATATATTTTATAATAGTAATAAAACAATAGCACGAATAATCGCCACAGTAGCTCCTTTAGAGCTATCACTTGTGACTTGTCTGAAACAAAGATCAAAAGTAAGAAATACAATATGAAATGAGATCAACACTCTTCTAGTGTTGTGATCAAACATTCATCCATGGTAACCTGGAACCAACACAAGAAGTTTTTCCTAGAGGAGATGTTAGTTGTATCTGGTAAATGATTACATTAAGCATTTATCTCAATATGCTCACATGCTACCAAGCATAATAATTTTCAAAGACTGCTACCTCAACTATAGTGTTTACTTGTAATGGGGTAGTTATCAACTTTGTCATGTGCAACTTTGAATCTTATCAACTTAATTAATCAAACCTAGAACCTGGAGTTTTGTCCTCAAGAATGAGCATGGTGTTCTTCTTCCAAGTCTCCTTCACTCAAGATGAAGAGTGTTTTCTTCAACCTGTATCTGACCACTCAAAACTAGGGTTTGACTTTCTGAAGTATCTGACCACTGAAAAGGTGCGCTCAAGGTGCCAAAGAGTTCCCTAGGCTAGGGTGCACTTTTCTAGATGAGTTTTAGGCTAATATTCCTCTTCATTAAAAATCCCTAATTTTCTTGTATGGCAACAATGACGTTTTTGCTTATCCAGTGAAAAGTGCTCTCTTTAGCTTACCTCTAATACCATGTTAAGTTTTGAGCTATTATTAGGTTTCTTTTCAATTTACTAGATAACCATAGCATAGGTAGGATCACTGAGAAAAACACAATCACAAGATACACAACAATTATCCTGGAGGGCAGGTGTCGAAAAGGTGTCTCTTCACTGGGAGGGCCGACTTGTCTTCTTCGTGGTTAAAACCACTCTAATTAGGCCTGGGGGCTGACTTCTTAATTTTCATAATACAATTAGGGTTTGACTAATCCACAAAAGAGGATTTTGTCAATTACAATGCTCGACATGATCAATCCACAAAAGGGGATTTGATCTATAAATAAATGACTCAAATAATAATAATAATAAGTAGAATACTCTTTGCAGTTACAATATTTCAACAATTAATGCAATAAAAGGAGATTGTTAGTTGGGGTTTTTCTCCCTGTATAGGGTTTCCCCAGTGTACATGTGTTGTGATCTTGCATGCTAGTAAATTCTTATGATTATTGTTGTTCTAGTTTATGAATAATGTTAAGCTAAGTTCAAAGTACAGTGAGTATTTAAAGAATTACTTACAGTTTACAATCAAGCTCAAACTTTAACAAAAAGAAGAGTTCAACAAAAGAGTTTATACTTGAGTGAAGGGTACATTTTACTAGGGTATGTTATCGCGCAGTTTGTATTTTAGGTCACAGGCTATAGGATAGAGGACAAACTGGCGTAACAGGAACCTTCCCCACCCAATGTCACCTCGATGGGGGGTTCTTTCTGTTTAGGGAAGTTAGCCCTGTTATCGCTCAGTTTGCATTTTAGGTTACAAGGCTAAAGGATAAGGGTCAAACAGGCGTAACAGGGACCTACCCCACCCAATGTCACCACAATGGGGAGGTGCTTTCTATTTAGGGTGGCTAAGCCCAAGGGAGACGTCCCTGGCAATCTGGGGTTTTGAAAGGAAAAGGTTCAAAGGATTAAGGATAGTTTCCCCTTCACAGATTACCGCCAAGAAGATAGTCAAATGAAGAATAACCACAGGAAAAGCACCTGCTTGCGAGACAAGGCAACAATGAAACTAGTACATGCAATAGTGGTTAATACTATCAAAATTTTAATGTATATGATCATATATAGCAGTAAATATTGACGAAGTCAATGTTTGCAATAATGACAATGGCATATAATGTTATTGTCAATAAACACTGGAATAATATAGCATCTAATGAAAATTAAATCAATGTATTAAATGTCATTTATTGCTCATACACAATAGATTGTTGCGTCAATATCCTAAAGATGACGTCAGCTTTTATTAGGGTTAGTATGATAAGCAATGTAATAGACAAAGAAGGTCGACGTTTTGCTATTTAGTCAATGAATATCATCAATTTATCAGTGTCTATCACAAGATGACCAAGCCAATAATATTTTCTATCAACAAAAGCTCAAATAAGGCATGTCGTCATCATCAATTGCTACATTAGTAGGGTTGTTGCGTCAAGTATGACGTCAGCCCTGGTTAGCGCGCTAGGGTTAGTTAGGGTTTCAAAATTTGAAAGATTGAAAGATGAACAAGCTCAACGTTGGAGAGAACACCAGTGCCTTAGGGTAATATGGAGTCAAAAGTAAGGGCAAAAGCTCAGGAGGATCAAAATTTAAAGACTAGAAGGTTAGGTTCTATGGTGCTGCAATGGCAGGGCCCTAGAATCAAAACCCTAAGGGAAGGAGGCTCATTCC
>ML797497.1:9201-31591 GCA_009831015.1 Picea engelmannii
TTCAGTCAGTTCCTCCCTGTAATTTCAGATCAAGTTGGTATTAGAGCAGATTTTTCCTTCAGTTTATGCCTTTCTCTTGAAGACAGTACAGAGAAAGAGAACTGCGGCAAGAAGGATTGACAATGGATGGAAGATCCTCAAGAACAATCAGTATGGAAAGAAGGGAAAGTGGAAAAGCTCATGGTTGAAGATGTTAGGGGTGAAATTAAACTCACTTTTCGCTTGGCTTGTTTGGAACAGAGCGTGGCTATATTGATTAGTATGTTCACCTAGGCATCTGAGATGCCCCACGGTAGAGAAAGACCTCTCAAGATTGAAAAGAGGAAAGCTCTATTTGCAGAACCTGATTTTAAGATAAGATAAGATAATACAACTTTATTAAAGTCCAACAAATGACCACAAAAGTAGGTCAATGGACTGATGAGTACAATAGTGCCGATACTAGTTGAAAAGAGGGAAAGGTAAGCAACAAGAAACGTACTCTTCAAATTTCATGAAGCATTTGGGCAGTCCCATAGTTCGCCCACTTATTTTAAGATGGAGGCAAAAGTTGATGGCCAAGTTGATGCAGAAACTTATCAACTGGTTGAGGCAGTTGGAAGTAAACTTTGGCATCCATGGATTCAACAATGAACAAAGAATCTGTTTTGCTCAGCTGAAAATGACAGATCAAGTGGAAAAGCTATGAGTGCAATCCAATAAAATGGTCAAGGTGGATTGGGACCTATTCGGTATGAAGAAGAGCAACAATATAGATGGCAGTACTTCAAGCAAAGACAAAGGACAAAGTGTTCAAAATTATACCTTGGGATTTTATAGGGAAGCCATTTTGTTGAATATTTTATAGGAAGACCATGGGGTCTTGATGAAATATCTTAGAGGCTATGCAATAGGATATGGGTAAACCTGCTCTCCCCAGTAGGTATCCCATATCCATGTGTCAAACACATGGATACATGGGTCCCATGTATCTGACATGCCTTGGATACGTATTTTGTGCTGGACATGTATCTGATGAATGTCAAATATGCAAGGCCTATGTGTCTGATGCATAGGCTCTGAAAACAACGCATTAGAGTGTGTTTTTAGGGTTTACAAATTGTTATAAAGACATGGATGAGCCCAAAAATCATTCACCATTTGATCAGGGAGGCCAAGACTGAGTAGGGGTTAACTTATCTCTCAAGATTCTTTGCTTTTGGTGCAAGGTAAATTTGTATTTCATTTTCTGAGTTTGTCATTTTTGAGGCTTGTTATGACTGATTGTGTTGGAGATATTGTTGTCATTGATGTCAAAGACAGGGGAGACTACAAATGTCTAAGATAAACATTGCAAGATGGAGATTGCTGGAAATATTGTTTTTCGATTTTTTGATGCTCAGTTTGGATACCCTATCTTTGAAGGCCTTTTTACTATGAATACCTAGCTGAAATGGGAGCATAGGATATATGGTTGAAAATTTTATTCCGAGACCTTTTCAACGTTATATGATACTGCGTCTATCTCCATAGGAATGATGAGATATGAAAGATTATGTTAGGTCGGCCTGGCTAGAAAGTACAGGTCAACCCAGCCAGTTTTACAAGTCGGCCCCATAAGTGAACACAAAAACACTATAAATACATGATAGATGTTCGCATTTGAAGAGTATTTAAGCAAGAAGAGCAAGTACAAGTGCGCAGAAAAAATCTGAGGTGCACAAGAGGACCCGAGGAGTATTCTTGGGGTCTAAAGGTGCGTAAGAGGAGTTTTCTTTTAGTTTTAAAGGTGCACTATGAAAGACTAAGCTCTATGATGCTGCAAAGTGCGTTGTTTTGAAGATGTGATGTTGTAATTTGGAATTATATTATAGGAATAATGTTATGAGGTTCACTAGGGCATGAACGTTAAATTTGGCTAGGGTTTGAAACTATGTCTGGGTTATGAAGCAAGGAAAGGCGTCAGAGCATGAAAGTTAAGGGTATGATGATGTGAAATGCATGAAGTATGAAGCAAATAGGTGAAATCAGAATTAATCTGTGTATACAGATCTTAGATTGGTGCATATACAGGTCTTATTGAGTTGGTGCTCAACTGAGGAGATTGGTGTCTCCGGTAGGTTGGTGCCTACACAATATTTTGTTGAGTTGGTGCCCAGTTGAAGAGATTGGTGTCTCTAGTAGGTTGGTGCCTACACAATATCTTGCTGAGATGGTGCTCAGTTGAAGAGATTGGTGTCTCTAGTTGGTTGGTGCCTACAGGATTTGTAATAGTAGTTTGGTGCCTACAAACATTTATAAAGATAAGTTTTTGTGGTTTTCTTCCACAAGGGTTTTCAAATTAATCTCTATGCATTGTGATTTGAGTTTACATGCATTTACCTTTTTAAAGCTAATGAATGATTGATGAATGTTCATTTAAAGTAAAAAGTATCTTATACTGATTCAGCCCCCCCTCTCAATGTAAGCATAAGTTCAACAATTGGTATCAGAGAAGGTTCCTTTGGAAATAGTCTAATCACTAGAAGGAAGATCTTGGGAGAACACATGGTTAGTCAACAAGGTTTCTCCACAAACAGGACTCTATTGTTTGACGGGACAAACTACACCTTATAGAGCACAAGGATGCAAACATATCTAATGGCCCTTAGTTTCGATATTTGACAATCAGTGGTGACTGGTTATACAACCCCAACAACTCCACCAACAAATGTGATCGAGAAGAAGCCTAGTGAAAATAATGCAAAAGCCATGAATGTCGTCTTGTGCGGTCTATCAGAATTAGAATTTGTCAAGGTGATGCATTGTGAATCGACAAAAGACATTTGGGACAAACTTCAAAACATCTACTAAGGCGATAACAAGGTGAAGAAGGAAAATCTCCAAACTCACAGAAGACAGTTCGAGAGTTTGAAAATGAAAGATGAAGAAAATGTTGCGACCTATTTTCTCTATGTTGATGAAATTGTCAACACCATCAAAGGACTTGGTGAGAAGGTTGAAGAACCAATGATTGTGCAAAAGGTGCTAAGGTCACTCCCCTTAAGATTTGATGCCAAGGTCTTTTCCATTGAAGAGATGAAGGATCTGGAGAAAATGACAATGGATGAGCTGCATGGGATTCTCACTGCATATGGGATGAGGACAGAAAAAGAAAATCTAGCATAGAAGGAAGCAACTTTTAAAGCATCAAAGAGAATAAAAGGACACAAATCCTATGATTGTTTCATCTATGAATCAAATACAGAAGACGCACAATTCATGAGAAATATAAAAAAGAGGATCTAGCAAATACAAATGTAAGCTACCCTTCAAATGTTTTAATTGTGGTAGATTATGACATTTTCCTTCTAAATGTCCATATGCAAAAAGGGAAGAAAGTGATGATGAAGACAGTAATGATGAAGAAGAACATAACAATAAAAGCAAACCCTATAAACACAAAAGAGAAAAATATACTTAGAAGAAGAGTTTTTACTATAGAGAGGACAATAGCTCGTCTGAAGAAATTGATGGATATGTTTCTGAGATTGACAAAGAAGAATTCTTCTTCATGGCCATGGATACAAAGTCTACTAATATAGAAAATGAAGACAATCAGAAAGAAAAATCAAATTCAGAAAAAAGAAGACATTGACGGGGAAATGAATCTTGAAGCAAAACTCGTTAGTGCCTTAGAAGAAATAGACAGACTTAGGGATAAAAAATAGAAAGAGCAATTGCAGAAATATAATAAGAAGGATCATGATTTTGATGAAACAGAAAAAATAATTATCATCCTAAAGACTCAACTAGAAGAGGCAGAAATGATAGAAGAAGTAGTGAGAAGCCAACTGAAAGAAAATGAAGAAAATTGTGAGAAGTGAGACACTGAAATCATTTCCTTAAAAAATGAACTAGAGAAAACAATTGATCAATGGAGTAGAAGCTTGAAGTTTGGAAAAAGTACTAAAATCTTAAATAATATTCTCAGTTACCAAAGGTCACCATTCATCAAGACAAGTCTTGGCTATGATGTGTAAATTTTTAAGGTTCAAATCTTGGTTTTTTGGTTTCAATAAATTGTTTGTTTCAGTTTAATGCTCATATTTTCAAAATTGGAATTTATAATAAAAAACACATTGAATCTTTTACTTGCACAGTGGAAACAAGAAATCAAACCACTCAATGACACAAGTTATTTTGGGCAATGCCCCTAGAAAAACCCCGAAGGGAAAACCAGTAGAGAGAGGAAATTTTATTATTATGGCCACAGAGAAAATTTTCTAGAAATTACAACAAGATATACAAGAACAAGTGCACCTTGAAATTCGTGCCCAACACAGGAAATTGTGCTAACAGTATTGTATGGCTTGTATGTCCTATCAAAATCATAATTTTGACTACCTCGAACTTTGTTCCTCTCACACATGTGACTGTACTATATTCTTCTTGATTTATGTGCACAGTACAATCTGCATTAATTGTTGTACGGTCTGTGCATTATTTGCTTCTGTACAACCTCGATTTTTGTGCCCTCCTCACACGTGTGAATCTCCTAGAAATATGTGTAGTAGTTGCCTCGATTTCTATGTGTTGATTTGCTATACAGATTACATTAAATGTTGTCCTTCTTTCTCCTTGGGAATCATGCCCTCCTTTGCTACAATATTTCTCTCCACTTTTCTCTTTTTCTCTTACGTTATCTCTCTCATTAATGAATAATAATGTGTCTATTTCCCTAGATTTCCTTTTTGTCTCTTCATGAGGAATTTATTTAGTTAATTTAGATCTAATGGCTCAAATTAAATCGTAGGCCACTTAAGATCTAGTTGTGATATAATCACTCATTATCAGAGCTTAAGTCACTTTATTCCTCATAAAACAAAAAGTCACTTAAACTTTATAAATACAAAGTTCATATCTAGAGACCACTTTATGTCCCCCACATGCTAAGACACCAAGCACACGTAGAAGACCATCCAAGCTACAAAACTCAACACTCCCTCTTAGCGAGGAAGGTGTTCTTCACCACCCCCAACTTATCTTTGAATTTAATAAACTTTTCTTTTGTCAAAGATTTTGTGAGGATGTTCGCAACCTGCTCATCTGTTGGAATATATTGAAGTTGCATTGCCCCTCTCTAATCATAATCTCGGATGAAGTGGTATCTAATCTCAATGTGTTTCGACCGATCATGAAACATTTGATTCTCTGAGAGTTTGATAGAACTTTGATTATCACAATGAATCACGGTCGGGTACAAATGCTGACCAAATAACCCAACAAGTTTCTTGTGAAGCCAGATGGCCTCACAAATTTCCAAACTGGCGGCCATATACTCTACCTTGGTGGAACTCAATGCAATTGACTTCTGCGTCTTCCTGAACCATGCCACTACTGTCGAGCCCAAACTAAAGCAACATCCTAAAGTACTCTTCTTGTCAACTACATTGCCTACCCAATCTGAGTCACTAAAACCAACCAATCTAACTCCATCCCTCTAGACATAGTTTAGCCCAAAATATACAGTGCCATGCAAGTAACAGAGAACATGTTTTCCTGCCACCCAATGCACTCTCCTAGGCTCAACCATACACTGAGTAAGAGTGTTCACAACAAACAAATATATGGTCGAGTGTTGACCAGATACATCAACGATCCAATCAATTGACAATATAAGGTGGATCTACCAACTTGGACGCAGAAGCATTTAGCTTCTTCTAGTTGGTTATCATCGGTGTCGACATAGGCCTACAATCCTCCATCTGAAATATATTCATAATGTCAATTGCATACTTCCCCTATCCAAGAAAAATATGTCTTGATTCCTACAACACCTCCAATCCCAAGAAATAGTGCATCAACTCAATATCCATCATTTCAAACTCTGAAGCAAGATCTTGCTTGCACTACCCGATGAGCTTCTCTGACCCCGTGAGAAAGAGATCATCCACATACAAGATAAGAATGACTGGATCCTCACCAACCAAGATGTAGTATAGGTTGGAATCTACCTCACTCTTCACAAACCCCAATTGTAACAAGAAACTGTCAATCCTCGAGTATCAAGCTCATGGAGCTTGCTTGAGTCCGTGCAAGGCTTTCTTCGGCCTACACACATAAGACTTTATCCCATGCACCTCAAATCCATGTGGCTACTCAATATACAACTCCTCTTTTATGAATCCATTCAGAAATGCAGTTTTCACATCCATCTGATGTATACTCCAACCCATCTCTGTTGCAATGGATATCATCACCCTAACAGAAGTGTATCTCCAACTAGTGCAAAGGTCTCATCATAGTCAACTCCCTCTACCTGTGAGAACCCCGGAGCCCCAAACCGAGCTTTTTATTTCTCAGTGTTTCCATATGAAACATGTTTGATTTTGTAGAGCCACTTGGAAGTCACCACTTGTTGGATGCTTGGGTTGATCCAGGTTTTGATTTCAAAGGTTTCCAACAAAACCCTCAAACTATCGTCCCTCCTAGTAAACTAGAAGGAAACACTGCACACATAGTGCACAACGCAGTCTCACCCGATATAGCTTATGAGGGACTGCAAAACTCAGATGCCCGCAGCCAGGGAAGGGATCAGGATTGTGATTTGTTCATTTTCATTATGCATCACACATTTTATTATCCATTCAATTAAATCTAGTATTCATTCATCAAGGAAACTATGCATGCATGTTGTCATAATATAAGCTAAACATCCATTCTTTAACTCATAAATAGCATAAGCAGTCAAACAACCATTCAGACGCATTAACACATTCAGGTTACCGTGGTTCAACCCCCCCTGGGGCTATGTCCACAAAGACTTGTCTCTTCTGCTCTTTTATTCATCATTCTTCAAAACCTACGTTGTGTGCATTACAATCTACATGCTTACAATAAAAAAGTAGAATAAGTTTCATCTGTGAGGCGGACTAGACCACACCATGCTCCACAGCCTGTGATGTAACCCTCAAAAACCTACTCGCTAGCTTATTCAGAACAACTATTATCTCCTTGACCAATCTCTACTAAACCTCCTAGACCTTTATTTATACTATTCTATTTTCTCATAGCCATTACATTCATATAAAAAACCCTAACCCTAACATGGCTAGGTTATTCTGCATGTGCGCCACGCTGCTTTTCCTCGGTCTTTGGCCAACTTCTTTTCCTCCATGTTCTACATGTTGCTTTTCCTCCACATATGGCGTGTGCTCAAAAATAGGCTTTTCTTCCCAAAATAGGATTGCGCCAACATGCCCTCAATGCTGACATGTGGCTCGTCCTGAGCCACTAAGGCGGTGTGCACTCCTTGCACAACCTTCTCCAAACTTTGGAACTTTCATGCTAGTTCCTACCCTTTTTCTTTCACTTGCGCAACTTTCTCTGTTAGCGCCTCTACCATCTATGCTGTAATATTTTCTTTCAATGCCTCTATGCTCTCTATATGGACCTATTCCATCCTTGTCTTTTCTACCTCTAGTTATGTAATTATTTGTGTTTCTTGCTCTTGGAGTGGCTCCAATTGGGCCTGCCTTACCTACTTATTTATCTGTGCAGTCTTTAATTCCATCTGCAGGTTCTTCATCTCCTGTGTTCCTTTCAACCTTTTAGTGATGCGCATTGCCTTCTGTCGTTGCTTCAACTCCTGCATTGCAAAATTGCCTTTTTCTTCTTGTTGACCCAATTGTTGGACCTTCTCGTCTTTCTCAAGACTCGTCCATATGTGCGTAGTCCTGTCAAAAAATTTTGCGACTTCCTTGGCTTCCCTTGCAATCTCATTTGTCTGTAGTGTTTCCTGTTGTTCTCTCTCGGCTAAGACCTCAAGAGGGGTTGTGGGTGTTAGCTTTTCCTTCAGTTCATATATCTCCTACATGTACCCCTCGATTGTTTGCATGATGATCTGGATTTGTTCTTCGGTGCTGCTCTCTGTTGCCTGCGCGCTGTCTAGAATCTTTTTAAAGACTTCCTTCGGTTTCATCTCTAGGTTATCTGTGCGCTGCTTCTCTTCCTACGTCTCCATCTTGACTTGCTCTATGACAAGTTGTAGTGCTTTCTTACCATCTCTGGTGACTTCCAGTTCTGTCACATCAACCCTGGCCCATAACTGTACTTCATGTGTGACACTGACTTGCAATATGTACAATGTTTTAATTGGTATTTTTGCTAAAACCAACTCTACTTGTGCCAAGTCCTTAAGTGGTGTCTACGCCATGTCCTCCTCGAACTGCAGCATATCTATTGTAATTTTGAAACTTGGAATTGTATGCGCTATGATTTGGATGGTTTCTTCATCACACTGCATGGTTTTGTCCCCTGCCTCTGTCGATCGTTGGATTGGTTCTTTTCTTTTATCTTGTTTCTGTGCCGCTTGTATTCGTTCCAAGACTTGTTTGACCTATGTCAATTCCTTCATGATTCGTTCTCTTTGGTTCTTGGCCTCCTCATATTCCTCAGCCGCACAGTTTTCAACTCTCTCTGCTACCAAGCTGACATCATCCTCAATAATTGTGTATTATGGGATATCCTTATGTGCGACCCCCCCATTTGTATGATCAACCTTTTGGGTGGCCCTGCATCTTGTGGGGCTTTCTTCATTGGGGTTTCTTGTGTCATTGTGTTCCCCCCTCCTTGTTCCTCCTACGTGGGGACATTTTCCTTCTTACCTATCTGCCCATTCTTCTTTGGGGCATTGTCCTTCTTCTATTGCGTTGGATTAGGACCTAGCTTCTTCTGCTACATTGGTTTCTTTGTTGTTGTGCTTCCTCCTGCGGATGTCTTCGACGACCTTGCTTCAATTTCCTTTCCCTTGGGCATGTCTTTGGTTATGATTGGTATTTTCCAGTTATCCACCCATTCCTTAATTTCCTAGTCTAGTTCTTCTGCGTTGACACAGTACCGAAGTTACAACCACTCTCCGTCTGGATTTCTGCACACTTGGACATACATGTTGTGTTGTGTGGCCTTGAACTTGGCGATCTCCTGGTACTACGCGACCACTTTCGGATTTATCCTCCAACTAATAGCTATCTTGTCTTTCATGTCGCTCAGGTACCTGGCAAAGGTACTAGCATTTCCACTCCTATGTTTCAGGTCAAAAGTGCTCCATACGAATTTGTACTGTGTTGCACGACATTGTCCCACTCTGTCATAGAAGTGTGAATATGTGGGTTCCCTCCATCCTATTAGTGCTATTAGCACTATCAACCACGAGTAGTGGAATTCGGTCCCCAAGTCCTGCACATCTTTGCATTCATCTAGGAATAGATTCAACAAATAAGGGGCCCAACTTAGCATGGTGTCATTTGCGCACTGCGCTGCTACTGCTACAACTCCTGCGGGGACCTCCTCCTTGCGACATTTCCGAAGGATTTTGCACGCCATCTACTTTGTTGCCATCCTGGTGGTTGTGTCACTGATCTGTTTGATTATTATGCCTCGCGACCCTCTCCCTATCCCGTAGGTATTTTTCATTTCCTCCATGAGTGCTTTATCCTTCATTTTTTCATCCATGTACTGCGCGGGCTTCTCGCCATTTGATGGCAGTCCTGTGATGAAGAAATTAACTCTACATCAATGAAAATCGACCCATCCATCCACAAGAATCCTCCATGGAGGACCATGAGTAACTCTTTGATGCAGTTTTTAACATATTTCCCCTTGCAGAAATGGGTAATCTCCAGCAAATTGAGTATCCTTATGTTGATTAGTCCTGTTATCCATTGTTTCAGCTACAACATCGGATCTCCTAGCATCCATGTGCCCAGACTTTCCATGTAAACTTGTTGCGCGAATTCTGGGAACTTTCTAGTATCAGACACATCATGGTCTGCATATATCAATTTCTCGATGCATCCCAACAATCCTGGAGCGGCTTGCACCCCTTCTGGTATGCATGGTAAGACTGTAGATGCCTCGGGTTGCTTGCACGTGGATCTCATAATGGGTTGTTTCTCTTTCCTCTTTGTTGGCACGCTGGATGGCCCAGCCTCTGGTTCTCCTTCTTCTCCGTCTGACTCTGGTTGCCCTGTTATATCTTCAATTTTCACTTCGTCTTGTTGTGTAGAACCTACCATGGGTTGTGACCCTGACCCGTTGGATATTGTTCGCTCACTATCCACGTCATTCGTTTGGTGGGCTACTTTTCCCCTAGATTTTTTTCGTGGGTTTTTTAACATAGAGGGGTTTTGTTCCCTCGCAGTGCTCTATGGATCAATGTCCATTCTTACTGTCTAAGGAGGTTTCCCCTCCTCCTCCACAAGTGTAGTTCTTACTGGTTCATCCTGTGGTGAAGGAATAGCGTTGATATCGATGGTTCCCTCTGGTTGTTTATAAACCTATTCTTCCCCTGTGGGTTCCTGCGGTGACCTGGTGTTGCTCCATTTTTTTCTTGTCGCTTGGCTTGGTGCGCCAACCTTTGGTGGTGCCATCCTACGTAAATCTCCCTCCTACTGCTGAAATCTAGTTGTTAAAGTATTTGGAATCACATGTTCATTGCTCATCTTCTTGCTCCTCCACTCGTACGCTCAAATTCACAATGAAGGTTGTTTGTCCCACTTTTTGGTTATATAAGGGGTATCATAAATGTTGTAAATATTCTCGGAGACATTTCCTTTTGTGTCATAAATTTTCTAAAGCTTCTTCAACACGCTTCATTAAATTTCATAAATGCTCGGTTTGTGCCTTCGTTTTTCGATGACCGATTTTTTTCTTTTCCCACCGTTGGCCCCTTTTCCAGCGTGCTACAAATTTTTGGTGTGCTACAAATTTCCACGATGATTCTTCCTCAACGCACTATGTTTGTTTATTATTAGTTATATCCTGCGTGTAGTAACTTTACTTCTTGTCACACTGGTTTAGCTATCTTTTGCACACTACTTTTCCCAATTTTCTACCATCCAACCAACTTCCGCCTCTTTTTGTATTTTTCTTCTTTTCTACTTTTTATGTCTTTTCATAATTTTTCTTTCCTAGTTTCTACTATAGTACACTATACACATGGCTTCCTTTCTGCACTGAAACTACTGAGGGTTAGTGGGTTGGATGTCCCTATACAGTTTCAGTTGACTACCATTCACCAGACACTGCATTTATTTCCCTGTCAAGTCCTTTAGTTTCACAAGTCCTCCATTTATAACATACTTCACTTCATATGGCTCTAGCCAATTCATTATGAACTTACCTGGATGTTGCAAATATTTGTTTTCATAAGGAGAACTAGATCTCCCTCCTTAAAGCTCTTCTTCTTTATGTGTCTGTCATGCCAGGATTTGTCCCTTGATTTTTATAATTCTTGGTGGAATCCTACCAGAACTTTGTCTTCTTCAAGTTTCATAAGTTGACTTAACCTTTCTTGTATTGCGCCTCTTTCTATCATATTTGTGATTGTTTCAACACGCAGAATGGGTACCAAAAATTATAATGGAACAATTGTTTCTTGTCCATACACCAATCAGAATGGTGTATGTCATGTCAGTTTCTTACATGTAGTCTTGTATTCCCATAATATTGCTGGTATTTTTAAATCTTAATCATCTCTATTGACATTACAAATCTTTGTCAAGGCATTCTCCAAAATCTTTTTGAAGGCTTCTACTATCCCATTGGCCTGAGGATGATATGGAGTACTCATCTGGTGATAGACTTCAAATTCCTCAGTCATAGCCTGGATGGTACTATTAATAAAATGTGCACCTTGGTCACTCATCAAAATCCTGGGACATCTGAATCTTGTAATCACCTACTCAAATAAGAAGTGTGTTGTTGTCTCTGTGTTGCAATCCTTGACTGGAGTTGCTTCTTCCCATCTAGTTAAATATTATTTTGCAGTAATGATGTATCTTGATCCTAACCTTCTTATTGGTGGATTAATAGGTCCTACAAAATCTATTGCCCACTTGTCAAATACCTAAAGAGTTACTTGGGGTCTTAGTGGCATCTCATGCCTCCTGTTTGGTTTTCCAACTCTCTAAAAGACATCATAGTTCTGACAATATTCTTGTGCATCCTTATGAATTGTTGGCCACCATAAACCTGTGTGCAATACCTTCTACGTAGTAGCCTTTCTTGCATAGTGTCTTATAACTATACCTTCATGAGATTCTTCTAGAACAATGGGTCGTTCATGCTCCATCACACACCTTCTCAAAATGTTGTCTCCTCCCAGCTTGTATAAATGACATCCAATTAATTGATAGTCTGCGGCTCTAACTACCAGGTTTTTCTTTTGCGCGATACTAAACTCCTTTGGTGCAAATCTTGTGTTCAATAATTCGATGATATCAACAAAGTACTCATCAACTATCGGTACTAAAAATAATTGTGCATTAGGGAAGTTGTCTTCTAAGTTAGCAGATTCTTCTCCATGGGTTATCCTTGATAAGTGATCTGGTCCTACATTCAGTTTCCATGGTTTAACTATTACTTCAAAATCAAATTCCTGAAATAGTAATAGCCATCTACAGATCCTCCCCCCCAACACTGACGTTTTGACTAGATATTTGAGGGAAGAATGATTTGTGAACATTTTTAAAGTGCTTTCCCAATAAGTAGTGTTTGAATTTCTGCAGTGCATACACCATGGCGAGACCTTATATTTATGTTGTGTTGTAATTCTGCTCTGAGTCTGAAAACTTCCTGCTTGCAAAGGCTATAGGATGATCTAATTCACCTGCTCCTTGCTATGCCAAAATTTCTCCAAGTGCTATTGTTGAGGCATCTACATGCACATGAAATGTTTTTTCCCAGTTTGGAAATACTAAAATAGGTGTTGTCACCATCTTCTCCTTCAAAGTATCTAACCCTTGCTGACAATCCTCGTTTCATTGAAATTTAATGTCCTTATTCAATAGTTTTTCCAGTGACACAGTAATCTGTGCATACCCCTTGATAAAATTCTTGCAGTACCATGTATGTCTAAGTGTGGCTCTTAACTGGCACACTGACTTCGGTGGTGGTAAGTTCAAAATTACAACAATCTTATCAGGTTCAACTAGTAACCCCTGTCTACATACCACATGTCCTAATAGTATCCCAAAAGGTGTGTTGAAAGTACATTTCTTGATGTTTAATGAGATCTAACATTGCCTACACCTGCCCAACATGATTCTTAATACTTCTACATGATCTTCCAATAGACTAAAAATAGTCCAATCATCCAAATATACTTCTAAGAACTTATGTATGAAATCTTTAAAAGAAGCTATGACCACCCTTGAAAAGATAGTTGGTGTATTCTTCAGTCCAAAGGGAATAATTGTATACTGATAGGATCCCCATTCTATAACAAATGTAGTCTTATGCCTATCCTCTGGAGCTATTTTTAATCTGATGATACCCTATGAATCCATCTATGAATGAATATGCTTCTTATCCTCCCACATTCTCCAAGACCTCATCTGTAAAATGGGTAGGGAAAGGATCATGTAAGCAAGAATCATTCAATTTTCTTAGATATACACAAATTCTTATTCCCCCTTGTTTCTTTTGCTGGACCACCATGGGACTGATCCATTCAGAGTCTTCCACTAGATCTATGATACCATATTCTAGCATTCAGTCAAGTTCTGCTTTCAATTTTTGCTTATACACTGGATTTAGCCTATAAGGTATTTGTCTAACAGGTCTAGCATCTGGTTTTAGGGGTATCTTCATCTCACCCAGCTCACCCGCTATTTCTTTCATCTCTGTAAAGGTTGTTGGAAACATGTCGTTGTATTTGCGTTGTAATTTTTTTATCCTTTCTAGTGTCTACTCATCCCAATAGTCTCCAATGTTTGTCATTTTATGGTTTTCTTCTGTCCCAATGTTGACTTACTTGACCTTAATTGGTGCATCAAATGCCTTTGATTCCAGAGATGGACCTTCCACCTCTCGTTCTCTTTCAATCTTTGTTATCTAGATTTTGCATGGATCATCTTCTTCTTGTGATTCCTCTACAACAT
The DNA here is from genome assembly GCA_009831015.1 of Picea engelmannii. NCBI lineage: Eukaryota > Viridiplantae > Streptophyta > Pinopsida > Pinales > Pinaceae > Picea > Picea engelmannii. The sequence goes on from ML797497.1 coordinate 23,106, forward strand.
GATAAAATGAGAGTAAGTCTTTGAATATTTGTATGTTTTGTTGTTGATATCCTGTTATAATTTCCACCTCAGGTTCCTCAAAAAATATCATTCCATGTATCAAATTCAGGGTTGAATCGATATTGGGGTTCTCCTACTCAAATCATAAAGTTACCACAAAATTCTGTTGTAACATTGTCCATTCTATAGTGCCTCTGCTCAATTCCTGTTCTATGTACTAGTTCCATGGTATCCCTTCCAATGTATGAATAAAGTAATGATGCCATTCTTCCAGTGGTGTCAATGTCCACTGTGTTATTCATTTCTCTATGTGCTCAACTGGTCTTCCTCACCCATCATATTTCTGCAATACATTGTTCCCATGTTCTACGCCAAATCTAATGTGCAGTAGTCGTTTACACTCATACTAGTCTTGAATCATTTCCTTGTGTATGCCCCACCATCTTGCGGGTGTTTCCTTTAGTGCAATATCCAGGGCTAACAACCTCTGATTTTCCAAAACTTCTTCCTCATAGTTTGTCAAGAATTCTTCTAGGTCGTTCAAACCATGAAAAGTGGGAGGTTCCCTTACCTCTGTACCAACCCACCTTACTGCGCACTCTATTCTCGCGCACTTCCTTATGGAGACTTCATGTAGTCTTTGTTGTCAGTTTTCTAGACCTGTAACTGAGTCTAAAGCACATGATGTAATGTTTCTCCAGCTGAGTACCTCATCTGCAGTTGGGTTGACATAATATTCTTCCCCCACGGTAGTCCTGTATAGCTGATTTATTTCTTCCAAGTGCAAACATGTCGCCTCTACAAACCTTTCTCCTTCTGAGGGGTCTAGTAGAGAAATTACTCTTTACTCACCTGATTCAAAGGTCATTTTTTGTGTCTTCGGGTTGATCAAAAACTGGTTATCAAATTACCAGTCCATTCTAGTAATTTTGGGTAGGGTGTTGTGCCATCTACTATTTTTATAACTTTGAAATCTGCCATAGTGTGCACTCATCCAAGTCTATTGTCACACCTTTAAGTCTTCCAACTGGTAACACTCTATGTTGATTTGTCAATTTCAACTGGACAAGTGAATACCCTAATGTGGGTTCCCCCATGCATTGCCATGTCTTCTTAGGTAAGACATTTACTTCAGAGCCTAAATCAAGTATGACATCCCCCATATTGAAATCCCCAATGTTGGCATTCAACCTAGATTCCCTACTCGTTCTTCTTCTCATATGGAGATGATTAACAGTATTCTATTCTAACTTCCCTTCTACTTATGTGTTGCATCTCTCCAACAAGTTCTGTAAGACCTTAATGGATGATGGATCATTCAATAACTTTACAAAGGATTGCAAAAAAGTCTTTAGGTTACTTTCTCTGAAGGTTGTCCTTTGCGATTGTGATCCATTGAAGGTGGCAAGTGGTACATTGTTGGATCATGACTTTGTTGTGCAGTTGATGTAGACCCAATTTGTTTCTTTAGAATCTCCTGGCTGGCTTCCTTAAACGTCTATTTTTCTTTCTGCGTGTCAAAATTCTTTTGTGGCTTAGTGTTCTTCTTGACCCATTGGTGTTGAGTTGGGTCATGTTTGGCTGCATCGGCTCCCGTCTTGGCTCCTCCTCGAGTAACTATGTTAATGTTATTCCCACCATCCCTGGCTTATGTAGAAATCCACTGTACATTCTGATTGTTCTGGTTCCCTTTTTCATGTATCTTTCCCAATAATGTCGAACAATATTTTGTGTCGTGGTCTACTACACGAAAATACATACATGTCGTAGGTGGAAGTGGAAAGTTTGTTGCATAGTGTCGTGGTTGTTGAAAATTGTTGTAGACTACTGGCCCTCTGCCTCATCCAAATCCTCCTTTGTCCTGACCTCCACCTTTGAATCCAACTCTATCTCCATGCGGTGCATTATATTGGGGTATCTGGTTATACTGCGTGTTATTATATTGCAGCTGCACATTGTTGTATTGTGGCTGCATGGGATTGAATTGTGATTGTGCATTATTGAACTGTGGTGCATATTTCCATGTCATCATTACTGCTTGCACCTTATAGGTGTCTGAAGTTATCTCTCTCATCAACTTCAGTGTTCTACAGTCCTTGTCATCATGACCCACTAACTTACAAAAATTGCAGTAATAACTTTTTGGCATTGTCTTATATTTTTGCATCATTGGACAATGATATGGATCATACCCATGTGTCTTACAAATTTCACACCACGTTCCTCATGTAGCTAAGCAGTTTTGCACCCCTATGGCCAAGTATTGCACAAAGGTTGGACATTCATTCTTATGGTGTCCTTCTGTCCTGCATAACGTACACCAGACAACTTCTCTCTTCTCCTTACCCTTATTATGGTTCAACCAAAATGTCATATTCTTGAGATCCTCTTTCAACTCTTGTATTGTTGGATTTTTCTTTTGATCTTGATTTTATTCCAGCTACATGGATGCTTGCGGAGCCTCTACCTTAGTTTGGAACTTTTGTTGTCTCAAGGGATACTTCAAATGTGGTAATAGTGAGTTCAAAAATAAATGCCTATGTTGCATGTCAGTAATAGAGTACTTCAACTTACCTTTCAGACGTTTGAACCTTTGATCAATCTCCCAAGCAGACTCACCTAGTTTATGCCTGATCTCAATCATTTCATTCATGTACTGGTCTTGTGAACTTGGATTCTGAAATTAATTTACCAACGAATTTTTCACCTCCGCAACAGTCTTTGGTGCTCCTTGTTGACTGCTTACATCAAGGCTCATGTACCAGTCTAGCATGCAGTATCTGAATGTTCTATCCAACATATCATTTTATCCTCGTCTGTGACCTTCTTGGCCTCCTAGATCTTTTCACAGATGAATAAATGTTTCTCAGGGTCCTCTGATGCCTGGCCACAAAAATCTGGTAATCTGACAGTGGGATCTACTCTTGCCATTTTGAAACATGTTGAACTACTTCCTTTGCGTGGTGTAGATAGTTGACTGCTACTTCTTGAACCAGTACCCCCAATTTTTTTTCTGTTGTTGGACCCTTAACATGTTGCACCTCTTCTACTAAAAATTGGTTGTCTAAAATCTTGTGTTCCTTTAGGTGTATTAGTCGCTCATGGGGTTGTAGGTTCCACACTAACTGTGATCTAAACTAGAGTTTTGCCTTTTGTTCCTAACCCTGGACCTCTTGTTTTCCTTTCATATGTTGCACACAGGATTTCCTCAATCTGCTCCACAACCTAGATATCCTCTACCTATTCCTCATCACTCGCCAAGCCCTCTCTGTCAGCTATGGCCCTATTTTTTTTATTCATCTTATACTGGTAAGGTCTACCTCTACGCATCGTTCCAGATTTTTTCATTATCTTCTTTGCTTGGTCCTCGTCCATCATGATCATGTCCATGGCCTCCTTCTGCTTCCCCTTATCCCACTCCCTATCCATATCTCAGACTCTTGTCAATATTCCCCCCCCTTCCCCCATGGTCATCACGCCTTTGTCATATAATAAAATCTCGATGGAAGTATATAGTGATATTATGTGCCTAACTCTGGGTCCCTTTGGAAAATCAGGCTCGACAACAGTGTATGACTTCGCAATATCAACTGCAAATTCAGTGATAAACTCTGCAATAATATTGTCTAACCAAAAATCTATTGCACACGTAAATTTATTATTGACTTGTTGCAACTGCACGATCTCCACAGAATTCCACTCTAGCTGTATTATTCTATTTGTAGGATGGTTGTCCTTCAACCTCAATAACCACTCCTGTAACAAATGCGGAAATTCGCAGAAAAATACTTCATGCAAGTCGCTAAACACATATTTGTTGAGATATTTTCACAATGTATATTTAAGGTTTTTGTTTTCTTTCTATGCAAACTTGAGTTCGTGTGTCCTTAACCATCTTTCAATATCTACCTTCATTGAATTCCATGACCTGAGCATTCCCTTCTACTTTTTCATTCTTTGTGTTGTTCTTCAACATATACCTTCCAATATATCCTGTGTAGTTCTAGTTGGCAATAAAACCATTTGTTGGATGCTTGGGCTGACCTAGGTTCTAATCTCAAAGGTTTCCAACAAAACCCTCAAACTATTGGCCCTCCTCGTAAACCAGAAGGCAACGCTACACACAGAGTGCACAATGCAGTCTCACCCAAGATAGATTATGGGGGACTGCAAGACTGAGATGTCCACAACTAGGGAAGGGATCAAGATTGTTATATGTTCCTTTCCCTTATGCATCACATTTATTATTCATTCAATTAAATATATTATTCATTCATCAAGAAAACTATGCATGCATGTTGTCATAATCTAAGCTAAATATCCATTCTTTAACTGATAAATAGCATAAGCAGTGAAACAACCATTCAGATGCATTAACACAATCGGGTTACCGTGGTTCACCCCCCCTAGGGATATGTCCACAAAGATTTGTATCTTCGTCTCTTTTATTCATCATTCTTCGAAACCCGCGTTGCACACATTACAGTCTTCATGCTTACAATAAAAAAGTAAGATAAGTTTCATCCGCGAGGCAGACTAGACCACACCAGGCTCCACATGCTGTGACCTAACCCTCAAAAACTTGCTCGCTATCTTATTCATACCAACTATTATCTGCTTAACCAACCTCTACTAGACCTCCTAGGCCTTTATTTATACTATTCTATTGGTTCATAGCCATTACATTCATATAAAAAACCATAACCCTAACATGGATAGGTTCTTTTTCATGTGCACCATGCTTCTTTTCCTCGGTCTTCGACCTATTTTTTTTCTTCCATATTCTGCATGCTTCTTTTCCTCCACATATGACGCACACTCAAAAATAAGCTTTTATCCCCAAAATAGGCCCACGCCAACACCACTGACTTCCTCTCAAATCTTGAAACAACCTCCAAAACATCATTCTTCATGATGGAAACATACTCTTCCACCATGGAATCCCTCCAGACCTATTGTCTTATTTCCTCCTCATAATTAGAAGGCTTGGAATCTCGAATACTGCTCATCAAAGCCATATAACTACAAAATCTCTCTGGTTCCTTTCTCTCCCTAACAATACTCTTAGGACTTTCCACATGCTCCTATGCAACCTTCAAGGTCATATGAAGCCATCTTGTCTTCCTCTTCCCTAAATTGGCCTCCTATGAAGCATACACCTCCTACTCATCCCTCTCATATGAAAAATGTGTGCCTGAAGACTGAGCATCAGTGGCCTGTGAATTCGTAACCTGGGAATTGTTATAGCAAGATTTTCCTCACCCTATGCAAATTTTCTCAGAAGTCCTTGTTCCATTTCCCTATGCAGAATTGAAGTCCCTTTTTGCAAATCCCAGATCTAAAAACAATATTTTTCCACATATATGTGCCCTACCTATTATACAACATGTGTATACGCAGGTTGCACCACTACATCCCACGTACAACGGGTTTTGTGCCCAAAATTAAAAAATGGTGTTGGGTTTCCATGTCACGTCACGAGATCCATGATCCTTGACCTTCCGTATACTGGAAATGTTCTGACTCGGCCCTTCAGTTCCACTTGAAGGATATAAATGGGCCAAATCCGAGCTATGGAAAAGAGGAGAAGAATTCAACTTTGAGAGAAAAGTTACTCTGGAGAAATTATTCACTTCATATTGAGTCTGCATCCCTTTATCCTTTTAAGTTTGAACAGATTGTTCAACCCCCAAGATCTTACCTACTTGATTGAGAATCTCATTGTCTCTCTTATATGAGCTTGCCTTTGGTGGAGGATTGTTGTGGTAGAGGCCCAGCTGGAAGGGACTTAGTTTCTCGGTTCCGAACCGTGCCGACACAGAAGTTTGTAATTCATTCACTTCTGCTAATTACATTTTAATAGAAATAATTTTTTCTCGTCCAATTAATATCTTGCAAATATTTGAATTGTTATTCTATGGACATATTTTTTATGAATGTTGATGGATTATGTTATTGAATGTGCTAACATTATATATTATCACCATATGCTTGCGTTTCTTGGTTGTTGAGGACAAGTTGCAAGTGTATTGATTTGAGTCAAGTGCTCAACGGTGGACTTCATCGGACGTCTGAACGAGGTAGGCCTTTTATCTTTTCATGTTATCATATTTATTTATATAGCATATCTGATATTAGAGTTGATTTCTGCAATCATTTCCATCTGTTTTGGTTTACCCCTAGCCATAGATATATTTTATTTGTAACATGAACCTGTAGTTGTTGAAACCTGCGAACCTGAAACTTGTGGTGTGTTCACTTGAACCTGAGGAGCATGTTGCTCCTCCTCTATTGTAGGTGATACATGAGACTTCCTTAAGGCTTTTTCCTCCTCAAAATTCACATCCCTCCTAACCATTGTCTTATTCAAGGTAGGAATGTATATGTGATAAGCCTTTGAAGTCTAGATATACCCAACAAATATTCCCTTTTTAGTTGTGGGCTCTAGAATTTTTTTCTTCTTTGAAGGAATATGTGAATAAGTCAAGCACCCAAATATGCGAAAGTGCCCAACCTCAGGATTCTTCCATAAAAAATCCTCCTCGGTTGTTTTATTCGCCAATTCCCTATGAGGACTCTTGTTCTGAATGTAAACAATTTTGTTGCATGCCTCAGTCCAAAGAAACATTGATAGATCATGATCATGTAATATGGGTTTTGTTGCTCCATCGATAGCCCTGCTCTTTCTTTCTGCAACCCCATTCTGTTGTGGGTTGTATGGAACTGTCAACCCTCTTTTGATCCCCTCATGAATACAAATTTTATTGAATTCATTGGAGGTATACTCACCCCCATTGTCAGACATCAACACTCATATTTTCCTTCCAGTCTAGTTCTCCACGAGAGATTTAAACTCTTGACACTGACTAAAGACCTGACTCTTGGTCTTCATGAAGTAAATCCAGGTCTTCCTGGAGAAGTCATATATAAAGGTAACATAATACTTAAATCCACTCAAAGATATTGTTGACATCATCCCACATACATCTGAATGTACCAAATCTAGAATCCTCACTGCTCTGCTATCACTACTCAGAAATGCAGTCTTGGTGTACTTCCTGAGTGCACACCCTTTGCACACATCTTGGTGCTCTATACTTAAATCTGGAAATCCAGTAACAATCTCTCTCAGCACCTAAAGAGATCCATGGTGCAAATGATCCATCCTCTTATGCCATACCTCACATAAATCATTGTTGTTGTTGTTGTTGTGTTTATTGTTGTTGTTGTGTATCAAGGCTCGTGTTGTCTGAAACATAAGCTTGTATTGTTTCCCCTGTCTAATCCCAATCACCTTTGTTGTTGTGACACTCGATCCCTTAGGATGAATGAGTACCTGTCCATTTCGTAAAATCCATTCGTACTCTTTGTCCTCTATAGTGGAAACTAATACTAGACTCTTTTCCAACCCTATAACATTCAATACATCCCTCACTACCATGGGTTGCTAAAACTCTCTCTGAAAGGATATTCTCTCATGACCAACTTCCTTGACCTTGGAATCATTTCCAATCTCTACATCAAGGTCAACATCATTATTTATAAGATTTGTAAAGTGCTTGCAACACCTGTCATATGATTGGAGGCTCCATTATCTATATACCAAACACTAGTAGAAGTTGCACTCATGGAAAGACATATCAACAAAGAGAACTCTCTCTCAAATCTAGTAGTAAAATCACCTACTTCAGCTGAAGCTGCAACTTGTCTCTTAATTTTCTTGTTAGGATATTGACCTACATAGTGCCCCATCTTATGAAATGCAAAGACTTAACTTTTCTCGTGTCATTTTTATGTTTACCCTTTGACTTATTCTTACTTGTTTGACCTTTCCATTTGTTGAAAGAGCCACATTTTCCTCATCATCCCCCTGCTGCTGACCAACTGTAATCTCCTCATGTATAAAGTATTTCCAAAGTATCTCCCAGTCAGGAAGCTTTTCCTTTGAAAAAATACCACGAACAAATGAATCCCATGGTTTTGAAAAACCATTTAAGGCAATTCTAACCAATTCTGCCCCTTCCAATTTTTCTCCAACAACCCCTAGTTCATCACGAATATGTGACAACTTGGTAAGGTATGATACAACTATATTAGTTTTGTTCATCTTGGTGTTTCTTAGTTTTTCTCTCAACACCATCTTTTTGTTTTGATTGTCACTTTGGTATAGCTTGGTTAAAGATTCCCATATCTCGCATGCATTATTTTTCCCAGTTACATGAAGAATGACATAGTCTTTGATGGCATCAAGGATTATCCTCTTAGATTTAACATTCATTTTGTTATATTCAGCCAACAGTGTTACATCCCTAGGAATAATGACATTTTTCTCAACAATGTTCAACAAATATTGTTCCTCCAACAACAAGGCAAACCTTTCATTCCATGGACTGAGATTTCTAGCCCCCTCCAACCTATCCTCAAATATCAAACCTGTATCCATATGACCTACTCAACTTATAACAAGGCCCAACCCTCTTTCCAAT